>CM062819.1:785943463-786260963 GCA_031772625.1 Pinus tabuliformis | reverse complement strand
TAAGCGTTGTATTTCTGATCCAAATTTGTATGTTAGGAACTTTGGTGATAATGTCCTCATTATTGTTTTATATGTGGATGATCTAATTATCACTGGCAACCAACTTGTTTGAGATGAAAAATATCGATACATTGCATTATTTCCTGGGTCTTCAGATCTGGCATATGGTCGATGGTATTTTTCTCTCTTAGCATAAGTATGCATAAGCTTTATTGGCTCGTTTCCATATGAGTGATTGTAAACCTGTTCATACACCATTTCAATCTGGTGTAAAGTTAACTATTGATTGTACCACCCCACTGGTTGATGCTACTCTTTATCGTCAACTCTTTGGAAGTTTGATATATTTAACTCACAACAGACCATATCTCTCTTTTACGGTCAATATGGTTTATTGATTCAAGCAAAAGCCTCGTGAAAATCATTGGTAGGTAGCTAAGAGACTCCTGCTATATTTACACAGGAAATTACATTATGGTGCATTTTATTCGAGCAGTGCTACAACTTTACTCTCTAGTTATACAAATTTTGATTGGGAAGGTGATAGTTCTGAACGATAGCCAACTACTGGTTACATATTTCAACTTGGTTCAGGTATAATCTCTTGGTGCAGTAAGAAGATAAACACTCTTTCTTTATCTTCATGTGAAGTAGAGTATAGAGCAGCCAAAGAAGTAGCTTAAGAAGCCATTTGGTTACGACATGTTTTATCGAACTTGGTTTGGTTTCAAAATCGTCCACTGTGTTGAAATGTGACAATCAAGGTGAAATTCAACTTGCTTATAATATGGTATATCACTCCAAGATGAAGCATCTCGACCTTGGTGCTCATTATATTGGAGGTCTTGTCACTGATGGTATTATTTCTCTGGAGTATTGTCCTACCAAGTAGCAGGCAACCAATATCTTCACCAAATCCTTAACAGAAGCGAAGTATGTGCATATTCGTTCTTTGCTTGGGATGAGGGAAGCTGTCATCAAGGGGGAGCGGTAATGGCTCCTTCCTTAGTGTTACGATGGGTCCTTCTCCCAACCATTATTAAGGGGGAGTGTTGGAATATATTATATTCTTTGGAAGGTAATAATGTCTTTGTATTATGTCGAAAGTTGTCCACAATCTTATGTAAAAGAGTAATACATTATATCCCATATTTATTATGGCATAATATACTCTTGTATCCATTTATTATATAAAGAGGTGTTATTTTGGAGAATTATATTATCCCACATTTAATATGTGAGAGTAATTCCTCCACATCTATGGGTATATAATAGGGTCAAGGGAGCCTCTTAAGAGATATACCATTTTGTGATACCATCACATCATATCCTATGCTCACATCATACTGCCATTTGTATCGGGTTATTTGTAGTTGCTCTCTTTGTAAGATTGTAGAATATTTCTAGACATAATAGAAGACAACGTTCCCGTGGACGTAACCCAATTGGGTGAACCACACATATCTGTTGTATTATTTTTCCTTGTTCTATTTCTATTCTTATTTATATGTTGATATATTATTGGTTTCTTAGATATATATCTAGTTTAGTAGATCTAATATTCTAACATATTCAACATATATGGTTCATAAAATGACTTTTAGGTTTCAAACACGATCATCTCTTGATTTTTGAAACTATTGATGGTTTATTAGAAGATTTTCAAGGATATATTTTTGAAATCCATCAATCATTCATCAAGGAGATTTCAAAACTATCATATTATAATGGGTTGATGGTCCATTGAGCTATTTCAAAAGTTCTTATTATAAATCTTTCAAGGTTATTGATGGTTCATTGGGATAGTATTGAAGATCATTGTTTTTAAACTCCACATGGTTCATTGGGATGTTCCTTAACATTTAAATATAACATCTTTGCATGATGCTTCATTGGCGTGCTTAGACAATTTTCTGTGGGCACCTTTCAAAGATCTTAGATAGTTAATCCAAGGGTTTATAAACTTAAAATAAGACACCTCCTAAACCATATCAATGGTAAATATTCCCCTTCAAATTCAAGCATTTCTATTTAATATGCAATCTCTAACTATCCTTTAAATTTATTTAGAATTAATGCACAAGCAACTTTTTGAATTAGAAAATATTTCACTTGTTTTGAATCCCATGATCAAATTTTTTGCCTTAGTTCAATTTCATAGTTCGTTAAAGTTTCATAACATTTGAATGGCACAATGTGTGCCTTTAGATTTTTCTTAGTGATAAATAGACATAGAGTAATTTCATATTGTAGGTATATCAACAACTATCAAATATTTTAACATCTTTGACATTTTCAGGCTCTTAGAACTATTTTGGCTTGAATTTCCAAAGTTGTCATTACTTTTCTAGGTAGGCTTAATGGACAATCTTACATATACTTTAGTTGTCTTTCAACTTTAGTTATAGGTAGAGTTAGATGGATTTTCTTTGACAAATTTCTTGTTAGTTGTTGGGCGCAGCCCAACTTGGTCTAATTTTTAGGTCAAAGACTCTGCATTTTAAGGAGAATAGTGTGCAGATCTGGTGAAGTTTAATTCATTGCACAGTGTTTGGGGGCTTTAGGATGGGTCAAAAACCCCTTTTTTTGTAATGGGTTTTGGGTATTAGTCATGGTTTTGTTGAATCCGTGGTATATGGACCATGGCTTTTGTATTGATGTAATTTATATGATGAGATGTAATACTTTATGATAAAAACATAGATTGTTAATATTCTTTGTCTTGAGTCTATTTTTTGGGGAAGGCTCCACAGTTGAGTGCGCGGAGGCCTTGAAGAGTCTGCAGCTGAGTGCGTAGACCACCTGCAGCTGGGTGCACATGTTAGGAAATAATATGTATTGAAGATATGTATTAATAAAGAAGTTTGGCGAAATATTGTGTATCTTTCTATGTTCATTCTCTATGGTTTTTATTACCATTATGCATGATTTCTATTGAATTACGCGAAAGAATACATATTATATTGTTTTCTTTTTTTAATTTGATGCGATAAGAGTAATTATGTAAAGTTAATCATCAATTCGAAGTTATTCATGTATGCAAAGTTGTAGGCAGATAGAAAGATAAGTAAATACATGGATGCAACAACGCGCATATCCGTCTAGTTGCAGAAATCTGGTTCTGCAGCCTCCCATAACTGCTTCGAGTGAGACAAAAATCTTCTTGCAGGTTGTTGCAAAAAGGGTCAATGGTTGAGGGTTTTTTTGGTGCACAACACACTCTGAACCTAGGTCAAGCCCTGTTAAACGAACAAATGGTTCCATTGTCGGGACCGGGATCTACTTAAGGGATATGTTTTAGCGTCTGTCAAAGAACGAAATCCAGGAGTGGGTTGAACAGAAAGAAAGATAATTTGTGGAAAAAGAAAACAAAATTCCTCGATTATTAGCTAAAGATTGGTTGCAGAAGTATATCTTCGAAGAGCAATACGAAATCTTATTTGGTTCGTTCCAAATTGAATTGTACGAGTGGGTACCTAAGTTGACCGAGCATAAGACTTGTTTCAAGAACGATGAATCTAAGGAGTGGAACCCTGAATTGATACGATGACTCAAGAACGTCCGTAACAATATCTCTAAGGATGTTGATTTCTCGATCGATAGCATTTTTGGAGGATTTATCACAGAGTTCGCAATAGACGTGATCATGTCTTATAGTGAAATTGAACGAATATTTTTCAAAGTACTATGAGGTAAGTTCTTAAGATATTTTAATATTTTGATTAAGATGTTATTGTGTGAAAAAGGGATTTTGCGAATGGAGTCAGATTAATGTTTGGGCGAAGAGGAAATAAGCCTGAACGAGGGTCAACGCGAAGTGGAAAACCATACAGAACAAATATGAAGAATTTTATTGAAACTGACTATAGCCCCTTGCTAGGAGGATTTGAGAGTGAAGAAGAAAGAAGTAACCCTACAACCCTGCAATATTCCCCTACCCATCTTGAAGGCGCATCGAAGATAGGAGTTGAGAAGAATCAAGGCATATTTGGGATTCCCCATCCATCCATCCCGCTTACACCCCACCCTCCTCCCCATAATTCCCCAGCACCCACACCCCCACCCCCTCCACCTAGCCCCCCGAGAAGAAACATGGCCGATGACATTAAGCTACCTATTTTCAAAGGACTCAGTGCAAAGGATCTTTATCAGTTCTGGTTTGTTGCTGATGCAATATGGACATCAAGACATATCACTAATGATGGTGTAAAGAAGGTGCAATTTGTCACATCCCTGCCGGAAAGAGTGCTAACCTAGTATATGAAGTACTCTGTGACTAACCTGACTACTTCGTTGGATGAAATTAAGAAATAATTGGTATCAAAACTCAAGAATCCGAAATCAGAATCACAGTGGATCACAGAGCTGAAATAAATCAAATAGACAATGACTTAATCTATGTGGGAGTTAGATTAATGATTCAAGGTGTTAATGGATCAAGTGAGCTTTGATATACCCCCACAAAACATAAATAATGGTTCATAGCCATGTTACTTCCACATATTATGTTACCATTGACACAACAGAAGATCTTGACTTAATATGAAGCATTGGAGATTGTGATGAAGTTGGCAGCTTCACCGATGGGGGATACTCATGCAGGAGTACAACAAATACAGAGCTAGCTAGCCAATCAGACCTTAGAATTGCATGACCTCATGAAAGGTAAAGATACTAGAATAGAGTATGGTGTACAAAATGAAAAGCAAAAGGTCATTATAAGGATCAATGCCCTATGTTGAGAGATTATATTGCAAGTGGAGTGCCTAATCCAGTAAACCCAGGTCTGTGGTGCGATATTTGTAGAACAAGAGGCCAACATCACTTTGAAGACTACTATCTATTACAGAAGTATGTATGGAGCCCAAAGTAGTTGTTTTGTAACTTCTGTAGATCAGTAGGCCATGTTGAGAAAAATTGCCGAAGTTATGACTTAATGATGGAGCACACTACTAATACTTATATACTGCAAGCTAAAGGACATACACATGAGGAGTAAGGCCAACACGCTAGTCGAGGATGATTTCAAGGATGAGGAAGAGGATGAGGATGAGGAGCTGGTTGCGGACATGGCCAGATTATCTGTTATAATTGTGGACAAGACAAACACTTTGCAAGAGACTGTCAGAACCCTACGATAACCTACAGTTACTGTAAGTCTTTTGATCACGTGATAGAAGAATGCCCTATCCTTATTGCAAATATGCAGGAGAAAAGAAACTAGCATCTTGCAACAAATATCCAAATGATGATAGTGAGCCAAGGGAAGATCAACCACGCATCGAAATTGTAACGAGAAGTGGAGCTGTGACTGGAAATGATAAAGCCAATGGGAAAAAGTAAGTTGAAGCTACATGGGTAAGAAAAAATATTGAAAACGACCTTGCATTTGATATCCTGAAGGAAAAACAAGTGTTCATGTAGGTGAGGTGAAGATTTATGGATGATGGAGCCTCAACGTCTACCCGTATAGCCGACTTAGAAGGATAACTACGAGATAATACCAGTTGTGGCACAAGATGTGGATCTGAATATTTCGAAGTCTTTTCTATAGACTTGCATGAAGTTATTAAGAAATCAGAAGGCTGTAGAGGGATTGCAAGAATTGATATATTCTTATGCTTCTAAAGAGGTATCGCTGAGTGAGATGCATGTAGTGAATAATCTGCATAGGCACAAGAAGCGAACTGGGAAGGAAATGAGGCTTACAACACATATTGGGGAATACAACATTGATTGGGTTAATTTGGATCTAGGATCTAATGCCAATATCTTGTCGAAGGAAACTTGGGAATTAATGGGTAATCTGAAGTTGCAATGGTCAACTATCCAGCTGAAGATGGAAAATCAATAGAAGATGGTCCCTCTAGGGAGATTGTTAGAAATCACAGTAGACATTGATGGAGTGTGCACTACCACTGACTTTGAAGTGATTGAGATTGTGTATGATAGTAATCCCTACCCCGCGTTGCTTGGGTTGGATTGAGAATTTGATAACATGGCTATAATCAACTTGAAGAAAAGGAAAATGATATTTGAAAGCAATAATATGAGAGTTGTTATGCCATTAGCTCCATCGGAGGGGGCGGGAAATACTGAACCTGTTAGGGAAGAATACAATGTGGATGACATCGACAACATTTATCGGATAACAAAAAAAAGAAGAATGGATCAACCCTACTGCGGATGGAAAAATGACTTGGGAGCAAGATAGCTCTTGCACTTCAAATTCAAAAGAGGAATTAGAAAACTAGTAGCACAGGTTGAATGAAGTGTCGACAAGGCGATGTGCAAGGATCACTAAAGTAGTGCATTGTATGAAAACTGAGGTACGTGAATTACTTTTATATGATGGTTTGGGTGATGTAAATACTTTATTTAGAGATGATGAAAGACAAGTGGCTGAATGTCAGAGACTGTTAGCTCTAGATCAAGCACTCAGGGCTATTCCTGCTAGGTGGTGGGATACTCATAAGAAGAATATAAGAGATTGGAAAAAATGTAGAAGGTTGATGTGAGTAAGATTTGGACAAGTAGAAATAGAGATCGTAGACATGTATGTTGGCTAGAATGATCCTAGATACCACATACATCTCTGTATGGCAGCTTGGGAGAAATCTCGCAAGAAGAATGGGTCCATGGCTTCATTCATATCTTGGAGACAATTCCTCATAATTGGTATCTGAAAACTGAGCTTTGACATGTTACTGCTAGTTGGGCAGAGATGGTTGATGGATTTATAATGACATTTAGATTTTAAGATGATTGACCACATATAGATGCAAATATGAATATAGTTAAGAATAATATTTTTGACAATGAAGTTCCAATTATCTGGAAACCTGATTGGGTTGCACAGATACACAATGTAAAGAATGCTATAATATCAATGCCGAAGAGGATGAAGATCCTCACAACATTGACATCAAAGAGTCAGAAGTTCATCGTGAAGTAAATGGACCTGAAATAGAGATGTCTGATATAAATAAGCCATTGAAGATAAGGAAGGTGAATATAGGGTCAGAGGCTGAACCAAAGTACACAACAATGGGATATTACTAGGATGAAGACACAGTTAGCAAGATAATAGATCTCTTGCATGAATATCAGGAGTTGTTCGCTAATAAGTTTTTGGATATGAAGCGCATATTCGGAGATTTGGGAGTCATGAGGATTCCTTTGAAGTTGGATGCAAAACCTGTCAAGCAGAGGCCTTATAAATTGAATCTAAAATATAAGGAGAAGGTGAAAGAAGAATTAAACAAAATGTTAACAACCGAGATTATTGAACCTATCGAAGAGTCTGAATGGGTAAGTCCCATGGTGGTTCAGGAAAAGAAGGCAAAATGGGAAATCATAATTTGTGTTGACTTAAGGAAACTGAATGATGCATGCCTATATGACCCCTTCCCTACACCATTTACAAATGAATTATTGGACAATGTAGGAGGACATGAGGATTATTTTTTCACAGATGGCTTTTTAGGGTACCATCAGATCAGAATTGCACCAGAAGATAGACATAAAATCACCTTTGAGACAAAATGAGGCTCTTATCAGTACACGATGATTCCATTTGGATTAAAAAATGCGCTTGCTACATTTTCCAGAGTTGTAATGGCGAATTTCAAAGAATATATACATAAGTTTTTGGAAGTATACTTTGACGATTGGACAGTCTTTTGTCTCTTAAAGAAGCATGTGGAAAGCTTAAGGTTGATGTTGGATACGTGTAGGAAGCACCAAATCTCATTGAAATTGAAGAAGTGTATCTTTTGTGCACCATTTGGTATACTATTGGGACATGTAGTCTGTAAATAGGGATTAATGGTGGATCCAGAGAAGATCACAATTATTGTGAACCTTCCAGCATGAAAAATAGTAAGACAACTATGCACAACATTGGGACACACTGGCTACTAAACACCTACTAAACCATATCAATGGTGCATCTTCCCCTTCAAATTCAAATATTTCCATTTAATATGCAATCTCTAACTATCCTTTAAATTTATTTAGAATTAATGCACAAGCAAATTTTTGAATTAGAAAATATTTCACTTGTTTTGAATCCCATGATCAAATTGTTTGCCTTAGTTCGATTTCAAAAGGCAAACAATGTGTGCCTTTAGATTTTTATTGAGTTATAAATAGATATAGAGTAATTTCATATGGTAGGTATATCAACAACTATCAAATATTTTAACATCTTTGACATTTTCAGGCTCTTAAAACTATTTTGGCTTGAATTGCCAGAGTTGTCATTAATTTTCTAGGTATGCTTAATGGAAAATCTTGCATATACTTTAGTTGTGTTGGGTCCCTATAATACTAGTGATTACCCCATTACTATTGTAGTTATACCCCTTATTTATATTGTTGTGCCCCTATTACCCCCATATTGTTATTTCTGTGCCCCATAGAATCCCTCTATTGTTATTTTTGTGGCTTTATATTATTATTGTTAGGTTGGCTGGATTATATTGTGACTCCTTAGACTCCTATATATAGAAAGGAGGTTTTGTCATTTGTATCATCCAAGAATTGTTCATTTATGTAATGTAAAGGAGGTTGCCCCCTCGAAGAGGCTGAATTCTAAGGCGTGGATCTCTCTTTTCTATCTTTTTGTGAGCTGGTTTCATAACATTTGGTATCAGAGCTTTGGATTCTAGGGTTTCGCTGCTCCAAACAGGTCATCGTGGCATTTTCGCTATAACTTGTTTTCTGTGACGTTTCAGAAGTCACAAAAAAAACCCATTTGAGAAGAATTGGCGCTTAACCTTGGGTCCAAATTTCAGAGCTTTTCGCGCGATATATTCGGAGATATGATCTGAGGAATTTGGCCTTTTTGCAGACTCCTGAATTACATTCAAAACAGGTGACCTGGGGAAAATCGTCATAACTCTCTCTCTGAGGATCGGATTGAAATTTCGTAAAAAGGTACAGAAAGAGGACGAACTGTAGTTTATTTTATGTGTGTTTTAGATTCAAAGGTTGAAACAGTGACTCGTGGCACGTCGTACAAGTTCGCTCTACTGAACCAGTCTAAAAGCAAGTCACTGTGGGAGATTTCACATAACTCTTCCTTGGAGAATCCAATTTGGCTCAGACTTGTGGCATTGGAAAGAGGACATAGAAGGCTACTACAGGTAGCAATTTCAGAACTGGATGATCCGAAATTACAGAGATACATCAGATTCAATATCAGGCTTCTATAAAGTGAAAAAAGGTGTGTAGTTTTTTTTAAATTTTTGTGTAAGCTTGGTTTAACGGAATTCAAAGGGCATAGTAAAGCATTATTATCGGTAACTGATGCCCCGAGGAAAGAAAATGCAAACACCTAGTAAGAAACCTGAAATCTCTAGCATGACTCATGAAGAAGAAGAAGAAATGCTACATGATATATCAAAATTACAAGAACAAGTGCAACAAATGTCACGCTCACAAAAGCTAACAGAAGCTAAGATAAGTGGCGTGGAATCTAAGATAAAGGGCATGGAAGCTAAGATGGATGATTCGAAGACAGATTTGAAGAGAGACATGGCAGATTTGAAGACAGATATGGAAGAATTGAAGAAGTTGCTACAAGAAAGGGTCACTAATGGTGAAAAGGTAGTAAAGGAAACTCATGATGAGAACAAAAAAAATGTTAATCATGATTCCATAGACGCTAATGTTGGATCGAAGAATCACCATATTCCAAAAATCGATATGAGGAAGTTTGATGGCAAGGATCCCGCCACATGGATATTACAGATGGAGCAATTCTTCGATCTCAATAATGTGCAAAACACACAAAAGGTACGTATGGCAACTGTATATTTGGAACCAAATCAGTTTGTATGGTATCAATGGCTTTGCTCTCGTAAACAATTTATCACTTGGGCAATTTTTACGGAAGAATTGATAGCACATTATGAAGATACAAAAAGCAACACTTTTTTTAGCCAATTGATAAGTCTCAAACAAAAGGGTTCAATAATGGAGCACATTGAGGAGTTCCAAAAATTGAACATAAGGGTAAAAGATATTCCAGAGGAGCATAGGATTGATGTGTTCATAGGGTCTTTAAAGGATAATATCCAACATGATGTTCGCCTTTGGGAACCTGATTCATTAGAGAAGGCATTCAGGTTAGCAAGAAAAATGGAAAGCAAAATTATGGCAACTAGGAAGCATACCACTCACAACTATAAAGACGGAAGTGTTGTTGCCCCTAGTCTTCCACAACCTATAAGGTTGACACCACAACAATTGGAAGAAAAAAGAGCAAAAGGGCTTTGTTACAGTTGTGATAGCAAATACACTAAAGGTCATAAGTGTGCTGAGAAGAAATTATTCTACATAGATTGTGAAGAGGAAGAAGAAAAGGAGCAAGAAAGGTCAAAAGAAGAAGATATACTCCAGGAACAAAGCCTAGATGAAGAACAAATAAATCCGACCATATCTTGTAATGCATTGGCGGGAATTACCACTCCTCAAACCATCAAGATAGAAGGACAAATCAAGAAGAAAAAGGTAATAGTGTTGATTGATTCAGGAAGCACCCACAATTTTATTCATTGTAGGGTAGCAAAAGAATTGAATTGCTTCCTATATCCAGCACCAGAGTGTCAAGTGATGATTGCAAATGGAGGAACAATAAATTGCTCTGGAAAGTGCCATAATATCAAGCTATCCATGGGAGAATATGTATTGACTAGCCCAATGCTTTCCATTCCAATGGGAGGTGCTGATGTTGTACTAGGAGTCCAATGGCTACAATCCTTGGGTACAATAGCTTTTAATTTTCAAGAACTTTTCATCAAATTTTCTCGGAAGGAAAGGAAGTTGAATTAAGGGGAATTGCAAGGAAACCAGGAAAGATAACCAGCTCTAATGGTATGACAAAGCTTCTAAAAAAGGAGCAAAGAGGTGTAATTGCACAATTATGTTCGCTAGATGTTTCCACATTGGAATCATCTATTTCTCCAGATCTCCAAAAAGTCTTGGACAATCATTCCAAGGTATTTGAGACTCCCAAAGGTCTCCCACCTATGCGTGATCATGATCATGCTATTCATCTGATTCCAGGAAGTGTTCCTCCAAACATCAGGCCGTACAGATATCCCTATGTCCAAAAAAGTGAAATTGAACGTATGGTTGCAGAAATGCTAGAGGCTGGTATAATTCAACCGAGTCAAAGTTCTTTCTCAGCTCCAGTAGTATTGGTGCACAAGAAGGATGGATCATGGCGCATGTGTCCAGATTATAGGGAGCTCAACAAGCTCACTATTAAAGATAAGTTCCCCATTCCTGTTATTGATGAATTACTGGATGAATTGCATGGATCAATTTACTTCACCAAGTTGGATCTTCGTTCGGGATATCATCAAATCAGAATGAAGATTGAAGACATTCCAAAAACGGCATTTAGAACTCATGAGGGTCATTATGAATTTTTGGTCATGCCTTTTGGCCTTACCAATGCACCTTCAACATTTCAAGGTTTGATGAATTCAATTTTCAAACCATTCCTTAGAAAATTTGTGTTAGTATTTTTTGATGATATACTAATCTACAACAAGTCTTGGAAGGATCATGTTGAACATGTTGACAAGGTGCTACAACTATTGGAGGAGAAACAATTATATGCAAAAAGATCCAAATGTTTCTTTGGAGTCCAGGAGGTGGAATATTTGGGTCATATTGTATCTCATGAAGGAGTTAAGGTAGACCCTAGCAAAATTAAAGCCATTAAGGAATGGAAAATCCCCACATCCATAAAGCATCTGCGAGGATTTCTTGGGTTGACAGGGTATTATCGCAAGTTTGTTAAGAATTATGGGAGAATAGCAGCACCTCTAACAACATTATTGAAGAAAGATTCATTTTCATGGACTCCGGAAGCAACAAAGGCCTTTGAACATCTTAAAGAGGCAATGTGCCAAGCACCGGTCTTAGCTACACCGGACTTCACAAAAACCTTTATTGTGGAATGTGATGCTTCAGGAAATGGAATTGGTGCTGTTCTAATGCAAGATGAAAGACCCATTGCTTTTGAAAGTCGTCCAATCAAGGGAAAGTTTTTAAGCAAAGCTATTTATGAGAAGGAAATGTTGGCAATACTCCATGCACTTAAGAAATGGCGACCCTACCTAATGGGAAGACACTTCAAGGTAAAAACGGATCATGATAGCCTTAAATACTTTTTAGAACAAAGATTATCCTCTGAAGAGCAACAAAAGTGGGTCACAAAGATGTTGGGTTATGACTTTGAAATCATCTACAAAAAAGGGAAGCAAAATGTGGTGGCAGATGCACTCTCAAGAAAGGATGAGGATGTGGAAGCATTGTTGTGTGCCATTTCTATTATCCAACCAGATTGGATAAACGAAGCAAGGGAGGAATGGAAGAATGACGAAGAAGTGTGGGCACTTATTCGAAAGCTACAACAAGATTCCAGTACTTCTGATACATTTAGCTGGAAAAATGATTCGTTATGGTACAAAGATCGCTTATACCTCTGTAAGAATTCCCAGCTAAAACAAAAGATTCTTATGGAATTGCACACTTCTCCCTTAGGAGGGCACTCAGGATTTTTAAAAACTTACCACAGGGTTAAGAAGGAATTTTTTTGGGATGGCCTTAAATCAGATATTCAAAAGTTTGTGGCGGAATGTTTGGTTTGCCAGCAAAATAAAGTTGAAACAATTAAGACACCGGGTCTATTACAACCTTTATCCATTCCAAGCCAACGTTGGGAGGAGGTTTCAATGGATTTTATCACAGGTTTACCCAAGTCTGAGGGAAAGAGTGTCATCATGGTGGTAGTTGACAGACTTACCAAGTATGCACACTTTTGTGCATTATCACATCCATTTAAAGCCAGTACAGTTTCTACTGCATTTATGGAAACATTTCAAAAGCTACATGGAAACCCAAAGATTATTGTAAGTGACAGAGATCCCATTTTCACTGGAAATTTTTGGACAGAATTATTTTCTTGTCTTGGTACTCAGTTAGCTCATAGCTCATCTTATCATCCTCAATCTGATGGGCAAACTGAGATAGTAAACAAATGTTTGGAAGGATATCTTCGTTGCTTTGTATCTGATAAACAGACACAATGGGTCAAATGGTTGCCTCTGGCTGAATGGTGGTATAACACTTCCTTCCATACAGCAACAAAAATGACCCCATTTATGGCACTTTATGGGTATCAACCACCATCCATCACATCATATTTAAGAGAAAATTCTAAGGTTCAGGCAGTGGAACATCACATCGAACATCAACAACAAGTCCTCCAACTCTTAAAGGATAACCTCGTGTTGGCACAAAATAGAATGAAACAACAGGCAGATCAACATCGCAGTGAAAGAAGTTTTGATGTAGGTGATTGGGTATTCCTACGGCTACAACCATATAAGCAAATGTCCCTAAAGCAAGCTAAGAAGGATAATAAATTATCACCAAAGTATTATGGTCCGTACAAGGTGTTGCAAAAGATTGGTACTATGGCATACAAATTGGAGCTTCCTGCAGCTTCTCGATTGCACCCAGTTTTCCATGTTTCATGTTTAAAGAAGGTTATAGGTGACAAGCTCCCAATTCAAACAATATTGCCAGAACTTGACGAGGAAGGAAAAATTATATTGGAACCGGAAGCAGTCACAGAAACAAGAACTCGACAGCTACGAAATCGATCAATTTCAGAGTATCTTATCAAGTGGAAGAACTTATCCGCTGAAGATTCCACATGGGAGGATGAGAATTTTATGCAGAAGTATCCAGAACTACTCAAGCGTTGAGGACAACACTTTTTTGAAGGAGAGGGGCATGTTGGGTCCCTATAATACTAGTGATTACCCCATTACTATTGTAGTTATACCCCTTATTTATATTGTTGTGCCCCTATTACCCCCATATTGTTATTTCTGTGCCCCATAGAATCCCTCTATTGTTATTTTTGTGGCTTTATATTATTATTGTTAGGTCGGCTGGATTATATTGTGACTCCTTAGACTCCTATATATAGAAAGGAGGTTTTGTCATTTGTATCATCCAAGAATTGTTCATTTATGTAATGTAAAGGAGGTTGCCCCCTCGAAGAGGCTGAATTCTAAGGCGTGGATCTCTCTTTTCTATCTTTTTGTGAGCTGGTTTCATAACAAGTTGTCTTTCAACTTAGAAGGCAACTAGTTAGAGGTAGAGTTAGATGGATTTTCTTTGAAAAATTTCTTGTTACCTATTGGGCAAAGGCCAACTTTGTCCAAGTTTTAGGTAAAAGACTCTGCATTTTAAGGAGTGGAGTGTGTGGATCTGGTGAAGTTTAATTCATCGCGCAGTGTTTAGGGGCTTTGGGATGGGACAAAAGCCCCTTGTTTTGTAATGGGTTTCGGGTATTAGCCATGGTTTTGTTGAATCCGTGGTATATGGACCATGGCTTTTGTATTGATGTAATGTATATAATGAGATGTAATAATTTGTGATATAATCATAATATGATAGAAGCATAAATTTTTCATATTCTCTGTCTTGAGTCTGTATTTTGGGGAAGGCTCCGCAATTGAGTGCGCGAAGGCCTTGAAGAGTCTGCAGCTGAGTGTGCAAACCACCTATAGCTGGGTGCACAGGTTAGGAAATAACATGTATTGAAGATCTGTATTAATAAAGAAGAAGTTTGGCAAAATATTGTGTATCTTTCTGTGTTCATTCTCTGTTGTTGTTATTATCGTTATGCATGATTTTTACTAAATTGCACGAAAGAATACATGTTATATTGTTTTTTGTTATTTGATGCAATAAGAGTAATTATGTAAAGTTAATCATCAATGCAAAGTTATTCATGTAGACAAAGTTGTAGGTAGATAGAAAAGATAAGTAAATACATGGATGCAACAATGCACATATCCCTCTGGTTGCAAAAACCTGGTTTTGCAACCTCCCATAACCACTTTGTGTGAGACCGCAATCTTCTTGCAAGTCGTTGCCAAAGTTGAGGGTTTTGTTCTTGCATAACACACTCTGAACCTAGGTCAAGTCCCCTTAAACCAACAAATGGTTCCATTGTCGGGACTGGGATTTGCTTAAGGAATATGTTTTGGTGCCTATAGAAGAACGAAATCTAGGAGTGGGTTGAACAGAAAGAAATATTATTTTCGGAAAAAAACAAAAACCCTTGATTATTAGCTAAAGACTGGTTGCAGAAGTATATCTTCGAAGAGAAATAGGAAATCTTCATTGGTTTTTCGTTCCACATTGAATTGCGAGTGGGTACCTAAGTTGACTGAGCATAAGAATTGTTTCAAGAAGGATGAACCTAAGGAGTGGAATCTTGAATTGATACAACGACTCAAGAACATTTGTAACAATATCTCTAGGGATGTTGATTTCTCGATCAATAGCATTTTGGGAGGATTTATCACTGAGTTCAAAATAGACGCGATCATGTCCTATAGTGAAATTGAACGAAGATTTTTCAAAGGACCACAAGGCGAGTTCTTAAGAGTTCTTAAGATATTTTAATATTTGGATTAAGATGTTACTGTGAGAAAAAGGGATTTTTTGAATGGAGTTAGATTAATGTTTGGGCGAAGAGGAAATGATCCTGAACCAAGGTCTACGCAAAGTGAAAAATGATACAGAACAAATTTGAAGAATTTTATTGAAACTAACTATAGCCCCTTTCTAGGAGGATCTGAGAGTGAAGAAGAAAGAAGTAACCCTACAACCCTGTGATATTCCCCGGGCCCATCCTAAAGGCACGTCGAAGACAAGAGTTGAGAAGAACCGGGCATCTTTGGGATTCCCCATCCATCCACCCCCCTTACACCCCACCCCACTCCCCATAATTCCCCTACACTCCCACCCCCTCCCCCTACAATTATCCCCCCTAGAAGAAGCATGGCTGATGACATTAAGTTGCCTATTTTCAAAGGACTGGGATTAGAGGATCTTGATCAGTTCTGGTTTGTATCTGATGCAGTATGGACATCAAGACATATCACTAATGATGGTGGAAAGAAGGTGAAACTCGTCATGTCCTTGCCAGAAAGAGTGCTAACCTGGTATGTGAAGTACTCTATGACTAACCTGATTACTTTGTTAGATGAAATTAAGAAATCATTGATATCAGAACTCAAGAAGCCAAAATCAAAATCAGTGGATCACAGAGTTGAAAGAAATCAAACAGACAATCACTGAATTTGTGTGGAAGTTGGAACAATGATTCAAGGTGTTGACGAGTCAAGTGAGCTTTGATGTACCCCCACAACAACATAAAGAATGGTTCATAGCCATGCTACTGCCACATATTAGGTTACCATTGACACAACAGAAGATTGTGACTCAAGATGAAGTATTGGAGATTGCGATGAAGTTGGAAGCTTCACCAATTGGGATACTCATGCAGGAGTACAACATATACAGAGTTAGCTAGCCAATTAGACCTTATAATTGCAGGACCTTAAGAAAGGTAAAGAGACTAGATTAAGTATGGTGTACAAAAAAAGCATAAGGTCATTGTAAGGATCAATGCCCTGTGTTGAGAGATTATATTGCAAGTGGAGTGCCTAATCCAGTAAACCTAGGTCTGTGGTGTGATATTTGTAGAATGAGAGGCCAAAATCGCTTTGAATATTGCTACCTATTACAGAAGTATGTACAGACCCCAAAACAGCTATTTTGTAACTTCTGTAGATCAGTAGGCCATGATGAGAAAAATTGCCAAAGTTATGACTTAATGATGGAGTGCATTACTGAGAGTTATAGACTGCAAGCTGAAGGATATACACATGAGGAGCAAGGCCATCATGCTAGTCAAGGAGGGTTTCAAGGATGATGAAGAGGTGGAGGAGGAGGAGCTGGTCGAGGACATGGACAGATTATTTGTTACAATTGTGGACATGCCAGACACTTTGCAAGAGACTATCAGAACCCTATGACAACCTACAGTTACTGTAAGTCTTTTGATCATGTGATAGAAGAATGCCCCATCCTTATTGCGAATATGCAGGAGAAAAGAAACTAGCATCTTGCAGCAAATATTCAAATGATGACAACTGAGCCAAGGGAAGATCAATCGTGCATCGACATTGTAACGAGAAGTGGAGTTGTGATTGGAAATGATAAATCCAATGGGAAAAAGGAAGTTGAAGCCACATGGGTAAGAAAAAATACTAAAAAGGATCCTGCATTTGATATCCTGAAGGAAAAGCAAGTGTTCATGGAGGCGAGGTGAATACTTATGGATGATGGACCCTCGACCTCTACTATGTAGCTGACTCAGAAGGATAATTGCAAGATAACACCGGTTTCGGCACAAGATGTGGATCCGAATATTTTGAAGTCTTTCCTATAAACTTGGATGAAGTTATTAAGAAATCAGAAGGTTGTAGAGGGATTGCAAGGATTGATATATTCTTATGCTCCTAAATAGGTACCGCAGATTTGTATCAACCAGCTGAGACAACTTTCTTCTACCTATTACAAGGCAAAGAATGAGTCATTCTGAAATGCTATGCATATGCTCTGTAACTCACTATTTTTATGAATAGATGGTTCAATTTTTTTCAGTGGAAAAAAAAAGGTACCGCAGAGTAAGATGCGTGCAGTGAATAAACTGCATAGGCACAAGAAGCGAACTGGGAAGGAAATGAGGCTTACAACATAGATAAGGGAATACAACATGGATTGGGTTAACTTGGATCTAGGATCTGATGTCAATGTCTTGCCGAAGAAAACTTGGGAATTGATGGGTAATCTGAAGTTGCAATGGTTAGCTATCCAGCTGAAGATGGAAAATCAACATAAGATCGTCCCTCTAGAGAGATTGTCAGGAATCACAGTAGACATTGATGGAGTATGCACTACCACTAACTTTGAAGTGATTGAGATTGTGGATGATAGTAATCCCTACCCTACATTTCTTTGGTTGGATTGATCACTTGATAACATGGTTATAATTAACTTGAAGAAAAGGAAAATGATATTTGAAAGCAATAATATGAGAGTTATTGTGCCATTAGCTCCATTGGAGGGAGTGGGAAATACTGAACCTATTAGAGAAGAATACAACGTGGATGACATCGACAACATTTATCAGATAACAACAAAATAAGAAGAATGGATCAACCCTACTGCGGATGGAAAACTAACTTGGGAGCAAGATAGTTCTTTCACTTCAGATTCAGAAGTGGAATTGGAAAACTGGCAACACAGGTTGAATGAAGCGTCAATAAGCCGATGTGCAAGGATCACTAAAGTAGTGCATTGTATGAAAACTGAGGTACCTGACTTACCTTTATATGATGGTTTGGGTGATGTAAATACTTTGTTTAAAGATTATGAAAGACGGGTACTTGAAGGTCAGAGATTGTTAGCTCTAGATCAAGCACTGAGGGCTACTTCTGCTAGATGGTGGGGTACTCATAAGAAGAATATAAGAGATTGGAAAAAATCTAGAAGATTGATGTGGGTAATATTTGGACAAGTAAAAATAGATCTCGTAGACATGTATGTTGGTTAGAATGATCCTAGATACCACATATAGCTCTGTATGGAAGCTTTGGGAGAAATTTCGCAAGAAGAATGGGTCCATGGCTTCATCCATATCTTGGAGACAATTCCTTAGAATTGGTATCTGGAAAATGAGCTTTGACATGGTACTACTAGCGGGGCAGAGATGGTTGATGGATTTATAATGACATTCATATTTGAAGATGACTGTCCACATATACATGCAACTCTGAATATAGTTAAGAATAAGATTTTTGAAAACGAAGTTTGAGGTATCTGGTAACCTGATTGGGCTACACAGATACACAATGTAATAAAATTCTATAATCTCAATGCTAAAGAGGATGAAGATCCTCACAAAATTAACATCAAAGAGTCAGAAGTTCATCATGGAGTAAATGGACCTCAAATAGAGATGCCTGATATAAAGAAGCCATTGAAGACAAGGAAGGTGATTATAGGGTCAGAGGCTGAACCAAAGTATGCAACAATAGGATATTACTGGGATGAAGACACAGTCAACAAGATAACAGATCTCTTGCATGCATATCAAGAGTTTTTCCCTACTAAGTTTTTGGATATTAAGGGCATATTCAGAGATTTGGGAGTCATGAGGATTCCTCTAAAGCCGGATTCGAAGCTTGTCAAGTAGAGGCCTTATATACTGAATCCGAAATATAAGGAGAAGGTGAAAGAAGAATTAGGCAAAATGTTAATAGCTGAGATTCTTGAACCTATTGAAGAGTCTGAATGGGTAAGCCCCATGGTGGTTTAGGAAAAGAAGGAAAAAGGGGAAATCCGAATTTGTGTTGACTTAAGGAAATTGAATGATGCATGCCTACATGACCCCTTCCCTAGACTATTTACATATGAAGTACTGGAAAATGTAGGAGGACACGAGTATTATTCTTTTAGAGATGGCTTTTTAGGGCACCATCAGATCAGAATTGCTCCAGAAGATAGACATAAAATGAATTTTGAGACAAAATGAGGCATGAAGTCCATCAAATTTTAACAACTAAGTTGAAGAAGTGGGAGTAGCAAACCTCAGTGATGACAATGTTGATGGAAAAGAAGAAAGATGAACTGAAGAAGCAGCTAGTGGAAGTGGCTAAGCATAGGGATGATGCAATTTAGTGACAAGAGCAGTTGTAAAAATCCATCCAAGATATTTGCAACACAATCTTGGATGTGAAGATCGGTGACGAGGAACCACCAACAGAAAAGGTTGCGAAGCTCACCCTCATGATCAAGGAATCGAAGAATACATTGACGAAGCTCAAATTTGACTATGAAGTGTATATATCAGAGCTACAAATAAGGTTGCATCCAACCATGCCACCAGAAGTACGGGAGTAGAGACATAAATATTTAAAGGTAGCATTGAAAGGCATCTCTGACATAGTGGCGAACCGTGGGAAGCTATTAGATGACATGATGAAACTTTGGACCTCACTATAGAAGGATCCAAACATCTAGAAAATCGAGGAAGAATTACAGGTGAAGCAGAAGCAGCGTGGTGATATCTTGGCAACTGTAAAGACCTTACCAGTCTTGCAGAGACTCACCAACATTACTAAAGGGAAGAACCTCCAAAATAAGATAGATGAGCTTCAAAGGAAGGAACAAATATTGCAAGAAAGGACTCAGCCAAGGAAGGATGAGGCACTAAAACTATCTCAGGCAGTGGATGACTGGCTCAAATAATTAAAGAAAAGGGAAGCATAGATACTAACGAAAGGCTTCTTTCCTAACCACACAGGCATTGTTGGAAGAGATGTGCAAATAGGAAAAAAAATGGAAAAGGTAGTCCAACACTATAATGCAATATACAATGAAATTGTAGCAAAGATCAAAGGAATCGTAGCAAAGTGACTCGAGACGAGTCATAGGTGACGTATGGGGGCCTGTTGGGTATAACCCAACTTGGTCCATGTTTTGGGTCAAAGCCTCCATATTTTAAGGAGCGGAGCTGGAAAATTTTTATTCATTGTGCAATGTGTAGGGGCTTTGGGGTGGGTCAAAAGCCCCTTGTTTTGTAATGGGTTTCAGATATTAGTCATGGTTTTGTTGAATCCGTGGTATATGGACCATGGTTTTTGTATTGATGTAATGTATATAAGGAGATGTAATACTTTGTGATAGAATCATAATATGATATAAGCATATATTGTTCGTATTCTCTGTCTCGAGTCTGTATTTTGGGGAAGGTTCCCCAATTGAGTGTGTGGAGGCATTGAAGTGTCTACAACTGAGTGCGCAGACCACTTACAACTGGGTGTGCAGGTTAGGAAAGAGCTTGTATTGAAGATTTTTATTAATAAACAAGAAGTTTGGAAAAATATTGTGTATCTTTCTGTTTCATTCTCTGTTGTTGTTATTAGTGTTATGCATGCTTTCTATTGAATTGCGCGAAAGAATACATATTATACTGTTTTATTTTATTTGATGCGATAAGAGTAATTCTGTAAAGTTAATCATCAACGCGGAGTTATTCATGTACGCGAAGTTGTAGGTAGATAGAAAAATAAGTAAATACATAGACACAATAACGTGCATATCCCTCTAGTTGTGGAAACTTGGTTCTGCAACCTCCCATAACCGCTTTGGGTGAGACTGTGATTTGCTTGCAGGTCGTTGCCGAAAGGGCCAGTGGTTGAGGGTTTTGTTGGTGCACAACACACTCTGAACCTGGGTCAAGCCCCCTTAAACCAAAATTTCCCCTCAATTGCATGAATCTAATTTGGTATCCCATTTTTCTAGACTCATTTGCATCACTTTGAATGTATGAGCTCATAGATATTGCCCAATCCTTAGGATAAGTTTCCTTTGAATGAGGTTTCATGTCAACTAACATTTGAACCTCGAGAATCCTTAGTTCTTGTTGATCCTACTTGTTGTTTAAATTTATATCCAGGGGAATAAATCATATGTCTTTAAAGGCCACATCAACAATTTTTAGCTTCAAATGTATTAATCTTTCATAAGGAATGTGGTTGATTTCAATGTGTGAATTTGTTTGAAACTTGGCTATTTATTTTCTATGACTAGCCTAGGTTTTAGATCCATTATGTGTATTTGTTATGCATAAAGTTGAAGCTATATGATGCATTCAATTTATTTATCCAATTTGAAGTATTTGGTTTTCTATTTTAACATAATTAATGTTATCTTTTGTTAAAGTAGGTAACATGTATGAATATCTACATGGATCCTAAAAGATAGAGACTAGAGTCATAAAAAATAAATACAAATATAAATTTATGGGCACCTCAATTGAAATTGAACCCAAGGAACCTAAGAAGCTAGTTTACATGGACACCTAAAACAATGCAAAACTGCAAAATTATCCTCAAATGGGAGAATTATTTTGAATGTTCAAGGAGGAGAAATGACCTCGCTTATCATTACCAAATGACCCAATAGAGGACGCATATAAAGGTGTGGATGTATATCCAAACATTCATGGGTCTCTCTTACACAATGTAGTTACAATGATTGTTGTTTTAACATGTTTATAGATGATTAAGTGGATTATTGATGATGTAAATTTGGACTGTAAAATGATAGTCAATCATTGATGCATGTGTACTAGTTATTTTCAACCCAAAATTTTGGAGATGTATTATAAGTTCACAACAATAGTAGTGTCAACAACTCCAACATGGGTGGTTAGTCAAAGAACTATCATAAGGTGATGAGAAAATGGTTATTTGAAGGAATTTTTTTATGTTGCAAGATATTGGGATTTATCCTACCACCAATTTGAGAGAACCTCACATTTATGTTGTTTCATTATTGTGTAGATTATTTGGGGAGAGAGATGCAATTCACTTCAAGGAAGCTTGGGTGCCTCTTATTTATATTGTTGTAAAGGAAGGATAAATATTTAATTGCATTACCATAATGTGTCACACAATGATGGAGGTTTGGATAGGTTTAGGTATCATAATATTGATACTCATTCTGAGTTTTATATGTACTCATACCTCCTTAGTATAATATTTTCCAATGATCATTTCTAAGGGGTGGGATGGAACTAGAACATATCACAGTCACCTGTTCAAGTCTACTATCAGGTTTTATGGTAGCATAAACAAATGTGTTAGTATGCTAGGATATGTGACAACCTATTTTCCTAATTATTTGAATTAATTTTATGCAAGCCAATGCCAACAATTTGTTGACGGGGCTAAATTCACCGCTTATATTCCATAGGAAGTTATGCAAGTTGTGAGTACGATAGGAGACTAGAATTTAAAGGAGGACAACACTTATATTAGGATCTATGTAGAAACTAAACCTCCTCATATGTTGCTAAGATTTGTACCATAGAGGCTTGTGATAAAGGGAATACCATAGAAACATGTTTTACATGGCTTACTACCTCACTATTATAAGATTAGAGGAATTTGTTTTAGGAATCTAATTTAGACTTACCATATTACACATGATTGTATGGATTGCATAAATCTATATTTGTGAGAATATAGGTTGAAGAAATCTAAGAATATCAATTCAGAAAATAAAGTTTAAAAATACACGATCTAAAGAATATTGAATTGCCTTCTTGGGAAAGAACCTTGAACTATCCCAACTGAAGTATACCATTACTTAGAAGTAAGCCCTCACCCTCATCACTTCCTTGAAGCATTTCAGGACCTATGTGGGATATTCCAAAATCAAGGAATATGTCCCCTACCCTGCTGTGAAATACATACTATCCCAATGAGACTACATAGGGGAAAGGGGGAAATGGATTGAAAAAATGAAAGAATCTGACTTGGATATCAAGCCCATAAAGATAGTCAAAGAAAAAGGCCTCACTAAGATTATTACTGAGACAAACCAGAGAGCTATTGATTTTGGGAATGTTGATAACATCAACATGGTAACTGAGGAACTAGAGACCCATGACTAGTACCGAGACATAATCTTAACAAGATATATAGCCAAATTCTCATAGTAGGTGAGATCCAAAGCTGGTAGTAGCATACCTAGTTCCAAATCGATAGCCATAAGCATCAAGAGCTTACCTTGAACCAGTACCAATAGTAGCATAGCCATATTTTAGGTAATAAGAAATTGATGGTAAAGCCAGAAGCGTGTCGACATAGGTATAGACATAGATAAGTTGATCTAGTTGTTCCAATCGATTCTGTTGTTTAAGCTATGGATCCATATAAAGTATCATCAACAATAGTAGACCCTAAAGTAGATCTAGTTGAATGAGCAACTTATTAAAAACTAGTTGGATAGCTAAAACCACTAGTATAAGCATAAGCATAAGAAGAAGCATGTGTTTAGTAAGTATGGAATAATTAATATGACCCAGTAGCAACATTTGAACCAGAGCTAGTTGGACCAGTCGAATACGTTGAACCAACTAAGTTCATTTTAATTTAGGCGATCTGGCCATCCATTGGCCATACTCATAAACAATAGGAAGAGGGAGAAGTGAATAAAAATGTGCTATATTTTGAAGAAGTGAAAACAATGATGTCATAAGATAACCAAATAAATTCAGAAAAGAAGCAAACAAATGAGAAGATGAAAATAAAACTATTGAGGAATTAGCTTAGAAGCAAAGAGTAGAATCTCAATCTCAAGCTACAACATAAGCAAAAGTGAAGGAAAGGGTAGGGAAAAGAGAAAATTGGAGGAAGAGACTAAAATAGAAAGAATGAAAAAATAAGTTGAAGCTAAAGCTAAAGTAGAAGTTCATACAAAAAAAGGTAGAATATCAAGTGCAACATCCTTGTAAAAGGCTAAAGAGGAAATAAAAAAATACAAAGAGGAATATGAGGCTAAAAGGAAATGACTTAAGGAACAAAGAATAAATAAAGAAGATGACAAAAAAAGAAGTATCTAAGCAACAATGGAAGGATCAATAGAACAAGAAGTTCATAGACCCAAAATTATAAACATGATATCTTTAGATTGAATGATTACAAGTATATGGAATATGCCATCTCCCATGTTCACTAAAGAGGTAGATATATTAGACATGTTTTCATTTAATAGGAAGAAAATAAAGTAGCGAGATAAACACACAAGAAGATGAAACTTATTGTTGACTAAGAACTTATAGTAATTACATAAATTAATATTTTAGAAGCTAAAAAAGTAGTTTTGGTAGTAATGGATTCTACTATGATGGATTCCTCTCAAGATAATACATATAATATTAGGGACATGGCCAAAGAGTTAGAAGGATACAAAGCATGAGTAGAACTCTAAGAAGGCTAGGCGACTTGTTACGAGGCATATTAAAGAAACATAGAATTTACTGAGTATGATTTTGAGATCAAGATGAGTTGAATTGAGTAGAAAGAGTCCTATACAACAGAACCCTATATTTCCAGGATCAGTTTCAAGATGCGTCTTCTCTCTACAATTGATTATAATCTTGGAAGAAACAATAAGAGGGAGTGCACATCCATTTTGACATGGTGAAGAAGTGTTAAGTGAACTGGGCGAGACTATGAAAATCCCCCAAATGGGTGAATATAAAACTCTTAATAGTGTCATTAGACTCAAATTCTAGAAGAAATATTTCCAAAAATCATGGATGGGCATTGAAAAGGAATTTTAGAGTTGTGAGGAACTATGGTGAGTAGTCGAAGTACTTTTACAATTGTAATCTTCCATATTTTGGGTTAAGCGATTTCTACCCTTAGGCCAAGGTTACAAAATTTAAAAGATGGTACTCAAAAAGAAAGACAAATCATTCAATGCATTCCTAGCAACATCAACAAAGCATAATTAAAGGGTTACATGGAACCTCCAGTTACGGAGATAATTTTAATAGAATCATCCTTGAGAAATTAGAGACATGCGTTGAGAAGGTGGAGCTAAATGTTACATAATTTAAAGCAGGTCCAATTGAGATCTTAGAAGTCATTATAGACATGAATGGTACCTTGCTTCCATTTAATATGGGTTGGAGAAGTATATTTGATTGTGTATATAAACCCATCTTTTTGAATGTTGCAATTTTTTCTTTAATAACAAAAAAAATTACCCACATGCTAACAACATCCAAAAGGTTTATAATAATTTTTGGAAAATTATGTAAGGAAAAAGGGAAAGATTCTAAAAATTTAAGTAAGGAATATGAAGAGATGGGAAGTTGAAACCTTTATCTCCACACTATCGACTTTTTGCATAAATACAACGTTAGCTAAGAAGAAGGGGATTTTGTCTAGGAAATGTAAATTTATTTATTTTTATTTGGGAATCCTATTGGCCACAACATTTTTTAAATTTTTTGCCATTATGTGATTATAGAGAGTATTATTCTTTACTCATAATATATAGAAAACAATGTGAGATTGGAAATTCCATATTGTATATTGCTAATATTTTTGTATTCTTGCATTTGTTTTTGATGTCATTAACAAATGGATGTGAAACTATAGCTTTGTGTTTAATAGCAGGGCCACTTCATTTTACAATTTGTTACTCAAACTATACAACTGATAATACAATGAGTGATTTTTTTCTATTGTTTGGTTTCATTTCATTTGGTTCCATATTTGTTCATAATTATTAATTCCTAGATAGAAAGTTGTATATTAGAGTAACTTGGATTAGATTAGCTTTAGAAACTCTATAATTTAATTCCATTTAGTAGTAACAACAATTGGGCTAGTCAATTGGGGTTATTTCTTATGTTTGGGAGGAAAGGTTGTTATCTCCCCCGCCCAAATTTAATTCCCTGCTAGTGACATGATTATGAGAAATATAGATGTAATGGATATGTGCCTATGAATATTGTTGTATTGACCCTCACTCTAGCACTCAGGCTGAGAGAAAGAATGACTTCCCTCGAAAAAACAACAATTGGGCTAGAATCTACGGATGTTTCCATTTTAAATGGAGAAAATGTAGTGCCCCATCCTAGTTTAGTGACTTGTACTAGCTTGATTTGAGATAGACATTTTCATTTTATTTTAACTTCTGAGACATATATTGTGACATACACCTTATTATTTGAGGACATCAAACATTGAAGATCCGATTATTATTTCATGTGATGATGTTGATGATGTGCTTACTTTGATTTCCAATTTAAACTATGTTAATGGTTATGATAGTATTTGATATTGATGATTTTGGTGTTTCTTATCATGCATATATTGTGATGACTTACCTTTATGTTAAGATGTTATTGAAAATTGACTGATAGTGGTAGGAGACTATAATGATGCATAAGCATGTGAGGGGACAATGATCATGGTTTGGTTTTTTATTACAACTGATATTGAAATGAATTTTATCACTGGAACACACAAACACATATGTTGCTACACTATACTGATGACATATTAGTGGATGAAAAAATAGGTTATATGTTTTTCAAATGACTCACATATGTGTAATTAGGTTGTATAGAGCATATTAGATTTTCCTTGGAGGGGTGGAGGCCAATGTACTTGACCCAACCTGTTAGCACTCCAACTATAGCTTAAATTGGAAGGTGCTAGGTACCTTCATATTGAAGTTGCATGATGTTGCAGGGTTGGACTATAGATTCATCACTCACGAGGTTTCACTAGGGGGCATGCATCAAGACATAAATCTTGATCTTCCGTCGCCATTGTTCTAACAACAAAGGGACACCTTGGAGTTACTGATTTTCTCCATTTTTGTGCTCATGTTCCCCTCAATTAGTCACATAAAATTGAAGGGAAAGTGTGTGGCACCCTTGGAACTTTTCGAGGAAGTTCTTGAAGGGCATAACTAACTTGGAATACTTGGTATTGAGAAATTGGAAGGGAAAGTGTTGTGGCACCCTTGGAACTTGGTGAGGAAGTTCTTGAAGGGAACAATCGACTTGGCACCCTTGGCATCCAGAAACATAAAGGTAAATTGAATTTCAAGTTAATGGGCCAAAGCAATAAAGTTAAATATCTGCAATTACATGACGTTAAAATAAAATATTATTTGAAAATTAGAAAAAAAACTTGGAAAAGGGAAATTTGGGGATAGAATTAAAGAAATTTTTATAAAATCAAAATGAAGTAAATTTTTAACTTAATTAAGCATTCGAGCTATCCTAAAACATGGAGAGAGAATATTTTAAATTTAACTAGAAATATTTTTTATTGAATACTAACATTAAACACTTGGGGGGGGGGAGGGCCATGGTGTGCGTATAATAAAAAGAAGCAAATTTAAAGAAAAAAGAGAAAATTATATTCATGAGAACCCTCCATGTGGAAGACGCATAGAAGAAAATAATAAAATAATGGAAGCAAAATTAAATAATAATATAAATGAAATTAGAAGAAATGATATAGTAAAAGAAGTTAAATGAAATAGTAAAATAAGAGAAGTTAGAGGAAAATAATAAAATAAGAGAAGTTAGAGGAAAATTCTAAAATAAATAAGTTAGAGGAAAATAATAAAAGAGAAGTTAGAAGAAAATAATAAAATAAGGGAGGTTAGAAAACAATGATAATAAAATAAGGGAGGCAAAAAAATGATAATAATAAAAAATGGAATTATTTGGGGAAGAGAGCTAAGGGGAAAAAATTCTTGTAAAAGAATATTTGGGGAAGAGAGCTAAGGGGAAAAAATTCTTGTAAAAGAATACTAGGCTGAAAGACTACTATTATGAAACCTAATGCTAGAAGGGTGTGCTAATGCTTGAACTATTTTCTGTGTAATTAAATTGAGCCTTGTTGTGAGTTTGGCATGTGTGTTTTTTTCTTTTTCTTTTGAGTGGGAACCTCTCAAACTTTACAACTCACCTCCACATGTATAGAGTATTCATATTTACTATAACCCCATTGTAGCTTGGGGGTCTATGAGGAAGAAGAGTACCCAAGGAGCAGGTTGGGAAGTTATTGGTGAGTCGACAATATTTGACAAGAAAACAAAATCAAGGCTGGATCTCCTTCAATTGGCACTGAATTACATTAACAATCATTGACAACTCTTTCTTAACATAAGGATGCAAAAAATGAGCGTGAATGGTCCCATGTTGTGTAAATTCATGTAAAATCATTATATATGTTGGATAAATTCATGTGTTAATTGTATAAAGGCTAGACATTAGATGAACCATTTAATAAAAATTATATTGTATTCTGAATAAGAACATTTAATTAGCTAGATGAATTTCAAATAGTGTTGCATTGATTTATATCTTATGTTTTCATTTCATAAGGAACTAATCAGTAGATAAGCCATTGATGAAGATTGATTATAATTTTGACTATGAATATTTGTTAATTATTGAATGCTAAAACTGTATCTGTAAAATAAGTTAATATTGATAGATTCTAATTATGAATATCATTTAATTGATGAAGGTTAATTTGAATTGATAATATGACAATGGTTTACAAATTTTGAGTATGAATATTCAGTAGTTGAGGAAGGTTAAGTTATATTTGTTATATGAGATAGCCATGAGATTTTGAATGTGAATATTAATAATTGCATGAAGACCAACTGTAATTGTTATTATGATACCAACATTAACTTTGTGATCAAAAGAACCAAAATGTAATTGCTATTGTTTACCAGAACCCATTTGTTAGTTAGTTGCATTCTATTGATTTCAAAGTCTATGTGAAGGACAAAGTTAACTTCCTTCTATAAGCATCTCATCCTATTTTTATAAGGTAAATTTTGTAAGTAATATGGATCAATATTCAATCAACTTGAATGAATTTATGCTTTACTTGTAATCCACCCAGATGGATTAGCCAAATTTAGTACCTTGTCTCACCTTCTATTAACTAAGGTTTCATCAATGGGGATCAAACTATGTGCAGATATATTATGCGAACCCTTTGATTACCTAACAATAAAATGTTGAATGAAAACTCATGACATATATTTCCTAACTAAATGAATACTCATGACATATATTTCTTCTTTTCATTCCTCCCCTTCCTCTATAGCAGCAATTGTTCAGATCTTAAACTTATGCATCTCACTAATGAGTGCTAACTCTATCATTATGCTAATACTTCTCAAGGATTTAACCTTTAGCCCTTATGAGTCATACTAAACAAGACCCAAAACCTAGCACTATGTCTAAGTACTTTCTATATTGGAAACTTGGGGTTAGTGCATAAACCATTTTTATATTAGGCCAATATGACATACAACACCCAATGACTTGTTTCATGTCTCTTGACATCAACGACACTGGAGGGTAAACCCACCAAGATAATGGTGGTCAACTAATATTTAGACCTTGACATATCCCTAAAAACAAAAACATCGATATAAGTTCTGCTTTGGTGAAGGGGACATTAACACATTAAAAGGTACCTCACCCTGACTTCCTGTTAGTTGATGGCTAAAGGCATGGGATATTGAAACCTCGAAAAAATGAAATACAAAAGAAAATTTTACAAAATGCTAAGGTCTAAGGTAGAACCTTGTGGTGGAGCCAAGCAAAGGATGGAATTATGATGATTTCAATTGATGACATGGCAACAACATGGGGATGCATGTCACCATAATTAGGTGATTTGGCTTGCCATGTATGCATAGGTGAGTGACACATGAAACACGCCAATAGTGACATATGGGTCGTGACACATCAATAATAAAATTTCAGAGGTGAGATTCTAGGAGCGACACATCAGCATTGCCACATGGGCAAGGATGGGCCAACATTATAGACATGTTGCACGATGATTGTAGGGAAGGGGTATGGGGGGTAGTCTAAGTTGGCATTGACCCTTGGATTACAAGGAAATTGAAGTTTCACTATTCTAAGAATTTCATGAAATTCCGAGAATCTATTATGCTATATCCATATATAAAATATTTGTTTCCATGATATGTTGGTATATCGATGGTATGGCCATATTAGAATATTTCCACATCAACATATTTGCATCATTGTGAGAATCATAAATATGTTGATATTGACATATATATGAACCAGAGTCACAATATATTGACATATTGGCTACCCAAAACAATTGGCATGACACGATGTTTGCAAATTCGCTGATATATTGGTATGTCTAATATGACAACATGGTAGGGTACATGGACCCTTGCATGGTGCCCCTAGTGGCACAAGGATAGTCATGTGTCATGCCTAGTGGGTTGTTCAGATGCTGATGTGGCCTTGAAAGGGGTAAAAACTTAAATAGGCATAACTTTGTGCTCGAGGCTCAAAATTAAGTGAAATTTATATCGTTGGTATGCTATTGACAAGAAAAATATGATGCTAGTGTTAGATATACCTTTTAAAATGATGAAAGAAAGAATAGCTTGATTATCCATTTGCAGAATGAGCCTTAAAGGTTGGCCTAATTACACCTCACATCCTTAACCAAGGTTAAGGGGTTGGGTATGCTTAATATTATAGAGGTTAAGTTGCTAGCAAAATATCATGTTGGGATTATGAGTCCTTGTTCACCTCATAAATTATACCATTATTTCAATACTGCCTAATATCACTAAGATTAGGATCAATAATAGCCTAATGTTATAACCACATTTAAACCAATAACGGGACAAGCAAAAAATTAACCTTAATGGAACCTTGACCCTAAAATGGCTACCATAAGGTAGATATTCTACCTATATCTTTGGAACCTAGGATGATACCTTGTTCAATGTTACTAACCAATTTAGTGGATTTTCTATCCTTAAGCATGACAACTATAACACTTAGGTCAAGTGTGTATTAATGAAACTAGGTATGCATACCTATGCCAAATATTTAATTTAACATATATGATTTTATAGATATGTACATTTAATGAGGAAACACTTAAAGTTGGGATGTGTTATTATATTCATAACCCTATTATTGGGTTCTTAGGGGTACGATAATCCTCGATAGAACTAAACAAAAATTTGACCAGATAAAGATCCCATTACTTGAAGTGATATATAAATTGATTATTTGAATTATTAATGGTATAAACACTTTGTAACCTAACAATTAAACAATGATTTAAATATTGCATCTCCATTCTCAATTGATTATTCCATGGGTATAGCTACCATATTATATCATCCTCGCCATGAATGATAGTTTTTTTTTTTGGGTATTTTTATGTGGTTATATAAGAGGAAATTATAAAAAAATTGAATTGAGCCCTTTCCCTAGTAAAATTGTATAGTTTATGGAGGGAATTTTTCGACATCAACACTAAAACATATCACAAAATAGGTTAAACATGAGAAAATTATGTCTTATTTACTTATTTAGGCTTCTTTCCACATAACTTTCATATATGTTGGTCATGAGGTATCTGATAGTTAGTCTCTATTGTTAACTAGAAAGAACATACATTCTATTTCACAGGATGAGAGAGAATGTTATGAGAGATTTCCCCTAAGATAACTCAAGATAAGTATAATAATAATGTAAGTTTAGGAGAAAGTCACTCACCTATTTGAATGAAATTATAATTTGCAAACCTCTTCATAATTATAACGATATCCATTTTATATCATACCCCTACATCTATAATGAGGATAATAGATTGTAGAGTATTTTCGATATTCAAAGCATAAGAGTGCAAAAGAGTTGTAACCTTTTACATACCAAGAGTGTAATTAATTGTGCTTAGCTAGATGCACGGAAGAATGAAGTGCAAGCAAATGATACCTTCATTTACCAAGATCGTAATTAAATTAAAAAAGAAGAAGTGGATATCGTAGTAATATGGTAATATTGCCATGATGATATATGATATGAGGGTAACCATGAAATATTGAAAAACATCTCTAAACTAATCTTTTAGAAGTAATGAGTTTACACAAAAAGGAAATAATGACTCTTAATAAAAGAACATTATATTTATCTAACTCTAATACACCAAATATGACATCCATATACTAAATTCGATGTTGCAACCTTACCAAAGTGGTTTATCTTAAATTTAACATCTTGAAACTAAAGATGATAACAAAAGTGACAAAGTTACAAATTTTATTAATTTGAATTTCAACATCAAGAAGAATATTGAATGTAGTATGGTGACCAACAAACCTAAATAAGCATAATATGTAGTAACATCAATTTGGTATCCTTTTGTAACAAACATGAAGGGTATAAAGCTCTTTTTAGAAATATTTAGATACATTTTTATATATTTTTTGAAAAAATAAATTATAATTCTTTTATTTCAATAAGAAACACTAGCATTACTTTTAATAAGGGTCTAAGAAAGGGGACAAAAAACCCAAAAGAGCTACCAACTCAAACTAGAAAGCATCGAAATACAAACATGACATCTAAAGCCCTAATACTCAAAAGGCCAATTGAAAACCTCTAGCACTATGAAGAAGAACTAGTGGACTAAGAAATAAGGACTAGCTCTCGCTGATATAATACAATATATTCTTAACCCAATCACCCTTATCCACATAGGGTAGGGTGACTAAAGCTATAAAGTATCAAAACAAAATAGAAACATTTGCCATGGGGGAATATAGTATGTGGCCACTAGGTTCCAAAAAGTAGATAATGAAGCCTAAACCCTCTAGAGGACTAGGGACAAAGACTTCCCAATACGAAAATAACCCATGAAACTCTACATAAAGGATCAAGTTTAAAACAAACTCAAGTCCTCATCATCCAACCAAATTCCCGATTTTGAGACCCATGGGTCAAGACAGCTCACCAGAAAGAAGAGTATGTCAACGAAGATAGGAATGAGAACCACCAATATGTCATGCATTTTAGAGACAAACTATTAGTCACCACCAAGAAACAAGTCATTGAAACTAAATACCCCACACATCTAAGGAGGAAAAGAAATAAACCCCAAATTCGACCACCTTTTGAAAGAGCCTCCCACCACCAACACCCATAAAACATATAACCAAATAAATAATAAAAACAAACCTTCTCTATCAAATAACCTTGGCCCTCTATCTAAAAGTGTCCTTGGGTAGCCAAAACACAACTTTGAATCCATTTGAGTGGTGAAAATATTCCACAAAAATTAGTAAAGGAGAAAGCAATAGTAGAAATAATTAAAGCATAAAAGAAAAAGACCACAAGTAAGCCTGAAGGTAGAATAAGAAATGACTAGTGTAAAACCATATGTACCATCCTCACAACTTGAAAATATTGAAATACATAACATTAATCTTTTGAAATTAACTTTTAAACAATAAGAACCACATAAGTCATTGAAAATATCATATTAATAAAACATGATACATAAATATGATATCATCTCTAAAAAATATAATGACTCTAATAATGCTGAAAAAAGGACCTATACTTGATCTTAGATTGTTTTTCTCCAACTTTTTTTATATAATAATAATAATATTAATCTAACTTTATGATCATTGTCAATCTAGACATCAAATTGGGGTATGAGGCCCTTTGTTTGTGGGATAAAGGACCCACCTCCATATAATTATTTGATTACTAAACCAACCAAAATAAAACATAGTATTAAACTTCATTTAACATAAATATTGTTATGTAAAAAAAAAAAAAAAGTAATGTTATGTAAAAAAACTATACCATCTTTCACTATAACTATAAATAAAAAAATGTAATATATATATATAGATAGTGATAAGTATTAAGTTTTATATTGTTCTTAATTAAATTTAAACATGGGGTTCTAAAATATCATGATTGCAAAAATGAATCATTATCATTGATTTTTTTTTAATGTGATGTGCATATTATGATTTTTTTTTCAAAGAATTTGTTTATAATTTTATTTTTCTTAAACCATAATGAAATATTTGTATTTATATAAATTTTTGCGTCTGTATCGCAACAAATAAATCATGTAGTACATAGCTATATATTCAAAAAAAAATTCTTGAGCCCCTTATCCAAAAAAACTACAAATTTTTCCAGAGGGAATCCAAACTAGACAACATAAAACAAGGTTTTGTGGGTAAATACCTTACAAAATTGAGCCACCCAAAAACAAAATTTACATGTCATACTATAATTGATTGGTAATGTAATCCTTGATAACTGTGTAATTCCAATCCATTTAGATCTAAGGAATAGGAGAGGCCCTGATTCAAATGTTGATTTTTAAATATTCCCACCACCATTCCAAATCTTATGTTGTTTTTGAAGGATCTCTTGATCCTCCATTTTTGTCTCCTAGAGTAGAAGAACTAAGGGTGATTATTTCATGATTAATGGCTTCATCTCCTCCATTCTTTTTTGTGACCCTAATCCCCTACAATTCCAAGATATAACCTTCATTACTCACTACTTGTATGAATTGTCCCTTGCCGAGGGGTGAAGTTTCCTCCTTTTTGATGTTTCTATATATTTTGAGTTTTGGATCTAGAATTGACTAAGCACCCATCTCCTTATCTTTTTCCATTTTCTTGAATCTCACCTCTCTATTAGTATTTTGACCCACCTTTCATTGGAGCCTCTCTAGTTCTTTTTCCTTCTCAACCTTCGCTTTCTTGTCTATCAAACTTAGAAAAGATGACCACATCTTTCTGATTTTAGGGGAGAGGAATTATTCCTCCTCCTTAGTAGAATCCACAATCTATTGTGTTAGCACTAGAGCTTCTCCTAACAATGTCATATTTTCATAAATTATTTTTGTACCTAGATCTGATACTGATTTTTGATCTTTCTCTTGAGGAGGTTTTTTTTTTTGTGGAATTTCCCCTTCTTCATTCACCATAATTAATTCCCCATAGTTTTTATTATTCCCTTTATTCCCTTTGTTTGTTCCTTCTCCGCTTCTAGGTGTAACCGCCGCCTCCCACATTTACCCACTTTCACTAGTTTTCCATAGGTAAAAATGATATGACGGTCACTATGATAAGATTCCACCTCCTATATGACCTTAAGTAAATTGATTCGAAAACTTAAGACTTTATTGACTTCCCTAAGGTGCTATAGGACCTCTAGGAGCTACCCAACCCCTCCACATGTCCAACCCCTAATATAATTATCTTTTTACTGACTTGGGATCTCATTCGCTCCCTCTTTAAGGAAAGCTGGCACCTAAAAGCCTTCAATCGCTCCCATAGGCCTGCCTCCTAGCGTCTATGGTCTTTTCTAGTCAATTCTGTGCTAACGACCCCAAATTTTGAGCCACTTTTTCAAGGCTAGGACTCAGGCCTATACCCAAAACTCAATGGAACTTCTAGAGATGATGAATAACATAGAAACAAAGCTTCTAAAACAAAAAATTGAATAAGGACTTGAATTGACCCCTCCCAACCAGGACAAGAATTCCGTCAAACACATGATAAACATGCAACCTATAGGTCATGAATGCATATATGAACATAGAGATCTGAAACTTATCTGAGGTTTAACAAGAAGGATTAATGCCTTCTCACAATAGTTTTCATAACAACAATTAGGTCATGCATTCATTAACCATACATTCATTAATTAAAATGTGATAAGAGCTATACTTAAATATGTCATATAACCATGCTTATAACTAGTATATAACTAGGTAGATAACAATGATAGAACAACCATTAAAGCCACATAATAAAAAGTACAATTACTCATCAAAGACAAGAGAAACTTAGCTCATATTAACCATATGTAAATCTAACCAAGTCAGGGATTTCCACATACCACTTGACCATAGATTGAGCTAAACCAAATGTTTCTTTCATCCAATCATCCCCGTTCCATATTCCAAGAATGAATGTGGGATATCATGGGATAAACCAATACATGAACAACCAAGGGAATCCAAAGGTTAAAGCAACTCCACCCTCACACTACTGTGATCTCACCTAAACCGACCTCGATATCACAAAACCAAACCAAAATTGGATGCCTCTGAATTCCTTCACCATCTGTTGAGGAATTTTCCTGTCTCCACCCACTTGTTGAAGGTTTCTCGGAGAGAATAATATCCACCCCCAACCCTTGGGATTTTCCTATGACCACCTCAATTGTTGGCCATAGAATCCCCCCACAACATGTTTTGGGGCTTAAAGCCCAAGTTTTGAGTTGTTATTATTGTAAAAACTCCGTGAATTATATGTTAGAGTCATAGGGATGTTTGCCCTAAGTTTTGAATGTAGTGTTAGCCTACACATGGTTCGTGGACCATGGGATTGTATAAATAGAGCGAGGCTCTAATTTGTAAAGAGAAGGAAGTGAACAAACGAATGGAGTCTAAACGAAAGCGAAGCATAGAACAAGAGTCTAAGTGTCTTGGGTTGTAGTAGTAGGAAGAGGTTCTGCAGCTAAGAGCGTAGAGGCCTAGTAGAGTCCACCGCTAAGTGCGTGACCCCTGTAGTTGAGTGCGCAGGGTAGTGTCGAGTCTGTAACAGAAGGAAGAAAATAATAAAGAGAAGTTTTATCTGAATACTGTGTATCGGTTCTGAGTTATTACATGTTTGATGTTACTTGCAATTATACTATTTATTTACTGTGCACACTTCGTTGAATTGTGAATATTGTTAAGAATAACTAAATGTATATGAATAAGTTTAGTTAATCACCTAATATTGGCTGTGAGGAGGGACTTGGGTAATAACACTATTCGAGCCCTGGGTAGGGCTGCGCGAAGACAACATCTCGGGCTGTGAGGTATGGGTAAGCGCACGTAGTGACGTGCGCACAAGATTGAACCGCAGACTAATTGAAATCATCAGACATCTCCAGGGTGCGAAAACCTGGTTATAGCACCCTCCCATACTGCTTCAGGTGAGACCTCAGTCCACGCTTCGCGGGCTGTTGCTGAAAGGGCCAGTAGTACTCGGATTTTTTTGGCTCAATCATCTCTGAACCTAGGTCAGGCCCCAACAAGCCAACAAATGGTTTCGTTGCGGGTAAAGATCACGTCTCGACTTTCCTGTAAGGGAAAGGACCCTACAACGATAGCCGGAAAAGTAGCAATTTGGCTCTCACAAAGGCCATGAAGGAAAAGTATAAGTTGGAGAAGAAAAAGAGGGGTTACACTATCACCAGTATCAACGACAAAGGGGTGCGCGTAGCCATCCAACTTCTGGCCAGTAAAGTGATGAGAAAATGCCGCGCCGATGAGGTAACAACGCCGGTGGTTGCGTTGGCTGAACAGTGCGCGAAGGGGGTCCAGTTAAACTGGGCCAAGTTCCTCTGCGAGGAGTTTTTGTTAAATTGTTGCGAGGCCCAGGAGCAGGGTGAGACCTTCCACTACGCGTGGTTGCTCTTATCCATCTTGCTAGTAGCGGGTGAACTGCCAAAGGATAGTCAGTTCCTGAACATTGACTAAGAATTACCAGAGATCGCGAAGTAGTCTTCACTCTGGGCCACCAAGGACGCAAAACAGATTCGTGATACAAAAATTTTCTAGGTGCTCACGGAGGCGAGCATCCGAATGTGGATCAACAGGAGGTTGCACCTGTCACCTACGGTGCATAATAGCCTGCAGAATTTTGTAGACTTCAAGGCGGATATGCACAACATATACATCAGGGTGTGAAAGGATCTGGTGCAATAGTGGACAAAGCTACCATTTATAGCCACTGACGACATGATCTTTATCGTGTTAGAGACATGGCCTCCTGAGTGGCGCATATCAAATTTGGCAGAACTAGAGAAGGTGGTAGCACAGAACAAGAAGGATGATGCCAAGCTGCGTGTCACCCAATTTGCTGAGAGAAGCAGAATGAAAATGCGACAGCCAAGGTAAGGGCAGTTCGCGAAGCGGCACAGGAAGCCATGGAGTAGAAGAAGGCCGCAAAAGCAGTAGCATCAGTGTAGATAGCAGAGACCACAACAGTACAGGCAAAGGAGGGCCAAGCAGCATCCTCAGGGTAGGAGGTAGAGGACACGGAAATAGCAGAAGAAAGAGCAGACCGAGGGACCGCATCCACACAGCTCAAACAGTCGCGCATCATAGAAAGATTGGGTCTAAGAAAGAAGGTCAAGGCCTCGAAGCTGGAAATCGACCCGATCACCTTAACTGAAGGTGATCTCCATGACATCGGTGAAGCAGTCCGCGATGTCACCAATGAAGCACTCCAAGAGTTTATGATAGAGCACCAGAGTGTGTTGGGGGCCCTCAGGGTGCGCTTGCAGGAGTTAAAGGTGCGTCCCCCTCAGGAAGGTACCCTGTCTACCCACGTCATAGCGGGCACTTCAACAGTAGAGTAGATGCTACGTGCGAGGATGGCCAACACAATAGTGTTGCCACAGGGAGCGTTAATATCAGCAGATGCGATGGATCAAATGACAGTTAGCATGATGAAAGGCCTTGGCATTAATCTAGTTTCTATTCCTTGGGAAATGCTCTATCATCTACAGGATGGAATAATAGTAGAGTTGCACGCTAGGGAGAACCACACGATCCAAGTTCTTAGTGAACATAAGATCAATATGGAGCAGCTCAGCTTGCAGTGTGACGAGTTGGCGTCACAAAACCAAAGGTTGGTGCAGACGGTAGATGACGCTTTCCAACGCGTCCCAGAGATAGCTATCACAACAGATCTATTGGTAGAAGTGCGGATTCACAGTTTGGCAAGTGGAGTCTGCGATGCGAGAGAAGAGACAACAAAGGTTCAGCTGGAGCTGAACCTTCAGATTGTCGAGCTGCGGTTGAAGGCACAGCCTTCCACTCCTCCAGAGATTAGAGAACAGCCTGCCAATTCTATTACAGCTGGGTTGGAAGAGATTGTAGGTCCAGTGTGCCACTATACCAACATGTTGGAACAGGCGCTTGAGGTTTTCACGACGTTGCAAGAGGACCCCAACATCCAGCGGCTGGAGACAGAGGCACGAAAACTCCAACAATAGTATGAGAGCATCAGAGGGACTTGTTCTGGCCACCAACAACCCCGCTCCTTATTTAGTATTAGCAATAACACTATGTAAGTGGGGACCCTTAGTCAATTTTTTTTTAAAAATCAATTAGTTCTTATATGTCACTTCTTAAAAAATATTGCATCGCGCTAAGAACGATAGGGCATTTTCTTATGGGTCAAAATGATAAAATGCGAGATTGCAACGCGAACTCCATCACATCGCATGCATTAATAAACACTCACGTTAGAAAACCTTAAAATCGCCGATATGCGATATCGCATATCGCATGTCGCAAAATCACATAAAATGCACATAACGATTAAACGATTAAGCGATCCACGATCTTGCGATATTGCGATCTTTGCGATGTTGCGATCAAACAACCTTGCGATAGAACAACACAATGAAATTGCGGTAATGTAATACAGCGAAATGCGATACTACGATGCAAATCGCAGAAACATTCCATTGCACATTTTCCTGGCTCAATATTCAAGATTTTTTTTTTCATGAACCAAGAACTGGATACGCGCTTTAATGATAATTAATGAATTACATGCTAGTTGTTAATAAAGTATGGTTTTGTGTTTTTCGAAGAGCCAGTTCACGTCAGATGGCATGTTTTTGCATATCTGTGGCATTTAAAGCTTTCCTGTCATTATTTATTATCATTACTCTCTCCTCAATTGTGAACTGCAGGAACAAAGAACAAAAGTTACACAAAGCAATGTGCAGGAAGCTATGGGGAAAAAGGGTAGAGCTCCAATGTTCAAAGACAGAGAAAAGGCGCGCTCATAAACATATACCGCATGCAACAGAGCCGCAGATTCACAAAATGCTGTTGAGCCATCCATTACAGATCTTTCATGTACAACCATGATTAAATGGGTCTTGAGCGATGCTAATATCAATAGACAGTTTAATGTTCAGGGTCAAGAGCTCACGAGGTCATTATTTTTACAAATTTTGAAGCTTCATATCCAAGGAAGAGGAAGAGGGGCAAAAGGCGAAAAATGCATCAGAGAAGCCCGGATCAAAGAACGGAGGCAATTTCTGATGCGTGATTAGCGCCTAGCGCCAATCGCACATCGCTGAGAAAATTGCTCGAGAAGGAAAGCCTCTAACCGCTCAGTCACCTGTAAACCCGAAAATTGCAAGAAAGCAATGATAAAAAACAATCTGGAAACAGAAATATAAAGAAAAGGTAGAAGCAATCCAAAGGGTTAACCAAGTTGAACTGAGATTATTACTGAGCATACGCGGTAAAGACACATAGTCAGTGGATGAATCTCGAGTATATCATCGATTTTTTTGAGAAGATGGTGCCAGCTCTTGCCAATTTTGTTTGCTTAGCTCAACCAAAAGCGGAGGACAGTGAGCCGACTCTACTCAAGCAAATACTGAATGCTTGCAATGTTAAGGAGAAAATGCAGAAATAGTTAGATTTAATTTTTAGAAATAGTTTTGATTTATTTTTGCTTAGAAAAAAGGCGGTCATTTAAACCGCATCCTGAATCTTTGTAATTAAGTTATTCAGTTAGTAGTATTTAAACCCTTCTCATGCATTTAGAGAAGGGTCCAAAAATTTATCAAAAACTTGTCCTCAGAACATGCACTTTTGCACCCTCAGAGGTGGTTTTGATGAATGAATGGAACAGGATTCGTAGATGTTTGCATTTGATATCTACTACTGATGTTGTACTTCTGTACTCTTAGTGGATGTTAGAGCAAAGAGAGATAAATCATTGTCGCTTGAAGCTCATGAGTAGGACTAGTCATAAATGGTACTTTTATCTCTTGACCATTTCTGCTTATGTGTTAAAGTGATATACAGCTTTTAGTTGTTTATGTATTATTGCATGAATGCCTGAGTTATCATTTTGCACTTTTGTATGGTGATAGCTATTTATTTATGCTTAATGTATGAATAGCTCATTATGCGATATGTTTTTCACAACTGTTTCGTCTAACTTTTTAAGCGAAGTGGTTCATCCTTATTGATTTCGTTTCTCATAATAGCTAAATGATCTTTATTACCAGTTCTTATTTGAAATCTTTTTAGATCGCATAATAGAAGAATTACATCCCGGGTTAGTATAGACTTAGATGTTGCTGCTTATTAGATTACAATAGCATAGCATTAGATTAAAGTTAGAATTAGAATATCTCAATTAGGAACTATTAGATCAGGAACATCAAAATCTACACACACACACCCATAGATTGGGAAACTGGTCCCATATCCCCAGTTGGACCCGCTATACCAAACAGATAAGGAGTTGCCAACCAAGGTCCGGACCGGGTGGGTATCCCCCTTGTTGTAGACCCGATTTTTGGGGCTTCAACATGACTACACAGACAATAGTACTTACTCAACGGCTTGCATGGATGTAGCAAGCCAAGGCATTAAAGGAGCAGGTGGACGCGGTGCGTCGTAAGGAAGCAGTTCTCAAAGCGCGCGTCTAGCCATGGATTGACGAAGCCTTCACAATCACGATAGATATTGAAGGAAAGCTAACGCAGATTTAGGGGATACATGAACAGATGCAACACAGCATGTCGGAAACAGAGGTCTCAGAAGGAAGAATGCAGCAGGTTCAGCAACCAACAGCTCAGTGTGCTGCAGACATCAAGACCGTTCGAGACTAGCTGGAGGGACTCCACGCCAAGATCGCTGCATTAATAGAGTGACTCGAGGGCGAGTCACAATGTTTGTGTTGGGGGCCTGTTGGGCATGGAATCCCCCCACAACATGTTTTGGGGCTTAAAGCCCAAGTTTTGAGTTGTTATTATTGTAAAAACTCTGCGAATTGTCGACGCGGAGTGCGAATTGTATGTTAGAGTCATAGGGTTGTCTGCCCTAAGTTTTGAATGTAGTGTCGGCCTACCCATGGTCCACAAACCATGGGATTGTATAAATAGAGTGAGGCTATAAATTGTAAAGAGAAGGAAGTGAACCAACGGATGGAGTCTAGACGATAGCGAAGAATAGAGCAAGAGTCTAAGTGTCTTAGGTCGTAGTAGTAGGAAGAGGAAAGAGAAGGAAGTGAACCAACGGATGGAGTCTAGACGATAGCGAAGAATAGAGCAAGAGTCTAAGTGTCTTAGGTCGTAGTAGTAGGGAGAGGCTCTGCAGCTGAGTGCGTGGACTCCTGCAACTGAGTGCACAGGGGAGTGTCGAGTCTATAACAGAAGGAAGAAAATAATAAAGAGAATTTTTATCTGAATACTGTGTATCTATTTTGAGTTATTACATGTTTGATGTTACTTGGAATTATATTGTTTATTTACTGCGCGCACTTCCTTGAATTGTGAATATTGTCAAGAATAACTAAACGTATATAAATAAGTTCAGTTAATCACCTAATATCGGTTGCGAGGAGGGACTTGGGTAATAACACTGTTTGAGCCCTGGGTAGGGCTGCAGGAAGACAACATCTCAGGCTGCGAGGTACGGGTAAGCGCGTGTAGCGACTTGCACGTAGGATCAAACCGTGGACCACTTGAAATCATCAGAAATATCCAGGATGCGAAAACCTGGTTCTAGCACCCTCCCATACTACTTCGAGTGAGACCTCAGTTCGCACTCCGCGGACTGTTGCCGAAAGGGCTAGTAGTATTGGGATTTGTTTGGCTAAATCATCCTTGAACCTGGGTCAGGCCCCAACAAGCCAACATTAATCGGATCCAAAAACCTTCCAACAATCCAAAGATCAACCAAGAATGAATCCCATCATGCCATGGCTATCCAAAATGGCAAGGCAAGGCTGAAACCACTGTCAAACTAGGAAAAACCCATGCCAATGACAACAAATGAACCAAATACACACATGCATATACCTTACCTGCCAAAACCAGTTAGGAAATCATACATGCAACCTGTTACCTACAAGTATTCCCACCGAAGCTACTTGATCCTTGCTTTCCTTTTCTTTCCTTGTCCTTCCTTTTCTTTCCTAGATTTCTTTCTCCTCTTGGTGTTCTTCTTCTCTTTGAGACTATTTCCAAAACAAAATTGACAGAAGGACCCAAATTGATGGTTTGATGTGTTTTTATTATTGATGCCTCAAATTTCTTCATTTTTCCTCTATTTTCCTTCAATTTCCTCCTTACATGTAATTTGTGACCTTTTACCTTCCTTTTTTCCTATTTTGCTTTATTTTCATAAATAAATGCCAATAATGCCTTTTTTCCTTTTTCAAGCCTTTGTCATTGCCTTTGCAAATTTCCCTTAGCCATAATAACTAAATGAACACCCATTAGGATGTTTTTCCCAACATTCAACCTGGAATAAGTGTCCCATGACCTTGGTCTTATTTTACCTTTATTAACTTTATTACATGAAATTTTAACTTGGGGCTATTACAGACCCCTCCCCCTTAGGGAAACACCATCCTTGATGTTCAATGACACCTACAACCAAAAAAACTACTAATAACCACCTATGGAGCTTTATAACTTAGCTCGTTGTATTATTTACAATGAACAACCTGATCAAAAGAAAAACCATCATGACAAACATGACAACCTACAACCATATCACTTATGGGAGCTTTATAACACAACTCATTGTAGTATTTACAATAGAAACCATACATAAATATGTACAAATACTAAAAATCATTTGCCTCCACCAGTAAATAATGAAGGATACATAACCTGCATTTGATCAACCATCTCCCATGTAGCTTAATCAGGCCCAAAGTGCTTCCACTGCACTTTAACTTGCTTGATTGTTCGGTTCCAGATCATGAGATATTTCCGCTACAATATGCACTAAGGCTCCAGCTGTAATTCTCCTTATGGTTCCACCTGCAATATAGACAAATCAATAAACATGATCAACATCCTTTACGTATCTTTTAAGTAATGAAACATGGAAAGCATCATGGACTTTCACTGTCAGAGGTAGTGTAAGTTTGTATTCCCTTAGTCATTTTCTCTCAAGGAACATGAAAGGCCCACAATAGTGAGGTTCTAACTTGGCACATTATCCAATCCTCAAGGAGCTCTTATTGGGCTTGATGCGCATGTACACATGCTCCCCAACCTGAAACTCCTTGAATTCCCTGTGCTGGTCTACATAAATTTTTTGTCTATCATGCGTTGCCTTTAGATTCTTCTTGATAACCTGCATTTCCTGTTCCATTTCTGCCAACATATCCGATCCAATAATTACCTTGTTCACTGGATCACTCTAGATGATGGGAGTATCACAACTATTCCCATACAATGCCTCAAATGAACTCATTCTCAGTGACTCTTGATAACCATTGTAGTAAGCAAACTCAACCAATGTAAGGTACTCCTCCCATTTCCTCTGTTGGTGCATCACATACATCCTCAATATATCTTCCATAATCTTGTTGATCCTCTCTGTCTATCCATCTATCTACATATGATAAGTTGTATTAAAGGCCAACTTTGTCCCCAAACCTGCAAACAACTCCTTCCGAAACTTGGAGTTGAACTTAGCATCCTTGTTCAACACAATATTCTTCAGAACACCATACAATCTCATGATCTCCCTGATGAAGACATATGCCACCTCACTAGCTGAATAAGTAGTCTTCACTAGAATGAAGTGAGCTACCTTGCGCAACATATCAACCACAACCATGATATAATCATGCCGCCTCAATGTCCTCAGAAGACCATTAATGAAAGCCATGGAAATGACCTCCCATTTCCATTCTGGAATTAGAATAGGCTAAAGCAACCCACCTAGATGCTTACACTATGCTTTCACCTACTAACAGTCCAAACATCTAGCCACAAACTCAGCCACTTCCTTCATCAAATTCAGCCAATAGTAAAAAAATATTCACTGCTGTCAACTTCTTATGATATCCTATGTGACCTGAATATGGCTTGACATGAAATTCCCTCAAGATAAGCTTCTTGAGCTACTTGTCATCTGACACATAGATCCTATCTTTGAATCTCATCAAACCATCTGTCATGAGATGATAGTCCACATCCTCATTATCTGTACCCTGTTGTAACCTGTGCCTGAGCTCCTTGTACCTGTCATCCTATTGTTGTGCTTGTAATATCCGATCCTATAAATACGTCACATACAATGTCACAACTGCAACATGGTTAATCTTCACTCTCCTACTGAGAACATCTGCAACCCTATTCTCCTTACCCTTAATGTATCTGATCTCAAATTCAAACTCACTGATCATGGCTAACCACCTCGCCTAACTGGAATGCAAATTTGGTTGGTCAAATAGATATCTCAACCCACTGTGATCGCCTATCAATACAAACCTCCTGCCAAGAAGATAATGCCTCCACATCTTTAAGGCATGATAATAAATTCCAACTCAAGATCACGAGTCACATAGTTCTTCTCGTGCTCATTTAGTTTCTTGGACTCATAGCACACCACCTACCCTTCCTGCATTAGGACTCCACAAAGTCCTCTTTTGCAAGCATCTGTACACACCACAAACTATTTATCCAGGTTCACAATCTTAAGAACTAGAGCATTTTTCAACAACTGCTTCAACTACTCAAAACTGGCTTCAAATTCCTCCATCCATTCAAATTTCTTACCTTCTCTTTGCAATGATGTAATATGATATAAATGTGTGACAATTTCCTGATGAAACTCCTATAGTAACCTACTAACCCCATGAATGATCTGACTTCATCCACATTTCTAGGAGTTGCCCACCCCATGATAACTCTAATATTTTCCGAGTCCACTACTATGCCTTCCTTGGAGACAACATGTCCCAAGTAATGTACCTCTATTTGAAATAATATCCACTTGCTAAACTTGGCATACAACTCATGGTCTCTTAGAAATCTCAACAATGCGACTAAGTGTTTTGCATGCTCTTCCTCATTCTTACAATATATCAAAATATCGTCAATGAATATAATCACAAACTTGTCCAGATAAGGACGCAACACATTACTCATCACGCACATAAAACTAGCTGGGGAATTAGTCAAACCAAAAGCAACCACAACAAACTCATAATCCCCATACCTAGTCCTGAAAGAAGTCTTGTAGATGTCCTCTTCTTTGATGCATACCTGATGATATCTCGATCTCAAATAAATATTTGAGAACACTACTGCTCCCTTCAATTGATCAAACAAGTCATCGATCCTTGGTAATGGGTACATTTTCTTAATTGTCACCTTGTTCAACTACCTGTAATCAATGCACAACCTGATAGTACCATCCTTCTTCTTCATGAAAAATACTGGTGCAACCCAGGGTGATACACTTCGCCTAATATATCCCTTATAAATAATTTCCTTCAGCTCCAACTTCAACTCTACTAACTCTGGTGTGATCATCCTGTCAGGTGCCTTTGATGCTGGTGCTTCTCCTGGTACTAACTAAAAGGAAAATTCTACATCTCGGTGGGGAGGAAATTATGGAATATCTGCTGGAAACACATCCTGAAACTGCTGCAATACAAGGTAACTCTTGAATATTTTTGCATCCCCAACATCCTTACCCTTGTCACTGGAAATATGAACTACACAAATTACACACCATTTCCTGCAACTGCACTTAGCTTGCATATCCATGACCATCATAATTGATGTAGGCTTCTTCTTTCCCTGTAAGATTCTCTTTTCCCCATTATCATCCAGGCACTCAATGGCCTTGGAATAACTATTTACTCTTGTCCTTTGAAGATACAACCAATCCATACCCAAAAGCATACTATATGATCCCAATGGAAGTACATTTATATGTGCTGCTATAGGAATACCATTCAACTCGAATGCACAATCTCTAACCCAGTGATGAACTCTCTTCTTAATTCCTGTACCAACTGCACCAACTAAGAATCTGCATGCACTTCTTTTCTCAAGCCACACTTATCCACCAGGTTAGGATTAACATAACTATAATTATATCCAAGATAAATCAAAATAGAAACAACTCGACCATAGAGCTTACCTTCCATCTCGATAATGGATGTCCAACGATTTTCCTGCTTGTTGTCCACAATTGCATAAATCTGAGGAATGTTATGACCAACATCCCCAACTGTTTACGCCTCTTGAGTGCTATAGATCTTAGGCTTGCCACTCTAGTACAATGGGAAATCCTTCTTGGGATGATCCTTGCCACATATCCAACACTGCAATGGTCCCCAACCATCACCTCTATTCTATTTCTCTCCAGGATGCGACCCATGTCCCTTATCAACTACATTGAACTTCTTGTAAGGATCAACATTTTCTTTCTCACCTGCATCCTGAGGTCTTCCTTGCTTCAGTGGCCACTTCCCTTTAAATTTCTCATTTCCTTTCAAATCATGCTTAGGATTATCAAACTCAATCTGGTCTCTATATACTGCTGGAAACCCACTGATGAATCTCTGAATCTTAGCCTTCTCATCCTTGAGGTAAGGTGCATACCTCAATAGCTCCAAGAACTTGCTAGTCTAATCATTTGTCGTAAAATCCATATGCAACTCATAAAAATCCTTAGGTCTTTCATCATAGTATCTCTCTGATAGGTAATTCTTCTTGAAGAGTCTCTCAAACTCATCCTAAATCAACTCTTCTTCCTGAATACCTTGACATTCTTCACATCTTCCCACCAGATGTTTGCTTTCCCTTTAAGGATGAAGGTATTTATTTTGGCTTTCATGTTCTCTTAAGAGTTATGCAATCTGAAGAATTTCTTCATCCCAAGAAACCATGCCTCTACATCTTCTGACCTCTTCATCTCTCCATCAAATGTAGGAGGCTTGACTTTCTTGAATTACTCAGCCAAGTACTCACTCCTCCTATAAGGATGATGACAACGATGATGGTGATAATGTCTCCTGGATGAGGAACTAGAATGATGCCCATACATACTAGTCTTCTTGTCAAGTTTATCTAGTGATATGCTGCCTCTGACTATATCCTATTTATCCGACTTGTATTTGGACCAAGACTTTCTACCATAGGATCCATTAATTTTCTCTTCCTTCTCTTGATTGATCCTCAATTGTCCTTGTCTATGCAAATCTAACAAGCTCTAAAGAATCATTGCATTGACTTCTACTTGATTTTCCTGAGCCCTTGCAAGACTTTCCTGAGGCTCAACCAACCTGTCATTATTTTCTTTGCAAATTTTGATCTCTACCCTCAGATTCCTAAATGTATCTGCTATACTAGGAGAACACTCATCTCCTTGTTACCCAATTGATCTGTAGGGAGAGTCACGGGAAATGTATTCTATCATTTTGTTCGTCATCTCTGATTACCTTCTTTCTACAAGTACGCCATGTTAGATAAACCAAATAGATATGAAAATCAAAATCATACATCATTGACGTTCACGGGAGGCTTATATCATTTGCAAAATCAGTCCACATTAGCATGATACCTACATAATCATAATAAATATATCAGCATCATGCATGACCATATCAATAGTATGCCACGAACCCATGCATAACAACCATAACCTTGACAACATCATATTTTACCCAAAGAGAGTGTAACCCGCTCTGATACCACTCTATAACCGCCTCCTCCCACATTTACCCACTTCCACCAGTTTTCCCTAGGTAAACATGAGCTGAGGGTCACTACGATAATACTCAACCTCCTATATGACCTTAAGTGTAACAACCTTGGATTAAAATTTCATGTAATAAAAGTTAACAAAGGAAAAATAAGAACAAGGTCAAGGAACACTTATTCCAAGATGAATGTTGGGAAAAATATCCTAGTGGGAATCACTTGGTGTCCTTATGGCTAAAGGGAAATTGGCAAAGGAAATGGAAAAGGATTTGAAAAGGAAAAGAGGCATTAATTGGAATTTTGTTTTATGAAAATAAAGGAAATTAGGAGAAAATGGAGGTGAGAGGTCATAGGTTGCATGTGAGGAAGAAATTGAAGGAAAATAGAGGGAAAATGAAGAAATTAGAGGCATCAAGAATAAAAATACATCAGAGGATCAATTTGTAGCCTATTTTCAGTTCAGTTTCAGAGTTAGTCTTAGAGAGTAGAAGAGCACCAAGAAGAGAAGGAAATAAAGAAAGCAAAGGAAGCACAAGGAAAGAAAAGGAAGGATAAAGAAAACAAAGGAAAGCGAGGATTAATCAAGGAAAGGTTGGATCATGGATCTTCAACAAGAATACTTGCACATAACAGATTGCAAGTATGGGTTCTTAGTTGGTTTTGGCATGCATGGCATATGGATGTGTGTATTTTTGTTTCTTTTTTGTCGGTGGCATGGATTTTTCCAGGTTTTTGACAATGGTTTCAACATTGCCTTTTCATTTTCGGATAACCATGTTATGATGAGATTATTTTCGGTTGAGCTATGGATTGAAAAAAAGTTTTTAATCTAGGTGAGGTGGTCTCAGGAAAATCCCAAGGGTTTGGGGTGGAGATTGCTCTCTCTATGAAGCCCTCAACAGGTGGGTGGAGACAAGAAAATTACTCAAGGGATGGTGAAGGAATTCTGAGGCATCTAATCTTGGTTTGGCTTTGTGATCTTGAGATCAATTTAGGTGAGATCACGGTATGGTGAGGGTGGAGGTGGTTTAACCTCTAAATCCCCTTGGTTTTTTATGGATTGGTTTATCCCATGAGATCCTACATTCATGCTTGGAATATGGCACATGGTTGATTGATTGAAAGAAAGAATTGGTTCAACCCAATCTATGGTCGAGTGGTATGTGGAAGTCCCTGACTTGGTTAGATTTTCATATGGTTAATAAGAACTAAGTTACTCTTTCTTATGATGAGTAAATGTACTTGTTATTATGTGGCTTTAGTGACTGTCATCTCATTGTTATTTATCTGGTCATATGTTGGTTATACGCATGGTTAATTGAAAAAAAAATGTGGATCTTAACACATTTCTATTAATGAATGTCTTTATAATGAATGCAATACCTAATTAGTGTTATGATAGCTATTGTGAGAAGGCATTGTTCCTTGTTGTTTATATTCAGATAATTTTTCAAATCATTATGTTCAAATTTGCATTCATGACCTCTAGGTTGCATGTTTACCATGTGTTTGAAAAAATGTCAGTCCTAGTTGGAAGGAGTCAGGTCAAGTCCTCATTCAAGTTTTGGTTTATGATCCTTGTTTCTATGCCATTTTTCATCTATGGAAGTTTCACTGATTTATGGGTAAAGGTTTGAGTCTTGGCCCTGAAAAAGTGGCTCAAAAATTGGGGTTGCTAGCATAGAAATGAATGGAAATGTCCATAGTCACATGGAGTCAAGCTTATTAGTGCAATTAGAGGGATACAACCACTTTCATACCTTGGAAAAGGAGTGGCGGGGGCTCTAGATAAGTGAAAAAGAGAGTTATCTTAGGGGATGGACACCTGAAGAGGTTGAGTTGCTTCTAGAGGTACTGTAGCACCTAAGGGAAGTGAGTAAGGTCTTAACTTGTCGACTCCATTTCCTTAAGATCATATAGGAGGTTGAGTCTTATCATAGTGACCCTCAACTCATGTTTACCCCGGGGAAGCTGATGAAAGTGGGTAAATGTGGGAGGAGGCAGCTATAGGGTGGTAAATGAGTAGGCTGTGCTCTCTTTGGGTAAAGTATGATGTTGTCATGGTTATGGTTGTTATGCATGGGGTCATGGTGTATATTTGGTACCGTCATGCATGATTTTGTTATATCGATATGGCTATAATTATATATGTATCACACTAATGTGGACTGGTCTTGCAGATGAGATAAGCCTCCCCTAAACATCAATGATCTATGGTTTTGATTTTGGTATCTATTTGGTTTATCTGACAAGGTATACTTGTAGGAAGAAGAAAATAAAATATTACGAGAAAAATGGTAGACTACAGTTCATGTGACTCTCCCTATATATTAGTTGGGCAACAAGGAGGAGAACATTCTCCTGGTATAATAGATACATTGAGGAGTTTGAGGGAAGATATTAGAAGTTGCAAAGCGGAAAATGACAACTTGGTTGAGGCTCAAGAAATACTTACAAGGAGTTAGGAAAGTAGGTAGAGGTCAATACATCAATACTTCAGAGCTTGTCAAAGTTGTAGAGATAGGGACAATTGAGGATTAGTGAAGAGCAGGAAGAGAAAATTAATGGAGCATATGAGAGTAGGTCTCAGTCTGAATACAAATTGGATAGAGGGGATACAATTAGAGGTGGCAGATCACTGGATACACTTGAAAAAAGGACTGGTATGTATGGGCATCATTCTAGTTCCTCACCTAGGAGACATCATCATAGTCGTCACTGTCATCATCCTCATAGGAGGGGTGAGTACTTACCTAAGGAGTTCAAGAAAGTCAAGCCACCTACATTTGATGGAGAGATGAAGAAGTAAGAAGATGTATAGGAATGGTTGCTTAGGATTAATAGTTTCTTTAGATTGCATAGCTATTTAGAGAACATGAAATCCAAGATAGACACCTCCAGTCTCAAAGGAAACACAAATATTTAGTGGGAAGATGTGAAGAATATCAAGGGCATTCGAGAAGAAGAGTTGATTTGGGATGAGTTTGAGAGACTCTTCAAGAAGAAGTACTTGTCGAAGAGGTAATATGATGATAAAACTAAGGATTTTTATGAGCTGCAGATGGGTTCTATGATGAATGATGAGTATAATAGCAAGTTCCTAGAGCTGTTGAGGTATGTGCCTTATCTCAAGGATGAGAAGGCTAAGATCCAAAGATTCACCAGTGGGTTTCCAACAAGATATAGAGACTGGATTGAGTTTGATGAGCCTAAATCATTGGAGGAGGTCATCAGGAAGCTAAAGAATTGATATGAGTAGTCAAAGTGCAAAGATGAGCCTAAGCATGACTTGAAAGGAAATGAGAAAATTAAAGGGAAGTGGTCATCGAAGCGTGGAAGACCTCAGGATGCAAGTGAGAAATAAAATGTGGTTCCTTACAAGAAGTTCAATGAAATTAAGAAGGGACATGGGTCCCAGCCTTGAGAGCAACATAATAGAGGTGATGGTAGGGGACGGTTGCAGTGTTGGACATGTGGCAAATATCATTGCAAGAAGTTTTGTCCATTGTCCTAGGGCGGCAAGCCCCAAATCTATAGTGCCCAGGAGGCGCAGACAATTGGGGATGTTGGTCATAACATTCCTCGGATTCATGTCATTGTGGACAACAAGAAGGTAGATCATCAGACATCCATTATTGATATGGAAGGTAAGCTTTGTGGTTGAGTTGTTTCTATTTTGATTGATCCTGGATCTAATTATAGTTATGTTAATCCTAACCTGGTGGATAAGTGTGGCTTGAGAAAATAAGTGCATGCAGAGTCTTGGTTGGTGCAGTTGGCTACAGGTACTAAGAAGAGAGTTCATCACTAGGTAAGAGCTTATGCATTCGATTTGAATGGTATGCCTACAACAACACATTTGAATATACTACCACTAGGATCATATAGTATGCTTTTGGGTATGGATTGGTTGTACCTTCACAATACAAAAGTAAATTTTTATGATAAGGATATTAAGTGCCTGGATGGTAATGGGGAAAAGAGAACCTTGCAAGGAAACAAGAAGCCTACAGAAGTTAGGATGGACACAACTATGTAGGCTAAACACAGTTGTAGGAAAGGATGTGTGATGTTTGCAGTTCATATCTCTAGTGTCAAGGGTAAGGATGTTGAGGATGCAAAAATATTCAAGAGGTACCCTGTATTATAGGAAATTTAGGATGTCTTTCTGGTAGATATTCTAGAGTTTCCTCCTCAAAGATAAGTGGACTTTTCTATTGAGTTGGTACATGGGGAAACACCAACATCAAAGGCACCTTACAGGATGAGCTCACCAGAGTTAGTAGAGTTGAAGTTGTAGCTAAAGGAAATGCTTGATAAGGGATATGTTAAGCCAAGTGTATCACCTTGGGGTGCACTACTATTTTTCATGAAGAAGAAGGATGATAATCTCAGGTTGTGCATTGATTATATGCATCTGAACAAGGTTATGGTCAAGAACAGGTACCCATTTTCGAGGATTGATGACTTCTTTGTTCAGTTGAAGGGAACATCAGTGTTCTCAAAGATTGATCTAAGATCAGGATATCATTAGGCACACATCAAAGAAGAGGACATCCAGAAGACTTCTTTCAAGACTAGGTATGCACATTATGAGTTTGTTGCGTTTGACTAATGCTCCAACTTCTTTTATGTGCTTGATGAATAGTCTGTTGCATCCTTATTCAGGCAAGTTTTTCATTTTATTCATTGATGACATCGTGATAGATTCTAAGAATGAGGAAGAGCATGATGAGAATTTATCAACAATGTTAAAATTTCTAATAGAGAATCAATTGTATGCCAAGCTTAGCAAGTGTAGTTTCTTTCACACATAGGTGCATTACTCGGGACATGTTGTTTCCAAGGAAGGCATAATAATAGATCCATAAAATATAAGAGCTATCATGGAATGGGAAACTTGTTGGGTGTGTGTTATATTCTTTCCATAGCTAGTTGTAAACCCAAGGATGGGGGTAGACCCAAAAATGGTGGGTGAACCTATCCATGGTTTTGTGCATGATAGTTTTTTGCTCATGGTATTTTGTAGATCTGGTTAAGGGAACTACGCTTATCTTCTAATCGAAGGTTAATCGATTAGGGTTTATGAATGCTTCAACATGTATATATATATATATATATCTGTGTGTGTGTGCGTGTATTGTAACAATGAAAGGAACATAATGAGAAATCAATCTAGTAGTCCTGGTTTTGGTATCTAGGGGAAAATATATGAGTATTTGTTTTATGTTCTCGTCATTGTATATTTTCTGTTTTAAGAATTCATTTGTAGGTAATTGTTGTAAAAGGTTAAAACCTTCAAAACTCCTAGAAATCTGGATTAGGTAATATCATTCATGGGGTTAGCAGGTTACTATAGGAAGTTCATTAGGAACTTATCTCAGATTGCCTATCCCATTACATCTTTGCAAAGGAAAGGGAAGAAATTTGAATGGAAAGAGGAATGTGAAAGTAGTTTTGAGTAGCTGAAGCAATTGTTGACAAATGATCTTGTTTATAAGATTGAAGATCCAGTTAAAGAGTCTGTGGTGTGTCTAGATGCCTGCAAGAGAGGACTTGGTGGAGTCTTGATGCAGGAGGGACAGGTGGTATGCTATGAGTCATGAAAATAAATGAGCACGAGAAAAACTACGTGACTCATGATCTTGAGTTGGCAATTATTATCCATGCATTGAATATGTGGAGACACTATCTTCTTGGTAGGAGGTTCATATTGATGAGCGACCACAGTGGATTGAAGCATCTATTTGACCAACTAAATCTGAATGCTAGGAAAGCTAGATGGTTGGATATAATCAGTGAGTTTGACTTTGAGATCAAATACATCAAAGGTAAGGAGTGTAGGGTTGTAGATTCTCTCAATAGGAGAGTGCCTATGAGCCATGTTGCAACAATGAGATCATATCGGATAGATTTACAGGATCAAATCTTATAGGTAGGATAACAAGATGAGATGTACATGGAGCTTAGGAACATGTTACAACAACAGGGAGGTGATCAGGATGTGGACTATCATTTCACGATAGATGGCTTGGTGAGATTCAGGGACAAGATATATGTGCCGGTTGACAGTGGGCTAAAGAAGCTTATCTTGAGGGAATTTCATGTCAAGCATTATTTAGGACACCAAGGATATAAGAAGACATTGACAATGGTGAATAAGTTTTACTATTGGTTGAATTTGAAGAAGGATGTGACAGAGTTTGTAGCTACATGTTTGGACTGTCAACAAGTGAAAACATAGTGTAAGAATCTAGGAGGACTTATTCAACCTATTTTGATTCCAGAATGGAAATGGGAGGTCATTTCCATGGATTCATTATAGGTCTTAGAGGACATCGAGGAAACATTATTCTATCATGGTTTTGGTCGATAAGTTGAGCAAGGTAGCTCACTTCATTCCAATAAATACTACTTATTCAGTTAGTCAGGTGGCACATGTATTCATCAGGGAGATCATGAGATTTCATGGTGTTCCAAAGAATATTGTGTCAGACAACGATGCTAAGTTCACTTCCAAGTTTTGGAAGGAGTTGTTTACATGTTTGGGGACAAAGTTTGCCTTCAGTGTAACTTATCATCCACAGACAGATGGACATATAAATAGGGTCACTAGGATTTTGGAGGATATGTTGAGGATGTATGTCATGCATCAACAAAGGATACGCGAGGAGAACCTTCCATTGGTTGAGTTTTCTTACAACAATAGTTACTAGAAGTCACTGAGGATGAGTCTGTTTGAGGCACTGTATGGGCAGAGTTGTAATACTCTCATCAGTTGGAGTGATCTAGTGAAGAGGGTATTGATTGGACTGCACATGTTGGAAGCCATGGAACAAGAAATCCAATTTATAAATAAGAATCTAAAGGCAACATAGGACAAACATAAGAGTTATGCAGAAAAAAATAGGGAAGTGAGAGAGTTTTAGGACATGGATCATGTGTCTTTGTGCATCAAGTCCAAGAAGAGCTCCTTGAGGATTGGATCATGTGCCAAGTTGGCACCATGGTATTGCGGGCCTTTCAAGATCCTTGAGAGGATTGAATCAATGTCCTACAGACTTGCACTGCCTCCAACATTGAAAGTCCATGATGTTTTCCATGTTTCATTATTTAAAATATATGTAAAGGATGTTGATCATGTTATTGATTGGTCTATATTGCATGTGAAACCAACAGGAGAATTCTAGCTATAAGCTCAGTGTATATTGTAGTGGAAACAACTCATGCTCCGGAACAGAGAAATCGAGCAAGTTAAAGTGCAGTGGAAGCACTTTGGGCCCGATGAAGCTACCTGGGAGATGATTGATCAGATGTAGGCTATGCATCCTTCGTTGTTTTTCGGTTGAGGCAAAGCAATTTTGGTACATGTATATATTATGTATGGTTGTTATTGTAAATACCACAATGAGCTGTGTTATAAAGCTCCAATAAGTGGTATGGTTGTCATGTTGTTATGTTTGTCATGATGATTTTTCTTTTGATAAGGTTGTTCATTGTAAATACTGCAACGAGATGGGTTATAAATCTCCATGGGTAGTATGTTTTGATTTTTAATAGTTTTGATGGTTGTAGGTTTTCTAGAACACTGATGAAAGTGACCCCCTAAGGGAAAGGGGTCTGTAACAACCCCAGGTTAAAAGTTCATGTAATAAAAGTTAATAAAGGAAAAATAAAACCAAGGCTAAGGGAAACTTATTCCAAGTTGAATGTTAGGCAAAATATCATAGTGGGCATCACTTGGTGTGTTTATGGCTAAAGGGAAATTGGCAAAGGCAATGGGAAAGGCTTTGAAAAGGAAAATAGAGGAAAAATGAAGAAATTAGAGGCATCTAGAATAAAAAGACATCAGAGGATCAATTTGTAGCCTTTTGTCAGTTCAGTTTTGGAGTTAGTATGAGAGAGGATAAGAGCACCAAGAAGAAAAGGAAAGGAAAGAAGTAAAGGAAGGACAAGGAAAATAAAGGAAAACGAGGATCAAGCAACTTTAACAGGTATACTTGTAGTTAACAGATTGTACGTATGGTTTCCTAGTTGGTTTTGGCATGCATGGCATATGCATGTGTGTATTTTGGTTTCTTTGCTGTTGGTGCATGGTTTCTTTGCTATATTGTTGATATGATAGATATCAATAGTGATAAAAATATACATTGTATGGAGTAAACAACATTGTACTTGTAAGATAACCATAAAAATTAAAAACAACCTATATGTCAACAGTATAACCCACGTATAAATAATTCCAATGTAGTAATAATCGACTCGTACAAGTAAGATTGGATTTCATGACTAAAAATTGGTAAAGGAATTAATGAACTTTCTCACTGAAAAGTCTCTTCATGAAGGGAGCCACAAAAAGACTTGTTACAATAGTAGAATAATTGGCACAAACCATCATCATGGAGGATTGTTTATAAGTTAATACCATTTGATAACATTTTAATATTGTAAGGTTTCTTTTGTGTAGTGAGATATTTTGGCATATTAAAACTGTTAGATTTTCGAAGAGAAATATTTTCAACCACCTTGAGTAAAAGAAATCGTAAGGGTCGATCTTTCGATAATTGGAACTTTAGTGTATATGAATTGAATGATGGGGCATTTTTTTCCAAACAAGTTACACTAGAATGAGTTAATAATTGTGGTAGAGAGCATGACCAATAAGTTTTCTTTAAAAAAAATGAAAAGTCAAGTAATTGAAAACTATAGTAGAATTGTCGGATAAAATTCTTGTTAAAAAACTAGGAAAATGGAGGTAAGTTGCGACAATCTATTATAATAGCTTGTGATGGAAAGGAGATTAGTCTTAGAAATAGTGAAATAAGCAGTATAATTGAGATTTTTAAGTTGAAAGTGACATGATAATAGTATTCTAGTTACTCCAAGACACCAAATAAACATGGAAGCACTTCAGAACAGTGTTGCTGATACTCAAAAAGATATCAGTTTTACACCAAATTTAGTAAGTATAAAGTGAGAAAGATTAGAGTCAATTTCAAGAATATGGAAATTTACTAGGAATATAATGCAATGGCCCCTAAAATAGAGAAAATAAGTCCATATAGCTTTTTAATTTCTTGTACCTGATGGATGTAGAGGGCTCAAGATTGTTGTGAGTTACAGACTTGTAACACCGAATCATGGAATGGTTCACTAATTAGTCTAGTTTATAGTCACTTCGTGATTGGAAAAATTAATTTTGATGGAAATCAAGATGACAAGAGAATTTTGATTGATTGAGATGATTGTTAATTGTAACTTTGATATCTAAATATTTGATATGAGTGGGTACAATAGGTTGAATAGGAATAGATGAAAGCTAGATTCCATCTATTCCTATTCAACCTATTGTACCCACTCATATCAAATATTTAGATATCAGAGTTACAATTAACAATCATTAAGGCCAAATGATACAGTCATAAAATATGAGGGGGAACTCTTAACCTGGTCTTTGCTAGTCTGATGCTTTTTCTTTAAAAGTTTTGGAAAATATCGTAAGCTGAAAAAGGAGAGCATAAGATATATATATATATATATATATATATATATATATATATATATATATATATATATATATATATATATATATGGTACAAATGACAATGACTATGTATATTAAATACTCTGAGGAGTCTGTTGTCCTAATGTGAATTAAAGGATTGATAATAGATATAGGTAAAAATTTGATTAGAAATAGGTGGATAACCGAGTAGGGTAACCAAGGAAAATGTGGCATATAATATTAAGAAAAAATAAAGCTTTGATAAAGATAATTCTAGTAGGATATTGGCACAACCGTTACCTATTCCTGTTGTCATGTGATGTGCCAACATGGAAAGTGAAGTGTGCCACCAGTTAATGGTACCCCAGATAAGTACCTTAAATAACTTTAATATGACTTTTATAGACACAAATGAAGTTTCATTAAATGGTTTATTAGAAAGAACATATTCTTACTAAATCATTATTTCAAGATAACCACAATAACATGATGTGTTGAGGCAGCTGACAAGCATGGAGATGCAGAGGGGAAGGACCCCATATTTGTTGCACCTAAAAAAAACAAGGGCATATGTAACCTCCAAACACCTTAATCAATAATTTGAAGTATAGAGAGGGATGCGAAACCCAAGAAGAGAGTTGTGAGAAACTCATAGGTGAGGTGTGTCAGAGAAGTATGGTTGTAGGATTTAGTGATGTAATTTTCTTATTATCTTTTGTTGATTTTAAGAATGACCTTACTACTTCAGGTTGCGCCCTTGAATTTTCATAGTAGTTTCTTTTAATATTGCCTTGTGCTTTTGGTCTCAATGGTCTACTTGGGAAAGATCAGAAGGAAAATAACAAAATAAGGAAATACAACTAAATTATAAAACCATGATCATTAGTTGTGAGCCACCATGGGGATAAGGTAAATAAATTTTCCTTCAAAACTAATAAAAATAAATAAAAGAAAGAGCACTTTAAGATGAAGAACTTGTGTGAAACTAGCTTCCTGATTCTATGGCCCTTTTGAAATACTTGTCAAAATTGGGCTTGTTGCCTATCAATTGGCTTTACCTAGTCATATATGCATATACAATGTATTTCATGTTTCCTTGTTAAAGAAATACATACATGATCCTAAGCATATTATTAATTTGTAGGGTGTTTAGGTAAATAATGAGGTTAAGAATGATTATGTATGTTTTCTTAAATGATAAAAGCTAATGTCTATCATAATGACTGTGGAGTATGTTAACCTGGACGAAGAATTCTTGGTCTAGCCTTTGCACATACTAGATCAAAGAGAAACTATGCTACAGAAGCGAGAAATCATCCAAGTTAAAGTGTAGTGTAAGCACTTTAGCCTAGAGGAGGCCACTTGGGAAGATGAAACTTTTATGCATGGCATACCTCGACCTGTTCCAAGGGAAAAAAAACACTGAGGACAATGTTAAGTCTAAGGGGGGGGAGATGTAACACCCCTATTAATTTGTAAATATTTCTTTTACTATGCGGTTAGAATTATTTTTACATATTGTGGGACCCATGTTGAGGGTCACATAGGAACATTTGATGTGCCTAAACAAAATTTTTCTTTAATGTTAATATAAATAAAATTGCGTAAGGTTAGCCATGTGAAAATTACAATGGAAAATATATTAAAGCGGATTTCACATCCCATATAGTTACAAGAAGTTAGTAAAGGTCCACAAATGGCTATGAGTAGAGTTTCCTACCCGGATTTCCTCTCTTGGGAGATAGTTTATCTCAGAAAGGAGAAAGGAAGGTTGAAAGAGGGTGAGAGAGGAAGAGCTTGAAGCAACCTTGTTGTATGGGTGCTTGTTAGAGGAGGCCCCATTAGAACTAGCTGGGAAGCTAATTTCTCCTCTACATGATGTTGTGAGAGGAAAGGAAGGATGCTGCTAATGAGCCTTGATATTGCAACAAGAATGCTGTAGCTCCCAAGGCTACCAGATTTAATTATCAACCTAGGGTTCGTACAAACTTAAGAGGTATCGAAACTTTATGTGCAACATACAATATGTCCTCTCTTTTCTATCATGATGTAATGGAGTGCATGTACTGAAATCAAATCCTAATCTAATTGCAGAAAATGAAATGCTCGAAATGGAAACCTTAACCTATTGCAAAAAAGAAAGTACAAGGAAATAAACCTATTCTAATTTCATAAACTAAATATCATGAACTAAACTACAACCATTACATTTAAAATATTTTAGATCCATTAACAGTTCATTGGATGTGGCAATCAAGAAAATCATCATTGTATTATCCAATTCATAAATCTGTCCATTAGCCCAAATCGCTGAAATGTTTTGCATGGGTAAAGAGGCAAGTACTAAGTGGTATTTAGTATTCCATAATCATTGATTTAGATCCTAGGGGTCATGATTCAACCCTAAGGAATCAAAACCATTTAAGCAAATTGGGGAAGTATATACACGCTAGAAGAGTATTACACGAAACAACAGATTTACTACAAGAAATTATAATTCACCAAATGACCAAGAAAATCAAATCCAAATTGTATGGGACACATTTGTTATTGACTAGGATGTCTTAGTTATCCATTCCAAGTGGAATCACTCAAAAAAACCTCATTTAACCCATGCTAAAAAATATCATAAAATTACTAGTCTAAAATCTAGAAATTCAAGAATTAGTGAGCTAGTAAATCTATCAAATGCCTAACTTAATAAAGTGCAAATGAAATGGGGTAATTTTTGTTATTAACTAGAATTTTGTTTTGATCTAATGAAAGTGGAATAAATTTGATTGAATCTCGTTAGCATGCTCTAAAAATAGTAGAAATTTACTGTTATTTGTCACAAAGGACTTCCACAAATCTAGATTTGGGAATAAGAAAACTAATCCAAGTAACTCAATGAATACTATGACCTTCCAAAGCTGTTCCAATGATGAAATTATGCTTGTGATCATGCAAAATAACTTACTTCAACCATTTAACCCAATCCCACAACAAGAAATCATTAACACTAAATGCATAAATAGAAAAAAACACAAGAACAAGTCCAGATGCATGTGAATAATAAGTGAAAAGAAGAAACATAAATGATACAAAAAGGCTCTGAGGCTCTTGGGATGGCCAAGCCCGAGGAAAATTATAATCCTATGAAGGAGACCAATATTTAGAAGCTAAACATGTCACAAATATTCATTATTTCCATCAATACAATTACATCCCTGCAGAAAATGAAAGTGGAGCTGCAAAAATATGAGTTATCTCCATAAGAAGACTAATAAAAATTCACCCCTAGAGGCAAATTTGACATGGTACTTATACAAAATTATTAGGAATCATTTCACATGAAAGGAGGAATGTTTCCCACCAAAATCCCTTTGATTAGTGGATCTAGTCCTCAATACTAGGAATCTGCATTAAATGGGAGGGAACACATTCCTAGATTTTCTCAATCATTGGAGCTCCAAAATCTATGCCATAATTTTAGAATATCTGGTTGATTTATTATTTAATATTAATCCTCCTGTAGTAGGGAGCAGGTCCCTAAATTATCTCCTCCTCAAAATCTTCATAATTTGCCCAATATTCTCACAATATTCCACAAAAATAAATAATATTAAGCACAAATACGCAATTATCCATAAACCTTCCTAATAAACATATTAAAGTTAAAAATACATTATCTAATGCAAAAATGAGAAGTTTAATGTGCTGAATGATGGTCAAATGGGCCTTAATTTATGTCTAATTTAGAGGCCCATCATACCCCCCTATTGAAAGTGTTGCTCATCCTCTGAGCAACTTAGTGACTTCCTTGTGCCTCATTCATGGCCCTAGTGGCCTCTCTCTTAAGAATCTTGGCTGTAAGTTTTGCAAGGATAAGCACACAAATGTTTTTCTCTTTTTATGATTGTTTAAGAATCTTTCAAGAAAAAGAGCATAACTTCCCTCTTTGCAAGTGAACTCTGTTGGCTTGTAGATCCATTTCATTCATATCCTCTCCCTTAAAACCTTCATTCCATTTTCACTCATTTTTCCAAAACTATTTATGCATAAAAAAAATCATAGTGTTTCTTGAGACCATTGTCATACTTTCTTCCCCTTATTCAAGATGGGTTCTTGAATTTTTTATTTATTTATTTATTTATTTTATTTTTTTCAGTTTCGCAAGGTATTCCACATCCTTCTCCAACCTTCTGCTACCTTTTTCAACCATTTGGACACCTCTGAAACCTTCAAAATGCCTTTAGATGAGAACTGGGACATCCTGTAGTAATTCTTGTAGTAACTACAAGAAACCTTATAGTAACTACAAGAAACCCTGTAACAACCTATAGTAACTACATGAAACTGTGTACCAGCCTGTTTAATCATGTTTTGAGCAAAAATGATAGTTGAGCCTAGGGTAGGGCCTCAACTTGACTTCCATGCCTTTCTCCCCTTTCTATAACATCTTCTAGGCCTTGGAAAAAAGTTAGAAAGAGATTAGAGACCTCTTGGAAAGCATCTTTTCATCACTGTAGTTTGAGTTCTATTTTGATGATGAATGCCTTCTTACCTTGTGTTGCATTCTTCTTCTCTTTTATGGCCTTGGAGTTCTTTGTTTTGATTAGGTCTCTCTTAGGCATTGCCATTTTGGGTTTTAGCACAATTTGTTCCTTTCTTCCTTCTTATAGCAGTATTCTGCCTTCCTGTAGCAGTCATTCCTTCTCTTTTAGGGTCTTCTAACTATATGGGAGTGATGATAAATGATGTAGAGGAGTTGGAGGATGATTCTAGGGCTCAGAGGGAGTAGTGTAGGTTTGTGAAAATGGAGAGGATGTGCTCTGTGTGTTTTTTCAAGAAATTTTTAAGGTGAGACAGTGTAGGGTTTGTTCTTGAAAAGTATTAATTTTTTCTTATGAAATGGGGTGGATGAATGATAGATAGATAGTGGATATGAAGTGGATGGAGGGCTTGGAGTGTTATGGTGACTTGGCCTTTGCATAAATTTCTTCTTTTAACTATTGTCCCCATTCCTCGAAATCATCGTCCTTCCTAATTTGGCTTTTCCACATTGCATGAGTGAAGGAGTGAGATGCAATTAACTATTTGAAGGTGTCTGCGTTTGCTGACCCATCCTTAGCTTATAAAACCTCATCGTTCATGCATTGACAACAAATTTCTAACTATAATATGCTCAAGAGAAGATGTCAAGAATATTGCATACACGTACCTACTCGATAGTTGTTGGAGAGACGTGCATATTGTTCCTGAGTTGATGATTGATCCATGGTTCTATGGAGGTGATAATTTCATTTTTTTTTTCTTCTGCACAGGTCTTCATAGCTTGGTGGTTCTAACCCTCTATATTCTAGTTACCATGAACAAGTTATCCTAGTCAAATATGGCCTTCTTGGAGTGCTGGGCTTGGCCATGGATGATGTTCACCTTCCCTATACCTTATTCCACCATTAGACACATTTTCCATACTTCATTTCACCTTCCATACCTTCCTATAGCTTTCAACTTATTTCCGGTAGTAAACTAGGACATCTTGTAGTACTACAGGAAACCCTATAGCAACTTGTTTAAACCCATCTCTCCCAAATGGTATACTGGATTGACCTGAATTTTTTTGAGTATGTTTTCATCATCCTTATGCACCTCCCCATAATTTGGTTTTGGCCAATGGATGCATGAATCTCGAGAAAAATTAAAAATGGAAGAAGTTGATGGAGGTCGATTTCTTAGAAACGGTGCACTAGAATTTCCTGAAATTGCTTGGGTATGTTAGCATCATCCATATACATCTCCCCATGAAACAACTTTGTAAATAGATCCATGAATATCGAGAAAATTCAAAAAAGGTTGTAGGTGATGGAAGTTGATTTCTTGAAAATTGTGCACTGGAATTTGCTGAAATTGTTTGAGCATGTTACTATCATCCATATGAATCTCCCTCTGAAACAACTTGGCAAATGGATCCATGGTTTTCAAGATCTGACAAAAATAGTTTTCTGCTCTATGTATTTCTGTTTCCTGTAATAAAACAAAGAATTCCTGTAGTATTTTAGGACAATAAGGAAAATGAAAGGGAAAAAATTGGGAATGATGGGTGGATGGTGGAAATAGATGAGGGTGATGGATTGGCATGGCCTTGGTCCTTTTGGAGCATTTGAAAAAAGAAGGAGAAAGTCCAAGTTTGACTTCCTTTGACTAGAATTTTGACCATTTTTTTTATTTTTTTGTGCCAACTTGTTTTTGTTGCTTGCAAATGTTGGAAAGAACCTGTATTCATCAAAGAGATACATGGAGCAAATATTTATTATTTTTTCCTTTTTTTTTTGTTTAGGCCTACTAGCCACCTCAATGAGGTTTTCAACTAGCAGGTCTGCCTAGGCGCTTCAAAGGAGGTTTTTACCTAGGATATATTTTTTTTTCTCTTTTTTTCCAACCCATTAACCACCTGTTTTAAATAAATGAGCCAATCTCAGGCGCCTCAAAGGAGGTTTTCACCTGAGATTTTATTTTGTTCTTATTTTTCATTTTTTATGTCTTTTCCTATCCTATTTTACTTGAACAAAAAATAATCATTTTTTAGTGTAGGAATACTTCTAATGGAGCCACTTGCATAACTTGATGATAGATAAAATCATGTGTAGGCTCAAAACATATTCTTTGACATGTACTTGAATGTAGGAGACCAAATGCTTTGACTTTGATGATATCAAGCACAGTTGAAGAAGAGAGTATTGTTGCAACTTAGTCATTGTCTAAAACCATATTTCAATATAGTTGTGATGCCCCTAGTCCACTTCCCGATTTGGATCATCTTGGATGTCTTTGTTTTCCATGAAACTCAAATATTCTTGCTTTTTCTGATTATCCCTTGAACACATAGAGGATTTGATTGTAAAGATGAGGGCACTTTCCCAATCTTTGATTTTGATGTCTGCTCTTTGTCAAGTGCAACCCATGATTCTTTGGTCTTTTGATTTAAATCTTCTTTTTCTGCATGTTTTCCTTAATGGCATCAAATGAATCTCCTTTTTGCAATACGCTTCCATATCTAAGATGAATACCATTTAGATCAAGATGAGATGTTTGGAGGTTTTGTGCCTCAACATTGTAAGTGGGCTGAGCTACTTCCTTGTGTGGGTTTGGAAATGGTGGTATAGGTAGTTGAGTGGGAGTAGATATTTGAGATGGATGTGGTTGGGGTTGAGATGGCCAAGGTTTGCAAAGAAAGTGTGTGTTATAATTACTTTGAGATGGATGTGCACAGGCTTGAAATTGTGAATTAGGCTCTTACCTCATATCAGGTTGAATAGGTTGCCATGGTCCTCTTGGAGCTACATAACATAGCTGCATTGGTAATTGACTTGATCCATTGAACTCTTAGTAAAATTCCTTTAACCTTGGTAATGAGGGAGAATATTTAACATCATGTGATTCTGCATGGACAACACAAATATCATCATCTTCTTTTCGTCATTTTCTATTCTTAGCATTCCTACTTGTTTGCTTAGAGTAGTAAGAATTTTGGTTTTAAAGTCATTAAACAAATTTCCATGTTTAACTTGACTTACCAATCTTGATGTTGATTTACTTACTCTTACCTTTCCTCTTGATATGTGTTTGCATGTTTCACAAATTTCTTCAAATGATAATTGGTATACATCTCCTCTACTCATGAGATCATGGAGATCAATCCACTCATCCTTAATTGTTCTATGTAAGAGGGTTTTAGTGTGTCGGATCTTAAATGATGTAGTTTTTCCGTCTTAACATTATACATGAACCTCTCTATTAGATCTTCTAGATTCTCATTTTATTTTTTATTCATTCTAAATATTTTTTCATTAAGATCATGATCTTTATATTTTTCTAGAAATATCTTTTGCATCTCACTCCATGATCCTATTGAATTAATGCCTAAACTCATGAACCATTTAAGAGCTCTATCGTTCAATGCTGCCGAAAACAATCTCAATTTTTGAGTGTTTAGTAAGTAACCATAAGATCAACAAATGATTTCAAATTCAAAGAGAAAGGTTTCCAGATCCTCTGACCTTAGACCATGAAATTTTGGAAGAAAATATGGAGGGATGTTTTTCATGTGCACACTACCATCAATATCTTGAATGGAAAATCCGAGAGGATCTTCCTCATTGTCATCATCTCCATCCATTTCTTCAACATTCTTTGTCATCTCTTCTTCTTCTACATGCAAAAGTGGATGGTGATGTGGTTCTTACTATACCACATGATCAAATGGGGGGGGGGGGGGGGGGGGGTTGGTTGGTGTTGGATATTTTTGTTTTTATGATTGAATGAAAACACTAATGCAACATACTTTTCTATTTTTGAAATGAAATATGCCTAATGCAAATATTTTTGTTTTTGCAAAAAGTAAAAAGAAATGAATCAACTAGGGAAGAAAACAATGCATACTTTGACACCTCCCCGACAATGATGCCAAAAAGTGATGAGCCTCGGCATTGCAACAAGAATGCTGCAATTCCCAAGGCTACCAGCTTTAATTATCAACTGGGGTTTGTACAAACTTAAGAGGTATCAGAACTATATGTGAAACATACAATGTTTCATTCCTTTTCTATCATGATGTAATGGAGTGCATGTACTAAAATCAAATCCTAAACTAATTGCAGAAAATGAAATGCTCAAAATCGAAACCTTAACCTATTGCAAGAAAGAAATTACAAGGAAAGAAACCTATTCTAATTTCATAAAGTAAATATCACGAAATAAATGTCAACCATTACATTTCAAAGAGTTTAAATCCATTAACAAAGTTCATTGGATGTGGCAATCAAGAAAATCATCATTGTATTATCCAATTCATAAATCTATCAATTAGCCCAAATCGTTGAAATGTTTTGCATGGGTAAAGAGGCAAGTCCTAAGTGGTCTTTAGTCTTCCCTAATCATTGATTTAGAGCTTAGGGAGCATGATTCAACCCTAAGGGACCAAAACCAATATTTTTGAGCAAATCTGGGCGAGTATATATATGCTGAAAGAGTACTATACGAAACAACAGATTTACTACAAGAAATTATAATTCACCAAATGACTAAAGAAATCAAATCCAAATTGGATGGGAATTTTTTTTATTGAATAGGATGTCTTAGGTATCCATTCCAAGTGAAATCACTCAAAAATACTTCTGTTAACATGTGCTAAAAAACAACAGAAAATTACTAGTTTAAAATCTAGAAATTCGAGAACTAGTGAGCTAGTAAATCTATCAAATGCCTAACCTAATCAAGTGCAAATTAAATGGGGTAATTTTTGTTATTAAATAGAATTTTTTTGTGATATAATGCAACTGGAATCAACTCGATTGAATTTCGTTAGCATGATCTAAAAAATAGTAGAAATTTATTGTTATTTTCCACAAAAAACTTCCAGAAATCTAAATTTAGGAATAAGCAAACTAATCCAAGTAGCTCAATGATTACTATGACCTTCCAAAACTGTTCCGAGGATGAAATGATGCTTGTGATCCTGCAAAAGTACTTCAACCATTTAACCCAATCCTACAACAAGAAATCATTAACACTAAATGCAGAAATAGAAAAAGACAAGAACAAGAGATGCATGCGAATAAGAAGTGAAAAGAAGAAAAGTAAATGATACAAAAGGGCTCTGAGGCTCCTAGGATGGCCAAGCCCAAGGAAACTTAGAGTCCTATGAAGGAGACCAAGATTTAAAATCTAAACATGTCCCCAATATTCATTATTTCCATCAATACACTTACATCTCTGTGGAAAATGAAAGTGGAGCTGCAAAAATATGAGTTCTCTCTACAAGAAAACCAATAAAAATCCACCCCTAGAGGAAAATTTGACCTGGTACTTATAAAAAATAATTAGGAATAATTCTTCATGAAAGGAGGAAATTTTCCCCACCAAAATCCCTTAATTAGTGGATCTAGTTTCCAATACAAGGAATCTGCATTAAATGATATGGAACACATTCCTAGATTTTCACAATCATTAGAGCTCTAGAATTTGTGCTATAATTCCAGAATATCTTGTTGATTTATTATTTAATTTTGATCCTCCTGTAGTAGGAAGCAGGTCTCTAAATTATCTCTTCTTCCAAATTTTCATAATCTGTCCAATATTCTCACAATATTTCACAAAAATAAATAATATTAGGCACAAATATGCAATTATCCATAAACATTCCTAATGAACATATTAAAGTTAAAAATACATTATCTCATGCAAAAAGAAAGGTTTAATGTGTTGAAAGATGGTCAGATGAGCCTTAATTTATGTCTAATTTAAAGGCATGGACTTTAATTTATTAATGAAATCTTGTGCTGGGCCAAGTTGGCCACTATCATGATAGCTACTTGGAATGTGAAATTGGCTTGGGGATAGATTCGATTGAGAAAATAATCAATCTTGTTGGTTGGGTGGAGTGTCTTTACTTTGTTGGGGTTTCTCATGGAAGAGCTAGTCTATATTATTTAGATAAGTGTTTATGATGAGTTAAACTAATTTTATTTTGTTGTTTATGCGAGCAATAATAAAGACATGCATATTTAAAATATTTTTCTAAAGTTAGGGAAAAACAAAGGTCTAAAAAAAAATATTTAGAAGAAAATAAGAGCCATATCTACAAGATTGAAATTACTATTGTAAGAAATTCAAAGTATTTCCAAAATGGTGTATTCTTGGAAAATAAAAGGTAAATAAATATAGAATAATATGTACATTAAAGTAGAAACTGAATAATGTTGAACTAACAATTAAAATGCACAGAACACTGATATGGGTTTAAAAATTAAGTTGCAAAAAGAATAAACCGAAAAATATGCAAAATACCCTTCAATGGTTTGATAAATTACGTGTAAATGTAAGTTATTTTTGTTCTTGCTTCAAGGTAATGGGATAAATCATTACATTTTCATTTTTTTCTACAGAAGGCTAAAAGTGGCCACAATTCCGGTAAATTTTTTTTAAAAGATCTTATAAAGGTGGTGTTTGAATCATAGTGTAAATGAATTTAAATTTTTACTGTATTTTCTGTAAATATAAACAAAATTTCCATAACTTTTCCAGCAACTCCGCTAAATTAAAGTAGGCGAAAAAAAAATATGTTCATGGTCTTCAAACTACATTATAAGTCGTGAATCTTAAAACCCTAAGCCATACGAAGAGAAAACTTGAAGTTGAAAGAGTCTTTAGCCCCATTAAAAAAAAATTGCCTCACGACCATCCCGACATATACACGTAAATGTACATGCATATGATACATTATGGTAGAAAATAGTAAGAAACTGTTAACGGATTTTACACTCAAGACGAGTGTGCGAGAGACTAAACCTTAAGGTTAGGGTTTGTTTTCTAGCAGATAATCACTTCTAATCTACCAGTGCATGAGCCAACCTGGAGAAATCAGTGGGTAATATCGTCAAAAACCTTGCCTAGATAAATACCAACACATGAAAATTAATAACAATGGAAAAAAGGAAAAAGATAATAATAAAAAAAAAATATCAACTAAATGAAAAGGACAATCAAAAGACTATAGTACAGAATAAAAGAAATTTATAGAATTTTTTTTTGAGATATTTTAAAAATAATATTTGCGTGGTAAATATTAGTTATTATGTAGAGGAGTGTTACGGTTAAAATGTTTATCTAAGATATATTGTTAATGGGAATCCGTAAGTTTAAAGTTGGTTTAAGTTTTTTTACAAGAGAACTCATAAATTTAAAGTTAGTTAAGTTTGTTGAGGAATTTTCGGCGAAAATCACATAGAAAAATTTTCGTCGACGCATTTCGAACCAGCCAGTGTGGTTCATTATCAGAACAAGTTGAATGAGCAGATCTTACTAAGCACATTCATTGTGAGAACAAGTTGAATGAGCAGATCTTACTAAGCACATTAAATAGATAGGGCAAAGAATCCCATGACTTAACGGTTAACAACCAACATCTAGAATTGACTGAATAACGGCTAGATTGACTCCGTCAATTAATATATATATATATATATATATATATATATATATATTCATTTTATTAGTTTAATTAATTTTAAATTTTTTTTTTGGTTCTTAATATTAAAATTAAAATGTAAGGGACAATGTTAGAATTAATATATAAATGCTGTAAATATATTAATGAATATAAATTAAAATGAATTAAATTAAATGTTTATGTAAAATAAATTAATAATAAAAAATGGAGTAATAGTTAAATATATTATAGTGTTATAATATTAAAATTAAAATAGTAAATTAGCTTTGAATTATAAAATAGATTATTTCTAAATTTATTTTATGTGAATTAAAAATAAAATTAATAGACCAAGAGTTTAGTTAAAAAATATTAGTTAGTAATAAATAGAAATGGTTAATGATAAAAAAAAAATATATATTTCTATGAATATTCGCCCAAGAAATATTATAATATTAAAAAATTTTAAATTAGAATATTAGTTTTAAATTAAAAAAAAAAAAAAGGAATAGTTTAAATTAATAATTGAAATTAGTAAATTTATAAATAAATCAAGTTTAAATAAGAAATCACCAAAAAAAAAATCACAAACATAACAAAAATAAGGGTGAAAAGAAAGAAGACGACTAGGAGGAGAGGGCTGGGACCCAACAACTGCTAATTATCCAACCATCTTCTCTATTAAGATTGTTCGGCCTTTTTTCAATCTCAAGGGCTTCCCTAAATTTCCGGTGATGGAATTGGGACACTCTAGCAACCACACTAGCCTCCTCAATGCAGACATGATGTTTGGTTTTCTCCACATGTTCTGCTAACGCTGAAGTTTTAGTTCTCATATGCTTGAGGTCCGCTGCGTGCTCCCTAATGTTAGTTAAGTTTTTTACACGATTACCCATCATTTTTGTAGTTGGCAATTGAGTTGCACTTTGTTTAGATTTTAGTTTTTAAAAAATGTCGGGTTTTTATTTTTTAATTTTTAAGATAATAATTTTAATTATCACATTTCAAAATTTGATTTTATTTAAATAATTAATTTTGATTTACTTTATAATATTTTCAAATATTTAAGAATTAATTTTATTATTTTTAAGATAATGAAATTACTAGAAATATTTACATATTATAAAACTTATAGTTACAAATTTAATTTATGTTGTAAATATATTATGAAATGCCAAGTCATATATAATAATAATATCCATTTTTAAGGTCACAACTAAGCTAGACACCAAATTGGTGTATGAGACCCCCTTGTTTGTGGGACAAGGGACCCACCTCCATGCAGCGATTTGACTGCCAAATTGGTGTATGAGACCCCCTTGTTTATGGGACAAGGGACCCATCTCCGCGTAGCGATTTGACTGCTAAGTTTGCGAAGGCATACATACTCTACCCCTCTCTGGTTTTGAACCTGTGACCTCTTAGGAGGGACCCATCTCCACGCAGCGATTTGACTGCTAAGTCTACAAAGGCATACATACTCTACCCCCTTTGGTTTTGAACCTGTGACCTCTTAGGAGGAAACACATGCTCTTAACCATTAGGCCCACTCAAGCTGTATTAGTTACAAGTTTAATCTATGGTGTAAAAATATTACAGTTTTTATAATGTTTAGAAATTTACAATCAAAATTATATAATGCAAGTTACACATATTTATTAGAATATTTATAATAACAAAACCATAATATAAAAATATACAAAATTATACAAATTATTTATTTGACTATGATTAATACTTTGAAGGCTTATTATTTATCATGGAGCCAATTCATACACCTTTGAATTATAGGACCATCAACACTTTTAGAAGGCTCAAACCATGGAAAACCCCAAAAATCCTCTTTTTTGTTCTTGAACTTCTAATTTATATAGGATTAATTTCAGAAGACCAATCATCATTATGCTATTATTTTAGAACTAATAATTGTTATAGTTGTTGTAAGCACTTTAATCCATGTTAACTTATTGATAAATAAAACCTTATGTTTAGTAATGTGACTTTTTGACATGGTTAAAGGACTCTAAATTAGTGTTTGAAGCTTTCCAATGTTTTATCGAAAGAAAATTTGATATCCATGGTGGGTCATATTGGACTATAGGATAAAACATATCTAGCAAAAGAATAAACCTTACATTTGCTTTTGAAGTTTGTGACTAAAGACTTAGGGTTTTATGTTCTAGGTCTCATACATTAAGGCTTAAATAACTATATAACTTCTCAAGAAACTTCCCCTCCCACACTCCAAGTTTCGTGATAAGAAAATTCTACTTACTTGTCATCCAGTCTTCAAATTTTTTCCCATTAAAAGCTACCACTGTAAAATTCATGATATTTCAATGATTTTATGTAAAAGAGCATATGATAAATTTAGAATGTGGATCCCATTGTATGCATACATCAACACCATCTAACTTTTCTCCTTTAATCTTCCAACATTATGATACTTGTGGTAACATAAGTGAAGAGGTCTTCTTCAAATGAACATGGGGATGGTTTAAATGCACACCAAGAGGAAATTGAAGGTGAAAATTTATAAGTAGCCATATTGTTAGAATATTGAGAATATGTATAATCATACACCAATATAAAAAAAACACAAAGCCTTACTAATCTAACTTCCTATGTCTATAATAACAATGCTTAATCAATAAAAGTGTAACACCCTCATCCCACATCTACCCAAGTAACTTATCAACTAGGGTAAATATGCAACGAGAGGCCACTATAATGGGATTCAACCTCCTAAGTCACCTTAAAGATGTGGAATCGACATAAACACACCATACAAACCTTCCACATTAGCAACATAACTCTCAAGAGCCATCCCAACTAGTTACGTAACCAACCCCTGGGTCCCACTGAGTTTTAAACCATTAAATCCCTGGATGCTCCCTTGATATGGACATGGGTGCATCTGGGAGGCTACAAACGCTCCCACAACATGGGTATGCATGCGTTTGGGGAATTTTCTGCTCAGACTTATCTCTGCAACTCCGAGATTTGTGCCACTTTTCCAGGCCCAGAGCTCGTGTCACTGCCCATAACTTAATGACAGGTTCAAAAATAAATTTACACAACATAACAATGGTACAAATGCAATTACTTGAACAAGGACTTAATTGGACCCCTACTAGCCATGACAAAAATTTCATCAAACATGTCACAAATATGTAATCTACAGGTTTAAACAATAGAATTGAGCATAAGGGTCTCATACTTATCTGAGAATCACTAAGAAGCATTGTTCCCTTATACCATTGGATACATTATCATATATTAGGTCATAGTAACATTGTTCATTCATTTACAAATCAAAACGTGAGGAGAGCCATACATCATCACTGTCATAATACATGCTTATAACCAACATAATAACAACAAAAATATCAAGGATACATCAACTATAGAATCCACATATAAACCAGTACATTTGCACATAAGAGACCAACGAAAAAACCTCTTATTAATGAATGCAAAAGCCAACCTGGTATGGGACTACCACGTTTAAACCAACCATATATTGGATGAGCCATATCTCTCTTCAGTCAATCACTGTCGTGCCATAATCCATGCATGAATTTGGGACTCAAACCAAAAGAACCAACCAAGGCATCTCAAGGCTAAACCACCTCACCCTCATCAATAGAAATAAGACTTTACGGCAATCCACACTGAATCACTATACCAAAACAATAAACATGTAATAACACGCTTTAACATGATCTCCACTATACCACTACGAAAAAATAAGCATGGATGCCACCATATTTCTCCACCTGAACCGTGAGGTATTTTCTTGTCTCCTAGTCTCTCATGTTTTACTGCAATTCACACTGGATCACTAGGCCCTAAACAGAGACTCCACTCTCCAGGCTTTACCGTACATCCAATCTTAGGATTACTACTCTCAATGGAGAGTACCCACCTCTAGGATTTACCATATATCTTGTCATTCACTAATCAAGGATACTTAGGCCCACCGAGGCAACAAAAATTTGGCTTTATCGCAACCCATAGTCTGGTTTAGGGGTTACTAGGACATATGTTCTTTTATTTAGATATCCACCTCACTCAACTTCAAATCCATCTAGAAATCCAGCTCAACCAAAACATGAGAACCCAATCACACCATGGCTATCCAAAAATGGCAAGGCTAGGATAAAAAACAGTGTCACACCTAGAAAAACCCATGTTATGACAACAAAGAACCACATGCAATACCTTGCATGCCAAATCCAGCAAGGAAATCACACATGAGAATCGATACTTGCAAAGAATCCTGTTGTAGTTGCGTGATCTTTCTCTTCCTTGCTTTCTTCTTCCTTCCTCTTGCCTTTTTTCCTTTCTTCATCCAATTTTGAGCAAAATATTTCCAACTGATCCTCAGAAGTCTTTTTATCAATGAGGCCTCTATTTTTTTCAATTTCCATTATTTTCCTTCATTTTCCTCCTCACGTGTAATCTATGACCTTTTACCTTCCTTTTATCCTAATTTCCAGTATTTTCATATATAAATGTGCCAAAAATGCCATTTTGCCTTTCCAAATGCCTTAGCCATTGCCTTTGCCAATTTCCTTAGCCATAGTAAGCCAATGAAAACCCAAACTAGGATGTTTGTCCCACCATTCAACTTTGAATACATGTCCTGTGACTGTGGTATTATATATTGTAACGCCCCCTCCTCCTAAGTCCACCCAAGCAACCAAACAACTGGCGTAAACATGTGATGAGAGAGGAAGGGATTCAATCTCCTTGGTAACCTTAAGGAAATGTAATCTACGGAATACATCAAACAAAACCATCCACATCAGCAACAACACCCTCAAGAGACATGTCAGTCACTAAGATATCCTGTCCCTAAGTCCCACTGATGATTTAAGCCTTTTAACCTAAAGTCGCTCTCATGCTATAGGCAAGACAACGACCAACAACCCAAAGTCGCTCTCATGCTATAGGAAAGACAAAAACCAATAACCCAAAGTCGCTCTCATAGGCCTATGTGCCAACGACTATGGACTTTTCTCAGTAGACCTGTGCCAAGGACCCCTAGATTTGAGCCACTTTTCTAGCCCAAAATCCCAGCCTCTACCCAGAACTTGCTACAATCTTCAGAATCCATAAAAGGCATGATAAAAATGATGATAAATAAAAAATCAACCTCAAGACTAGGCCTAAGCATCCCCAACTGGGATTGACATTTTGTCAAACACATGGCATCAATGCAACCTATAGGTCTAGGATACAATACAGAGCATGAATGACTGAAAGAACTTATTAAACATAGCTAGAAGGATCACCACCTTCTCCATTAAACTTTTATAACATCAATTAGGTCTTGCATCCATCCATTTAACAATTACAAGTAAATACATGAAATAACCATGACATGAACCAGTGATATAACCATGCTTATAACCAACATAAAACCATATAAATATCAAAGATGTGATAGCCATTAAATCCACATATAAATAAGTGCAAAAGTAATAGAACTTAGCTTTTATTAAACATAGGCAAATCGGCTAGGTTCGGGACTTCCTCATACCACCCGACCATAGACATGGCTGAACCAAATCTCTCTTTCAGCCGGTCACCTCCATGCCATATTCCAAGCATGAATGTGGGATCTCATAGAACAACCAATCTAAGAAAAACCAAGGGAATCTAGAGGTTAAACCACCTCCATGCTCACAAAACCGTGATCACACCAAAACTAGTGCTCCGATCACAACCGAACCAAACTTGGAATTCCATCCATAATCCATCACTATCCTTGAGTAATTTTCCATCTCCTTGTCTCTCATGCTTTACCGTAACCAATCCTGGATCACTAGGCCCTAAACTGAGATTAGTCCCTCAGGCTTTACCGCAATCTGAACCCGGATAACTAGGCCCTAAACCGAGACTTCTCCCTCAGGCTTTAATGTGTATCCTGCCAAAACTAGTCAAGGGATTCGTAGGCCTTTAGGAATGAACCTTGAGACCTCCTCTGCCCTGAATTCTGAAATCCATCCAAAAAACCAAAGCTCAAACTGAGATAAACATCCCAACATACCATGACATCCGAAAAAAGACAAGGCAAGGCTGAAAACCATTGTCATAACTCGACAAAACCTTGTCACCGATAGCAAGAGAACCATACACCAACATCCAAAGCCATGCATGTAAGAATCAAATAGGAAATCACACATGCAAAAGGTTACCTTCAAGTATTCCTGCTGAAGCTACCTGATCCTACTTTTCTTTCCTTGTTCCTTGCTTTCCTTCTTTTCTGTTTTCTTTCTTTTCCTTCCTTGATCCAAAGCTAGAGTGCTCCAAGAAAACTCTAAGTGACCAAGAGTGTGAGAGAGAGAGAGAGAATAATGAGAGAGCTCAAAACTTGAACTGATCAAGCCCTTAACATTAACTAAACTTGAGCCAAGAGATTACACTAACTAAGAGCTTTCCAAATGATCCTCATAAGCCTTTTTTATTAATGAGGCCTCTAATTTCTTCATTTTCCATTATTTCCTTCAATTTCACCCTCGCATGCAACCTGTGACCTTTCACCTTCCTTTTCTCCTATTTTCCTTTATTTTCATAAATAAATGTGCCAAAAATTCCTTTTTGCCTTTTAATGCCTTATCCTTAGCCTTTGCCAATTTTTTGTTAGCCAAAACATACATCTAGTGATGCCCACTTAGATATCTTTGCTGAACATTCAGCTTGGAATACATGTCCCTTAACCGTGGTCTTATTTTTCCTTTATTTACATTATTACATGGATTTTTCACTAGGGTTGTTACAAAACCATCCCCCTTGGGGAACATTATCCTCGGAGTTAAACCACACCATGACCACAGAAAAATCACTGAAAAGAAAACATACTTCCTGTTAGGGCCTAAATCTACCTTAGGTTGAGAAAGGAAAGATCTAGGGTAACATCAAACCATGCTTAACCTGGAAGCTAGCCCTACTAGGTCGGGAGAGGGCTCTCTCCTTGTCAATCTCAGGAAAATATGATCAATGAGGTTTGAGATGACTGATGTAAAGACTAATTTTAGGCTAGATATATGCTCAGAGGAGTTTGATTGAATTTAATGTTGGTTTTTTGGCTCAAATGTGAAAGGCAGATTTGGGTCCGGGGAATGGATACAGTCTTGCAGAGATCTCTATGGGGTGAGGTAGGAAAATGGTTTAGTACTTCAAATTGAGTGGGATGGAGAGCTTTAAGAATGGTGAGGAGTTGGAGAGGGCATGAAAGTCTCAGGGATCCTCTTCAAACAATTGAAAACATAAATAACTAAACAAACCCTAGGTAGATCACTGCAACATCAATGAATTCTACCTTTATCCTTGTTTCATTTAGTTAAGATGAATAAAGAGAGATGATGGCATACATAAACACATGTAAACTTGCATTACAGAAGGGAAAACTATACCAAATCAAGTTGCTACAAGAATCCCACAAAGTGCTACAAACCCTGGTCTATTCCTTTGCCAAACTACATAAATGAATGTACAATAATGCTCAAAGCATTCACAAGAGTCCAACCTTTACAAATGATTGAAAAACTACTAGATATAGGCAACAAACAACTCATGATAGGCTTTAGGGGTAGAATTCATGAGTTTAGGATCTGTTTCAACAAGAACTAAACTAAGAATTGAAAAGTAGGCAGTGGAACAGCTTGCCTCTAAAACCTAGGAAACTGATTCATTCAGTTTCAAACTACCTCTTAATGATGTATCTACCTCCACGAGTGAAATTTTAGCATATTTACATCAAAGTCCATAAATTTACATCAAATTACATCATGATTTTGACTATGAGAGAGAGAAAAGTCAAACTAAGAAAAAACTAGGCCAAAAATAGAGTTTTTTGGAAAAAAAAGTCAATTTTCCATCCTGTGCGGCGCACCTTTGTCCCTGTGCACCATGGATTTTTGCAGCTGATTTTGGAGGCCTTCCCATGCACTAAAGTTTCTCCAAGTGGACTTGATGGAAAGGTGTGTCTGTCTACTTTCCAGAACAGGTGGAATTTCTGAATTTGGTGTCCATTTGTCCCTTCAAAAGTGAGTTCTCCCAACACTGCTTCCTGTGGCCAAAAAGGTTCAGAAAGGGCATTTTTGAGGTGTTTTTAATCCTTTTGGAAGCTCAAAACTTGACAAAATTTCTTGGCCATGTGTGGGCATTCATATTTTTGCATGAGGAATACAGAAATGCCGAGTTTTCCTCCAAAGGATGTCTCTAGCAAAAGCGCACGCTAGGTGGCGTGGCACACCAGGTAGAAAAACCTGTGTTTTGCTCCAAAAATTCAAAATTGACAAAAAGTATCCCAAATTTATTGAAATTTGGGCTGAGTGTCTTGCATCAAGTGCTATGTTGGGCTAAGGAAGCCTCAGCCAAAATTTGGAGCTTGTCTTGCTCTTTCCTCTTCCTCAAAGCTTTCCTCAACTTGGCCTTCAAAATCCTAATTCTCGCTTTGCAAACTTTGTTTCTCGCCAAATAGTGATAGGCCATGTGCCTCAACATATTTTTCTCTTTTTTGGCCTTCTCCAACATCTTTTCCAAGTGCATGTTTTCCCTCTCAAGCCAAGATTCACGATCAACTTCAATTTCTTGTTCAAGTGGTGTCAACTTGATTTTCCTCCTCTTGGCAGCTTGCCGATTTTCTCTTATGTTTTGGAGCTCCATGATGGTTTGCTGATCCTGTAACTGTTTGTTCCTCTGCTCAAGATAATTGATTATCCACTTGGCTCTTTCCAGGTTGAGAGACAAGTCATGAATGTCAGCTTGCTTCTCCTGGATGATCTCCTTGAGCTTTGAGCTTTGGGAGCCCAAATCAATGTCATCATCCTGAATGAGAGTGAACTCCCTTTCTTGACCTTTATAAGGTCCCTCATCATGCAATGGTTGCTTACCCTTGTCCTGTACCTACTTTTTTGTTGAAGGAAACAAGACCCCTTCCACCCTGGGTGGAGATAATACTCGTTTTGCTATTGCAAACAATCTCCTTGTGCCCTTTTGATAAGTGACAAACACTGGCGCACTGGTGGTTTGAGTCTCATGCACCTCTTGCTGATGTGAAGGCTCTCCTGTCTCATGAAAAACTGATGGGGGCACTTGAGGACCTGTAAAGACCTCATGTGAAATGAAATTCTCCCATGAAACATTCAGTAAACTAAGCTGATGCAAAACCACAATCTTGATTAATGCAAAGTGATAAATGTTGTTATATTGTTGATGAGGAGGTTTCCTTTGCACCAATGTGGTCATTTTCTCAATATTCCGGCATATGAAATAGGGGAGGTTCATCATCCTCACCCTAGTAAAATGCATCAACAATCTGATATGATAGGTGTATAGGTGAGAAAATCTGCCTTCATAGCTGAAATATTTGATTATGAGTTTCATAAGGGGAGCATATGTGTCCTGTAGGTACCTGAAAGGGAAGACCCTACTGATATGCCTCTGAAAACCAGCCTTGATATAAGGCTCATAATGATCTCTGTCCACTAGCCATCCCTTGTTCCATTGTTCATCTACATTCGGAATACCGGTTGCTTGAGCTATAGTATCAGGTTTCAAAGTGTCACACCTGCCAAATTGACCTGGCCATTGTGAAGATGGAGCACAAAAAGTCTGGAAAGTTCATGGTGGTATTTGAATCTTTCCACCATCTCACAAAATTGGTAGCAAGATTGATGTTGGAAGCATGTTACAGCAAGAGGGCAATCCAATAGCTCAGTAAGTGTAGTGGGCTCCTCCCGAAAATGTTTTCCACTCTTGTGAGGTCTCCTTGGTGCATGGATTTCTTTGGAGGAGTCACTTACTATTTCCTCATTTTTGTCATAAGATGAATCTGACTCCATTTTTGCCAATGTTTGATGTTTTTTAAATGAGAGTGAAGATATTTTATAGAGACAATAGGTATTTGCTGCTAAAAGACAGGGATTGATGGTGAGGGATAGTGAATGGGGGGTTTGGGATGCTGCTTGTAGGGTTATTGGAAATGGAATGGTCTGGGGAATGATGTTTAGGGTTTTGGGATATCAATTAGGGTTTTGGAGTAGTGGGATTAGGGATAGGTAAGTGTGAATGAAAGAGGGAAGGAGAAAATAGGTGAATGAAATTGTAGTGAGGGGATGTGAAAATGGTAGGGGTGAATAGGACAACAAAAAACTGTAATTTGCAAACCCTAGGCAGTTTTCTCAATACAACTGTGCAAGGAACTAGGGTTTAATTTTTCTCCTATTGAAACACCATAAACACTAATGAAAACCCTTGCAATGGCAATATGGAGGTGTTAACTTACTTGTGGAATGAGGAATTTGCAAGTTTGGAGCTTGGAGGAGGTGATTTGAATGAGTTCGGGCTTTGGAGGCAAGTGCGCCACGCCCACTAACAAGTGTGTTGCGCCTCTCTGGTGCATTGCGCCAGTTAGAATTGCAATGTAAATCCTGCGCTGCTTGCGCCGCGCTGGCCAGGTGTGCTGCGCCTTGACCCATGTGCATCGCGCCTCAAAATTTTCACAATTTGTTTGCAAATTCGCTCCTTAGGCTCGAAATGACTTTGCTCTAGTTCTCATTCACTCCTTGGACACAAATGAACTTCATCAATATGTAAAAGACTTTATATACCCACCAATTTAATCGTTCACTTATAAAAACCCACTTTGTAATGTTTGGCTTTTCACTTGCTTTTAAAACTCTGTTTTAGCAGTTTGATTTGCTTTTTGCCTTTGATGAACTAAATTCTTTAAAATTTTGATTCTTTTGCAGGAACTGGAGTGCAGGAGCTTGTTAAGGTGACCAGGGCTGCATCTCGGAATTATTATATATAGGAAAAATGAAATTACATGAAATCTTGTACATACAACATAAAAAACTATGTTTTTCCAATCACTGAGCATGTGATTATTGAAATTTTTGTTGATGAGACTTTATTTGACCTCCTCATGTGCCTTCTGTCCATTTTTTGAGCTTTTACAAGACCTTATTGACAAAACTAATGAGACCTAAAACCCTAAAAATTACTTTTGCAGATGTAAAGACAAAAAATGACTGCAAATGACCTGAATGTATGAAAATGGGCCAGCAGGTAAAGATCATGAGGGAAAATTTATAATATGCCACTACCATCAAATGATCCATGATCCTAATGGAATGCAGATGATCGGATGAGACACCTAACATGCAATGCAACAAGAGTATTTTGATCACTGATGGAGGGATGAAGATACCGACACTAACACTTCCCGTGGAGCTTTATAACTTAGCTCGTTGCAGTACTTACAATGAAATACGTTTTGAAAAGTAAAACATCATGACAATATGACCAAATAAAAACCATACCTCATACTGGAGCTTTATAACACAATTCATTATAGTATTTACAATAATCACATATGCACATTTTCTAAACCAGTAAATAAAAGGATACAATGCCCGTATTAATCAACAAGGGAATACAGAGGATCACACCTCCACCCTCAAAGTAGTACTAGGATTCACCTCCTTCCAAGGAAGTCCAAAATCCACTGTCACAGTCAAAGTTGCATCCAATGTCCAATGCTATAATCTTGCACCACTTGTCCCCTCAGTGACCAATTATCGGCTCATTGTTCCAGGGTGCACTCCCAATATGCATCCGATTCCATCTAGAAATGCTAATGACCAAAACAATATATCTGCAACCTTCCCTTCTTTGCTACACAGTCCTTCAGGAAATCTGATCACCCCTTTGTGTGCAGTCACTCACCTTCCAATTTCCCTAGAATCCCCTATCCCAGGTGATCCATCCCTTGGAAAGGCTTCCTCACATCGGAAGATCAACAACCAAGGCATATACCTGCCTCAAAACCATCTACTGGTTATAGCATGCTCATGGAAATCAATGGACACTATTAGGTACTAGTGTGCCACAATGGCCCTACTCCTAAAGTGCTTTACCAACATACTGTTGCATGTTCCAATTTCTTTTGTTGTTGCTACCAATTATTGCAATCAATTTCAACCACTAAATCGGGCATGTTCATGAATTCCTGTTTCAACCACATAACTTCCATTATATTCAAAATAAATTGAAATAACTTCAAATCATACCTCATTGGTAGTTCGTTAATAAGGTACACTTGTGATTATGTTCTCTTCCTGTCACAACAAGTCAAACTAACTGTTTGATCAAGACATCATGTATAAACATATCACATCTGGTTAGATCAAAACATAATCAACATAAATTACATTTAACCATCATAAACCAAAATCATAGATCACATATAATCATCATTTACCATAGTCATAAATCACATGCATAATAAAACTAAAATAAAATGGTGATACTTATTATTTAATCAATACTTAGCTTTTACCTTTGTCCTTATTCCATATGCACTCCAGATCAGTTGCCACACTAGAAAAACACCCAGTTCCTTCTCCTCAACCATGTGCACATACACGTAGTGTGCATCACACACATACAACTACCCACATCATACAACACCATGCAATACATGCATCTACACTAGTACCATATGTACCACATGTACACAATACCACCTGTACATTGCAACCACCTACACAACGTGTGCACAACATCCCATGTACATGGCACCACCTGCTCAACATGTACAAAATGCCACATGTACACTGCACCACTATACAACGTGTGCATAATACCACATGTACACTATACCACACACGACATGTACGCAACACCATATGTACACAACACTACATGCACAACATGTATACAACACCACCTGCACAGAACACCATTTGTACAACATTTACACAACACCACAAGCACACAACACCATACGTACATAGCACCACATGTACAACATTCACGGAACACCACATGTACATAGCACTGCATATCCAACACATACACATCATCATTTGTACACATAACTGCATATCCAACATGCACATGGAACCATATGCACCCCACGCCGCATATACAACATGCACACATTTTAATATCTACATAGCAGCATATATCCAACATCTACATGGAACCATCTATACCTAGCATTGCACATGTAATATCCACACAACACTACATGCACATACCATCACATATGCAATGTGTGCACAATAATAGTACCACACCTCCAAAACCACACTGTCTTTACCAAGCAACCTTGCTTCCAGTGTCTTATCTATGCTTGTCCCAACATGTCACAAACTACATTGCTTCCACTTTGCCAATGTATCCCTTGGCATAACCTTTCCATAACATAAGCATAGGCATAATACAAGCATACAATATAAATTCATATTCACATGATACTGACCTCATATATTTGTCATGACTACTCTTCCCACTTGATTCCTCTTAGCCAGGAACTTCTTCATGCCATTAACTTGCATAAGAAATCATTCAGCCACAAGAACGATTCTTGATGATCTATCAGACAATGACATAGATACATGGATACATACATACATACACATATAATCATTAGCATAAAGCAATCATCATTCTATCAGACAAAGACATACATACATACATGTATACATATATAAACATCAACATAATCATGATCACAACATAATCACCAGATAACATAAGGTATAGGTCAAGAAAAATTACTTTATTCATGCAGAACATGCACGACATTGAGAACAACGGTTCCCAACATAGCCAAGGAATCCAACACCTCAGATCCATTTACTTTACCTTTTCTGGTTACCTTCCTCATGTCTATGCTGTCATCTTCCATTTACCATAATGGACCCAACCAGTCCAACTGACTGTCATAGTCTTACCTTCCGCTATGCTTACTCATGCATAGAGCTTCCTCTGAGTCTTACATTACCTATTGGGTACCATACAGCTCTCCCCAAGCTCCATTAAACCTTCCTCTTTCCCAAACCAATTCCCAAGACTTAAAACATAAAAGGCAATACCAAGAAACAACGAAGAAGAAAACCTATGAAAACCAATAACAACACAACACCACAATAAAGTGGCATAACTATGCACCAGACACACACAAGATTGCAAATCAAGCACAACAATCACAAAGACCAAAAACACAAGACTAACCACAGACAGCATGACTCAATCCCCATGGTTCCCAAGGAATGATCAACCAGAGCTTTCTTCAAAATTTGATGGTAAGTTCTTTTCCGTGGAATCGTGTGCATCATACCACCATAAACACATAACTATCAGTGCATAACTAGATATAAAAATACACCAGATACCTTATCTTGTTGCGCCAAGAACATTTCCTTGTAGATGAACACGTCCATGCCATCTCTCAAGGGACTCCAATTTCCTTGACAAATCCACCTGTAGCTAGAGACTAGCTAATATAACTATCAATTACATGTCCATGAATATAGCACATATCCACATAATTTTATAAAAATCAAGGTTATGAAGACTTCATATATGCAAAGAACTCATTTGTTTATAATTAGGGTTTCCAAACATAGCCAAATAATTTCTTGTCCAATTCCTTCCTTTTACCTTTTACTTGGTTGCAATCGAGGCTTACTAGTACTGTCACATCACCCAAATGTTAGTTATATAAGCACATCAATTGTTACCTTGTCACGATACTACCAAGCATGTTTCTTGCAACTTGCTCACACATGTCAGTCTCATGTTCTAAATATAAAAAAAAATCATATCTAACAATTTGAAATCAAACTTTACCAAGACTAACAGTCATGTCATAATCCATAGTCAACTCATAGTACTTAGACACAACGTTACAACTATCACCTACTATACTCAAGTACATATCAACTATCTCAACATATATGTGTTAGTACAATCATCTTAAAAAAAAATCATTTGAACACGTACTCATATTATGCAATTCATCAAACATTCGACAAACTTGCAACATACCATGTTAAATAAATTAACTAGACGGCATAATCAAACAATCAAGCACCAAATATACGACATAAGAAAACTCGTACCTTACTGTATCTTAAGGGAAACTATCTTGTCTGCATAATCAAGCTATTTAGCACGATATAAATTCTTAGCACACTAGCTTAAACATAAATAAGACCACGCTATCCATAACAATCAATAACTAACATGTTCACATCCTAACTCATAAACAATTATCATTTATGCATAGAAATTATATATGTACAATTGATCTAGATTAGTACGACACCAAATCACAAATATGTTGGCTCATACCTGAATATCACAACCATAACCATCTACATAGGCCAAGCCAGGTTAACAAAACACATATAACGTCAAGATCTTCAATGTGATGAGACTCATCAGTGGGTCCGTAATTCACCTCCTAGCTTAGTCAAATCAAATTTTCTCATAACATATTACATGTTTTTTATTATATTTTGTTTATGAGGTGAGTTAGAGTTGGATATTATGCTTTGTGGTCTAATATGCATTGAATGCGAGACTAAAGGATAAAATAAAGGAATTTTGGCAAAGACCAAGGTCAAAACTCGAATGGGACAAGGGAGAGGGATTATAGGAGATAAATCCTCCTCATTTACTACTCCTCCATTCATCACATCAGCTTGGAGTGCAAACAACCAAATCATGAGGAGTAGAAGGCAACTGAGAAAGTGAGAGACAAAGAACCAGTTTGTCTCGAGTTTGGGAGCTGAGTCTCCCTAATTTTAAGGAAGTTGTTGGGGACTTTAGATGTATAAGTAGAGAGGCCTAGGACCTTAGTAGGATTCAGATTTTTTATTGTAAAACTCTAATCTATTTTCAAGCTACAAAACTTGTGACATTTTTATTGATGTAATTTGTTGTTTTGGTAATAATAATGAGTTTTGTTTTGAGCCAACACTGAGTTAACTCAAAGGGCTGAGGCTCTTGGGTTAGGTCCCAACCCTAGCAACCAAGGCTCGTCTTTATTGTACATGTATGTTTAGTGTAGATTCATAGTTTCATTGTTAATTTACTTATTAGATGCATTTCCATTACAAGTAGTGTAGATTAGATTGGTTGTGTGATAGTTTGCTTCCATTTGTGCCTTATTTCAAGTAGCAGGTTAGTAAGGAGAAAATGGATCACCACAAGGTTTTTAACAAGTGTCTCGGCCTCACTTCCTCCCTCTGGGAGCATGACTTGAGGAAGGGACCCTTGAGCAGCCCCAAAAACACAAATTTCTAGTTCTTTTATTAGCTTTGGAGTTTGTTGTCTTTAATTTAGTATTTGGTGAATGTTGTAAGGTATATTTCATTTTCATCTTCTTCACCTCCATTTTTGTAGTAGATCTCACTCATGCATAGTGTAGGTAGTCAATTCATTAATTCTTCTTTTGAAGACACACATGTTTTATGCAGAGAAGGTGCTTCAAGAGGGGACTAAGACTTCATAGCTAGCAGCCACCTTCTACTTCATCCACCTTAGCCATCCCTTATTTTCACCATCACCTTCACTAGTTTTTCATCATTTTTAATTGAAATTCTCCCAAATACATTGAGTGAATCTAGCCATCTATCATCTTGGATATTGACTCCTGAGTGATCCTAGACCTTCTAACACGCCATTCAACCCATCACACACCTTTCCTAAGCCTCCCATCACCTCCAACACCTCACGTTTAGCTCCCAGTTGTATCTTGTAGGTTCCTCGGTTTCTAGTACACCTTGTAGGTTTTCCTGAAATGGCCTGTTTTGAGGCTGAATTGGTGGAAAACCTCTAATAAGTCACCAAATTCCTCCTAGGGACCCTCCACACCATCCAACCACTTCATAAACCTTCTAGCCATCCTCAAACACCCTTAATCAACCTGCCACATCCACAAGAACAATTAGTTTGCATACTTGATTTTGCATAAAAAGACAAGAAAAACAAAAACATATTTAGTTTAGTCTCTTTACTTGCACATTAGTATTGTTTGATGCTTCTTATTTCTGCAACTTAGATAGTAGCATTTGTTTTATGTTGATTTAGCATTTCTGCTTAGCATAACTTCTTAAATGGTTAATTATGGTATGGTGTGGTTAAGCATTACATGTGACCTTCTCCATTACTGCAGTAGAGTAACTCTCTTAGAGTAGATTTACCTTTCTTCCATTAAAGAATCAAGCTTCTTCTGATTCCATAGAAATATGGCTTGGAACCCCAATGGTCTCTCGTCATCTGAATAGTGACAACAGGCAGAACCATCACTTTTACTTGTGCATACAACACTGTCACCTCCAAGTTTGTATGAACCCCGAGTTGATAAGTAAATTTGGTAGCCCAGGAGTTGCAACATCCTTGCTGCAATACTGGCGCTCATCACAATGCAATGAACATAATCATCATGCATATGGCCAATCCAAATTACAACATCAATATCTCAATGAGATAACCCTAATCATCAAGTTAATATCATATAACAACAATAAGCTATATATCATGCTCATTAAAAACATATACCCTAATCATAAGGTGATCTAATGTAAAACAACAATAGCAATGCATACAAATACATGTTACTATCATTCTTGATTATCCGACACATGCGCATATAACTACACTAATCAACTAACATCTATCATGAATGTAATCATAACATCAAAAGACATGTACATAAACCTAATGCATATAATAATACTTAAGCTACATGTCTGCATACCAAACGTACAATACCTATATGATGATCTGCTCTTACCCCAAAGTCCAATGTTGCAACCTCATTATGATGATCTACATCTCCTACTCTATCTCAACCAACACATTAGCATCATAACATACCAATATGACCTTGATGACCTAAATTTCATACCATGACTTCACAAGGCATGTTTCACCTATTATTCATGCATAAGTATAACCAAGACCATACATGCATGACAGTTGTTGATAGACCTATAACACATAAGTATCATATCATATTCACATCATTCTAGCTAGAGTCCAGTCATTAATGCATGACCATATCAACTTCACAAACCATGACCTCATGAATGACAACAAACATTACTCCATTGTACACATTGGGACATGCAACCATTAACATGCGTAAGTAATGCCTAATCAACTACACATATGCATCAGCGCATGTAATCGAGCATAAGCAATCAATTCTTGTAACTAACCTACAAGACTGATACATGTAATCAAACATGCAAGTATTGAACTTAACATACAAGGATATAATCAATCTGCATATAATAATGTAACCAGTGATATACTTCTAACGACAAATTCCACAAAATCAACATCAAGTTCCTCATGATAACCTTACTACAATCATGATCAATCATTATGTAATGAAATAAGCACATGGAATGCAAGTGTAAGAGACACACATGCAACTGACATGCATGCATGACCAACACATTCACCCAAGGAGAGTGAAACCATTCTCTGATACCAATCTTTGGTATCAGATATGACCCAAAGAGAGTGCAACCTCATTATGATACCAATTTGTAACAACCCCTCCTCCCAGGTCCACCCAAGCAACCAACCAGTGGGGGTAAACATGTGATGAGAGAGGTCACTATAAGGGATTCAATATCCTTGGTAACCTTAAGGAAATAGAATCGACGAAACACATCAAACACACCCATCCACATTAGAAACAACACCCTCAGGAGACATGTCGGCCACTTAGACATCTTGTCCTTGAGTCCCACTAATGATTTAAGACTTTTAACCCAAATTCACTCTCATGCTATACGAAAGACAACGACCAACAACCCAAAGTCACTCTCATAGGCCTATGTGCCAATGAATGTGGACTTTTCTCAGCAGACCTGTGCCATTGACCCTAAGATTTGAGCCACTTTTCTAGCCCATAATCCTGACCTCTACCAGAGCTTACTACAACCTTCAGAATCCATCAAAGACATGATAATAATGTAGATAAATAAAAAATCAACCACAAGACTAGGTCTGAGCATCCCCAACTGGGACTAGCATTTTTTCAAACACTTGGCATCAATGCAACCTACAGGTCTAGGATACAAGAAAGAACATGAATGACTGAAATAACTTATTAAACATAGCTAGAAGGATCACCACCTTCTCCTTTGAATAGTTATAACATCAATTAAGTCTTGCATCCATCCATTTAACAATTACTAGTAAATACATGAAATAATCATGACATGAACCAGTCATATAACCATGCTTATAACCAACATAAAACCATATAAATATCAAAGATATGACAACCATTAAATCCACATATAAATAAGTGAAAAGATAAGAGAACTGAGCTTTTATTAAACATAGGAAAATCCGCCTAGATTCAGGACTTCCATGTACCACCCTACCATAGACATGGCTGAACTAAATCTCTCTTTCAACCAGTCACCCCCGTGCCCTATTCTAAGCATGAATGTGGGATCTCATAGAAAAATCAATCCAATAACAACCCAGGGAGTCCAGATGTTAAAACACCTCCACCCTCACCAAACCATGATCACACCAAAACCGGTGCTCCGATCACAACTAAACTGAACTTGGAATGCCATTTAGAATGCATCACTATCCTTGAGGAATTTTACGTCTGTTTATCTATCATGCTTTATCGCAATCCAATCTCATATCACTAGGCCCTAAACTGCGACCAGTCTCTCAGGTTTTACCGCAATCCAAACCCGAATCACTAGGCCCTAAACTGAGACTTCTCCCTTAGGATTTACTATGTATCCCTCCAAAACTAGTCAAGGGATTCCTATGCCTTTGGGAATGAACGTTGAGACCACCTCTACCCTGGATCCTGAAATCCATCCAGCAAACAAAAGCTCAAACCAAGATAAACATCCCAACATACCATGGCATCTAGAAAAACCATGCCATTGACAACAAGAGAACCATACACCAACAAAAAAGCCATGCATGTCCAAACCAACTAGGAAATAAAACTTGAAAAAGGTTACCTATAGGTATTCCTGTTGAAGCTGCCCGATCCTACTTTCCTTCCTTAATCCTTGCTTTCCTTCATTTCCCTTTTCTTGCTTTTCCTTCCTTGATCCAAAGCTAGAGTGCTCCAAGAAAACTCTAAGTGACCAAGAGTGAGAGATAGAGAGAGAGAATAATGAGAGAGCTCCAAACTTGAACTGATCAAGCCCTTAACACTGACTAAACTTGAGCCAAGCACTTACATTGACTAAGAGCTCGCTGACTGATCCTCAAAAGTGTTTTTATTAATGAGGCCTCTAATTTCTTCATTTTCCTTTATTTTCCTTCAATTTCCTCCTCACATGCAACCTGTGACCTTTCACCTTCATTTTCTCATATTTTCTTTTATTTTCATAAATAAATGTGCCAAAAATGCCCCTTTTTCCTTTTAATTCCTTTGCTTCAGCCTTTGCAAATTTTCCTTAGCTAAAACACACATCAAGTGATGCCCACTATGATATCTTTGCCCAACATTCAACTTGTAATACGTGTCCCTTAATCATGGTCTTATTTTTCCTTTATTTACATTATTACATGGAATTTTCACCAGGGCTGTTACATATATTTTTACATGGATTTTTAACCAGGGTTGTAACAGAAACCTCCCCCTTAGGGGAACACCATCCTTAGTGTTCAATGACACCTATAACCAACAAGACTTCTGAAAACACAACAAATTTTCCACAGAGCTTTATAGCACATCTCGTTGTAGTATTTACGATGACCATTGTTGAAGCATGACAATCATACTATTTACTATAGCTATATAACATACTCATTACAATATTTACAATAACAACCACATATTCTTATACCCATTTGCTTCAACTAGCAACTAACCATACTTTCTATGGAGCTTCATAAACCAACTCAATACAATGTTTACAATAATATACACATATACGCATATACACATTTTCTCAACCAACAAATAAAGGATACGATGCTTGCATCAACAGCAAGGGAATCTAGAGGATCACACCTCCACCCTCAAAGTAATAAGAGGATTCACCTCCTTTCCAGGAAGTCCAAAATCCACTGTAAGGTCAAATATTCATCCAATGTCCAACACTACAATCCTGCGACACTTGTCCTCTGAGTGAATAGTTACCAACTCATTGTTCCAGGGAACAATCCCAATGTGCACCTGATTCCATCTGGCAATGCTAATGACAAAAAAAATCCATCCCCATCCTTCCATTCTTTGCTACACAGTCCCTCGGGCAATCCAGTCGCCCCTTCTGTGTAGTCACTCACCTTCCAAGTTTCCCGGCATCCCCTATCTTGAGTGATCCATCCCTTGGAAAGGCTTCCTCGCATTAGAAGGTAAAACAACAAAGGCATATACCTGCCTCAAAACCATAAAACCGGTCATATCATGCTCATGGAAATCAATGGTGTAAAAGCCCTGGTTAAAAACTCATGTAAACGTATATAAGACCACGGTTAATGGGACATGTATTCCAAGCTGAATTATGGACAGGACATCCTAGTGGGGTGTCACTTTGGTTTATTATGGCTAAAGGGAATTGGAAAAGGCAATGTCAAAGGCTTTGGAAAGGAAAAATGGAAATTTTGGTACATTTATTTATGAAAATCATGGAAATTAGGAGAAAAGGAAGGTGAAAGGTCACAGGTTGCACGTGAGGAGGAAAATGAAGGAAAATAATGGAAAATGAAGAAAATAGAGGCCTAGTTGATAAACAGGATTTTGAGGATCAATTTGTAACCTTTTGGTTAGTTCATTTTTGGAGCTCTCTTATTATTCTCTCTCACTCTCTCACACACACACTCTTGGACACTTAGAGTTCTTGGAGTAGTTGGCATTGGAGCAAGAAAGGCAAAAGAAGCAAAGCAAAAGGAAGGAGCAAGCAAGGAAGAGTAGGATCAAGAAACTACAACAAGATTATTTGCAAGTATTGGTTTGCATGGATGATTTCCTTGCTAGAATTGGCATGCATGGTATTTAATGTGGTCCTTTTCTGTCATGACATGGGTTCAACCAGGTGTGATAGTGTTTTCAGCCTAGCCTATCCATTTTCGGATAGCCTTGATGAGATGGGTTCTCATACTTCAGTGATTTGGATTGCCAGATGGATTTAAAGCTAAGTGAGGTGGATCTCTGAAATGAAAAACACATGGCCTAGTGGTCCCTGAATCGGACTATGGATCACGGTAAATCCACTGGCCTAGTAACCCCTGAGCCATACTGTGGGTTGTGGTAAAGCCAAGATTGTGTGCCTCGATGGGCCTAGAAATTCTTGACGGTGAATGGTAGGATATACGGTAAAGAAAAGAGGTGGATTTCTCTCCGTTGGGCCTAGTAGTCCTGGGATGGGATGTATGGTAAAACCTGGAGAGTGGGTTTCGATGTAGGGCCTAGTGATCCTTGGATCATACTGTGATTATGGTAAAGCCTGAGAGACTAGGAGGCACTAAAATTTCTCACGGTGTAGGGGGAGAAATCCGGTAGCATCCATGCTTGTTTGGTTTTTTTTGGTTGGTTATGAGTCCCACATTCATGCTTGGAATATGGCATGGGGGTGATTGGCTGAAAAGAGATTTGGCTCATCCAATCAATGGTTGGGTGGAACGTGGTAGTCCCATCCCTAGTTGGTTTCTACATTCATTAATGAGAAATTTATTCCCTTGGTTTTATATGTGTAAAGGTACTAGTTTATATGTGGATTCTATGGTTGATGTATTCATGGTATTTATGTTATTATGTTTTTGGTTATGAGTGCGCATTCTGATGGTGATGATATATGGATCTCCTCATGTTTCTATTTGTAAACAAATAGAAAATGTATCTATAACCTAATAGATGATAATGCAGTAAATGATATGAGAGAACAATGCTTCTTAGCGATTCTTAGATAAGTATGAGACCCCTATGCTTAAATATGTTGTTTACACCTGTATATTGCATTGATGCCAAGTGTTTTACAGAATTTCAGTCCCAGTTGGGGATGGTCAGGACTAGTCCTGAAGTTAGTTTTTGGTTTATTAGTCTTGTCATCACGTCTTTAATGGATTTCGAAAGTTAGAACAAGTTCTGGGAAGTGGTCGGAATTCTGGGCTTGAAAAGTACCTTAAATCCCACAAACTGTAGCACAGGTCTACTAGAAATAGTCCCTTGATGCAAGCATGTAGGCATGTGGGAGCATCCAGATCTCGCTAGACGCTGGCATGCCCATAACATGGGAGTGTCCAAAGGTTTAATAGCTTAAAAACTTAGTGGGACCTAGGGGCATGATACCTATGTAGTTTGGATGGCTCCTCTGAGTGTTGTTGTTGATGTGGGAGGTATGTTTGATGTGTTTCCATCAATTCCACTTCCTTAAGGTCACTTATGAGGTTGAATCATATCATAGTAGCCTCTCATCATATGTTTACCCCGGTTGGCCAATTACTTGGGTAGATGTGGGAGGAGGGTGTTATAGAGTAGTATCAGAGCATGGTTCACCCTTCGAACTGGATGGGTTGTGTGTTGGTCATGCATTTAGGTCAGTTGCATATGTGTTCCATATGCTTGTAGTCCATGCGCTTGTTGCATTTCCATGGTTTTGATCATGGTTGTAGTGATTTCAACATGTGAAGGTTGATGGTGTTGTTGTGGGATGTGTCGTCATGAGTGTATGGTTGTATATGCATTTTCTATGCATGTCGGTGTCTATATGTTGTTATGCATGCATTTTCATGGTGAAGGTTGTTGTGCATAAGGTCATTGTATGAAATTAGGTCATCATGATGATATTAGTATGTTATGATGCTAATGTGTTGAATTAGGTAAAGAAGGAGATGCAGATCATCAAAGTGAAGTTGCAGCATTGGACCTAGAGGCAAGAGCATGTCATCATATAGGTTTGTACGTTGGGCATGCAAGTATGTAAGTTAAGGGTTGTTATATGCATTATGGTTATGTGTATGCCTTTCATTCTATTGATGTTATGGTTACATACATGATAGATTCTAGTTGATTAGTATAGTTATATGCACATGTGTCAGATAGTCATGAATGATAGTAACCTGTGGTTGTATGCATTGTTGTTGATTGTTTTATGTTAGTTGACTTGATGATTATGCTATATGTGGTTGATGAATATGTTATATGTTAACTTGTAGTTAGCTCGATGATTATGTTATATATTGTTGGTGAGCATGATATATGTTAACTTATTGTTGTTATATGTTAGTTAACTTGAAGATTAGGGTTATAGCTTTAGTATCTTGATGTTATGTGTATCATACTAAGTTGGATTAGTCTATGCAAATGGTTAAGGTTATGACATTCAGGTATGAGTTAATATGTTGTGATATTATGTCATACTAATCTAGACTAATTGTACATACGTGATTTTTATGCATGAAAGACAAATGTTTATGAGCTTATGATGTGAAAATGTTATTTAGTTACTATTATGGATATCATGATCTTATTTGTGCTTGAGCTGATGTGTTGTAAATTTATATTGTGCTAACTAGATTGATTGTGTAGACAGGATATCCTCCATTGAGATACATTAACATATGAGCTTGCTTATGTCATCTACTTTGTGCTTGAATTTTTTATTATGTCGTCTATTTGGTGTTTGAGTGTTGGTGTCTATTATATCGTCTATCTGTTGTTGAATGTTTGATTAATCACATGATATGAGTATGTGTCTATAAGATTGCATTAAGAAATGATCTTGTTTTAAGATGGATTTACTCACACATATGTGTTGAGATAATTGACATGTACTTGCATGTAGTAGGTGAGAGTTGTAGCATTATGTCTAATGACTATGAATTGACTATAGATTATGACATGATTGTTAGCCTTGGTAAAGGTTGATTTCAAATTAGTAAATATGATGCCTTGATTTGTGGAACATGTGACTGATATGTGTGAGCAGTTGCAGGGAAACATGCTTGGTATTAGCGTGACAAGGTAACAATCAATGTGTTTATATAACTAATAGTTGGGTGATGTGATAGTACATAGTAAGCCTTGATTGCAACAAGGTAAAAAGGTAAAAGAAAGGAATTAGGAAAGAATTCCTTTGGCTATGTTTGGAAACACTAATTCCAAATGAATGAGTTCTTTGCATACAGGAAGTCTTCTTAACCTGTATTTCATCTAACATTATGTGGGTATGTGCTATATTCATGGACATGTATTTGATAGGTATAACAACTGGTTTCTAGTTATGGCTAGATATGTCAAGGGAATTGGAGTCCCTTGAGACATGGCATGGATGTGTTCAATTGCAAGCAACATGCTTGGCACATCAAGGTAAGGTAACTGATGTATTGTTATGTTTATTTATGCACTAACATTTATGTGTTGATGGAAATATGATGCAAGGTATTGCATGGAAAAGAGGCTTCCATGAAATTCTAAAGAATGCTTAGGTTGAGCTTTCCTTTGGAAGCACTAGGAACCATGGGGATTGAGTCATGTTGTTTGTTGAGAGTCTTGTGATTTCAATTCTTTGTGCTTTATTTGTACTTGATTTTCACCTTTGTTTATGTCTAGTGTATGGCCATACCACTTTGTTTGTGGTGTCATATTGTTATTCGTTTTCATGGTTTTCTTCTTGTTTGTGTTTTTCTTGCCTTTTACGTTTTGATTCTTGGGAATTGGTTGGGAAAAGAGGAAAGTTAATGAAACTCGAGAAAAGTTGAATGAAACCCAACATGTAATGAAGCTCTATGCATGTATAAAGGCATCTGAAGACAAGAGTATGGTAGTCAGATGGATTGGCTGGGTCCATTGGGGTAAATGGACAATGGGAGGACAATCATGAGAAAGGTAACAGGAAAGGTGAAGTAAATGAATTTGAGGCATCAAATGCCTTGGCTATGTTGGGAACAATTGTTCTCAATGTTGTGCATGGTGTGCACAGATAAAGGGAGTTCTTTCAAGATTGACCTTATGATATCTAGTAATTATGCTGTGATCATGATTGTGTCAATGTATATATAAGGTGTTAGAGTCAGTCTCTTCAGCCCTCCGTCAGAGATCAAAATCTCTTTTGTTGCATTTCATTTTAGGGGTCTCATTCAGTTCGATCATCTGCATTCCATTAGGAGCATCGATCTTTTGACGGAAGGGTCTTTTCACTCATGCCCCTCATGTCATGTATCTGCTGGTCCGTGTCTATACATCAAAATCAATTTTAAAGTCATTCACAGTCCTATTTGGTCTCTTGGTCAGAAAAAGGGTCATTTTAGTCATTAGGTCTAGGGTTTCGTCTTCAAAAAGTCTAATAATGTCCACAGGCACATGAGGGAGGTTCAAAATCAGTTTTCATTGCAAAATTTCATCGTCAATATGTTTGATCATGATTCTTCTTCAAAACTCTGTTTTGAAGAAGAAATCATCAAATTTATGGTTTGTAATAAATATGTAATTTTTAAAGTTTTTCAGTCATGAGGTACTTCAGGCGCAGCCCTGGTCATCCTTTGCCGAAATTACATGCCAATCATCCCTGCAAAAATTGCCAAAAGGTTCATCATTTCAGTCAAAAATCAAAGGAAACAACGAAAGCAAAGTTTGAAAATAAAGTCATTTCAAAAACCATTGGAAAAAGGGGTTTTATGAGCCAAAAATCTAAAAGCTCCTTGTTTATAAGCCGTTTCTTCATTTCAAGAGTTCATTTGCAAAGTGGAAACAAGGCAAACATACTTTGGGGTGAGCAAAGCAAAGTTGGAGAAAATCAGTCAAAAACCAGAGGCGCGACGCACTGGGCAAGAGGCGCGACACATACAGCTGAGAAGCCCGAAACTTGCCAAAGCTTGCTCCAAATCACCCGAAACTTGTGGATTATCGCTCGTTCAAGTAGCTTAACCTTCTGTCACTGCTTTTCATCTAAATTTGATGGTGTTTGTTGCATGGTGAAGTGTGTTAGGGAAAGCAAACCCTATCTCTTCAAAATTTGCAAAGGAGATTGCTACTAGGGTTTTGTATTTGGCTGTTTTTCTCATCACTCCCTTATTGCATATTTTCCTTGCTCTCCTTATTCCCCAAATTCACATACCCCTAATCCCAAGTTCCCTTTCCCAAAATCCCAAATGCACCAAACCCCAGTCTCATGCTTAAAATTCCCAAACCCTAATGGCTGTCCCAAGAGCTTCATGTCACCATTAGGTAGAATGTACCATCATTCAGAGGGTTGTCATCATCATGCCAAGTTTCACTGGGTCATTTTATGCCTTGTTCATGCTTCAGTTGTGCCTAGGTAAAGTTCGTTTCCCTCTCCTAGGGTTTTGAAGGCAATTTCTCTTGGATGGTCAAATCATCGGCAAAACTTGTATCTTGATGTTCATACACCTTCCCCTATCCTTAATGTACCTTATTAAACACTTCCCATCACTGAGATCCCCCAAATTCCTCATTTTCGCATAAACTCTAGTTTCTTGCTACAACTTGACAATTTTCAAGGCTAGGCCTGTGTTTTGCCTTTTTGGACCCCTTCCCCTCACTCAATCTTTGAAATTTTAGTTTCCCATGTGTCCTAACATCCCTCCCTACTTCTAAAAATTTCCTCAATAATTTAGAAGCCCCCTATCCCATTCATTTCGCTTCATTTCAACAAATCCCCTGTTCCACACATCGGGTAGGTTTTACTCAAATGATGTTTCTGAGCAAGAAAAGATGAATTCGGAAAACATGAGAGAGGTTTTTGTTGAAAATAGGCCAAGGAATAAAAAACTCTTTCACTTTTTACACAGGTGTCATGGTTTTAGAGAAATGTCAAAAATACAGTTGCCTCAGGAGAATTGATGCACCTCTGAAGTGACCTTGGGAAAATCAAGTTTTCTCCTAGCTTGGTTGGCCAAATGACTTTCTTGTTGAGTCAAATGATAAGTAGACACAAATATATTTCCAATGAGCTAGCATGAGCTCAATTTTGAGTTGAGGAAGATCTTCAAAAGTTGACTGCAACAACACTCTTCCCTGAGGCAACCTCATTTGGCACATTTTGACCAGTCTTGGGAGATTTCACTTTTGACAAGGCAAATGAACTCCAAATTGAAAAATTCAAGTTGGGTTGGAAATTAGACTCAATAATATTTCCAACACGGTATCTCGTGCCCAATTTGGACCACAGGAAGGTCCTCAAAACTGGTCTGCAAAAAGGGGCTACACACAAACATTTTTAACACAGGTTTTTCCTCCCTATGCGTCGCGCCACGTGGTGCTCGCTTTTGCTAGAGTGCTCCAAATCAAAAAAAAATTGCATTTCTGGATTTTTCATGAAAAATCGTGGTTTCTTGTTCATTGCCAAGAAATTTGGGCATGTTTTGAGCCCTCAAGAGGTCAAAAGCACTCAAAAAATGACCTCACTGCCCCTATTTTGACACACAGGAAGCAGTCTTGGGAGTTTGGATATTTGGAGGGGCAAATGGACACCAAATCCAAAGATTCCACTTGGGTTACAAAGTAGACAGGCAGAACTTTCGAACTAGCTATCATGAGCTCAGTTTGGACTTTGGGAAGTGCCTCAAAATCAGATCCAAAGTGGTGCGACTTATAGAGAATTTGGGCATGGCTTATAGAGAAATTTGGCCTCATTTTCACTCTTCAGCTCAGAAATTCGCCCAGTTTTGACTAGTTTTACTTTTTGATGTAACTATTGATCTACCATGATGTAGTTTGATGACCATGATGTAATATTGGCACATTTTTACTTGTTCTAGAGGATTCATTCACTAAAAAGTGAAAATTAAATGAATGAATCAGTTTCCTAGCATATAGAGGCAAGTTGTTTGATTGCCTAGATTTCAATTCTCAGTTTAGAATCAGTTAGATCAGCTCCTAAATTCATGAGCTCGACCCCTAGAGGCAAGGGAATGGGTTTGGCTTGTCTATATTATGTAATTTCTAAGTCATTTTCAGGGTTGGATACTTGGGATTGCTTGGCACTCTATTGTACATTTCATTTTGACAATTTTGGCAAAGGAAAGACCAGGGTTTTGCAGCACTTGTTGGGATCCATGTGGCTCTATGTTTTGATGGTGTTGTTCTCTATGTATTTTTAAGTTCACTGATGTTTATGTGTATCATTTTCCCTTCTCTTTTCTTCTGCAATTAAACAAATGAGTGATTAAGGTAGAATTCATTGGACTGCTATGCTCTGCCTTGATATTTTGTTTAATTCTACATGTTTTCATCTATTTGAGGAGGACTCTTGAGACTTTCTTTCCCTCCTTAGCCCCTCACCGGTCTGATCCATCCATTCATTCAATCCAAAGCATCAAAACTACTGCCTATCTTGCCCCTACCTGAACTCTGCAAAAATCTGGCCTCATCCCTGGACCCAAAATTTGCCTTTCCCTTTTTCCAACAAAACCCCCAAAAACTCAAAACAAATCCTTGTACTTCATACCTAGCCTAAAATTAGTTTATATTTCAGTCATCTCAAGCCCCATAGATCATATTTCGCTGAGATTGACCCGGAGAGAGCCCTCTCCTGTCCTCGTAGGGCTAGCTACGAGGTTGAGCGTGGTTTGATGTGGACCTAGAACCTTGTCTTTTCAGCCTGAGGCAAATCTAGGCTCTAACATAGTGGCGACTGTACTAGGGAAGAAAGTTTATTTTCATTGTTTGTCTTTGTAGACTATAGAAGGAGCCTGAAGATTAGCTAGGTAGCCTTCGAAACACTTTTTCTTTGCATTAGCGCAAGTAGATAAAAGCTTCTTCAGTCAATCTCCGATCTAGTTTTATAAACTGAACATCTGATCTAAACGATCATCCCAGTACATGTATCAAGTTAGATCTGATGGTTGATGGTGGACACTGATCAGACATAAGAAGGCTGAAATCATTCACCTGGTGACTCTTGTAAAGACTCCATTGGAGGACTAGCTCTTTATCTGAGAAAATGGAAGGATCTTACACAAAGTTCGGGTATCCAAAGTGGAATGGTATTCAGGATCTAGTCCAATTTCTTGTAAATTAATTCTTTGTTGTTCTTGAAGTTGTCTTGAAAGTTTTTCAGAATTTGTTGTATGATGAAGGTGATCAAAATCTTCACTCGACCTATTCAAAAAGTGTAAATATTGAGTTTCCCTTTGATCCTGGCCTCCTTGCTTTTCCCACATCTCATGATGACTCTCTTCAGCGTGATGAGCCTAAAGAAAACAAGCCTGATCTTGTAGCTCTTGTATATACTCCTACACCTTTTATAATCCCAAATAGGTATAAACCTCTTGTTTTACCTTCTATTCTTCATCCTTTCCCCAAAAACTATCATCTATACTCGCCGAGGTTTGATGGTGAAAGTAAGAATGTCAATGTTGAGCAACATGTGCAGAATTTTGAGTCTTTTCTAAACCTTTTTGAAGTTGATGAAGAAGATGTTAGTATTAGGCTTTTTGCTCTTTCTTTGCAAGGCAAAGTCAAGAGTTTGCTCAAAACCCTGCCTGATGCGAGCATCTTATATTTCCAACAGTTCTTCAAAGTTTTTCTCGATAGGTGGATGATCGAATAGAACCTTTTACTTATTTTAGAAGAGTATAACCAACTGAAAAGACTGCCAGGGGAGACAGTACAACAATTTTCTGCCAAATTTAACCAAGTTTATTATTCGATCCCAATTGATATAAGACCTCCTCCTAGATCTGCTCTCTTGCACTACCCGATTGCCTTTGATCCGAAAATGGAGTTTCAGCTGAGAGAAAGGAATGTTGCAACACTTGAAGAGATGCAGAACAGTGTAGTAAATGTAGAGGCTCATCTTCAGATCCAAAGGGCAAGGTTGAAAGAAGAAGAGACGAAAAACATAGATCCGAAGGAATCAACATCTCTAGAGGTAAAGCTTGACATTTTGGTAAGTGCAGTGGAAGAGATGATGCAAAAGATCACTACAAGGAATGATTATGATGTTCAAGCCCATAGCTCGCTGATTGAAGAAGAACCAGTTGCTGATCCAAAACCATTTGTTTCTTATCCCAGTTGTCATAGATCTGATAATGATTGTTTTATAGATCATCTTGGAGAAGAGAAATCTGTTGATATGATATATATGCTTGATGATGTGTTGTATACTGATGATTTGCCTCAGTTTGATCAGTATGATGATGATTATGTTCTCCAAATAGAAGCTAATCTTGTAGACAAACCAGCAACTGGTTTGTGGTAGGAGGAAGTTCATTTTCAGCAGCTCGAGTACAGTGATCAAATGATGCATATCAGCTATGACAATGACGAGGAAAGTGCAACAAATTTTGAAGTAAGTGAAGAATCTTTGCCTTTTTGTTTTGATTCATTTCAGTTCATAAGAGACAATTTTCATGCAATCAAAAATCAACTGTCGACAAGTCTTGATTTGGACCATCTTGAGGGCAATAAAAACCTTGGTCAAGACTTCTCATATTCAGATTTCCAACCTCCAAATGCCATTGATTTTCAAGTTGCACATGAAGATATGGAAGTTGGCACATATGATCAAATGATACAGGATGATTCCCTACCTTTATGTTTTGAATCATTTCAGTTTTTGAAGGGTAAATTGCACAGTAAATCTTCGAAAGAGCAGCCTGTAGGAAATCAACAATCTCTCAGCTTTAATGTTGAGGATGAAGGTCAGATTACAGATGAAGGTGTGGTAGCCGAAATACATGATTTAATGATGCAAGAGGATTCTGTGCCCTTTTGTTTCGAAGCATTTCAGTTTATAAGGCAGACTTTTCGTAATATCTCTAAAGAAAAAGATGAACAGCCAGTAGGATGTCAGACAATTTTAATGGATACATCACAACAGTCTTCTCAAATTGTTGATGATCCTATTGCTCGTGTGTTGGATGATGTTTGCTGTAAAAGTTCTTCCCCATCGGCTAACCATGTGACAGAAGAGAATGTTGATAATAATCCGATTCAAAGGTCACCTTCATTGTCTTGTTTAACAGAGTTTTCATTACAAAGCTCAGATCAAAGTTTGCAGTCATATGAGGAGATTGATAAAGGATATTTTTGTTCTGTTTGGAATTAGCAACAGAGTTTGGTTATTCACGAAATTCAGGATCCTTTTAACAGCTTGCTGCAATCACCAAAGAAAGACAACACAGATGTGAGGAAAATTTTAAAATCCAGCTATGAAGATTACTTGGACCAGAGCAGTAATGTGTTAATGGAAATCAATAGCTATGCTTATGAAGATCCTTTTGCAGTATTCTTGAAGTCATCCAGCCAATTCATATTTTGCAAGTTTATCAGCAATCAAGTTTTAGCAGCTAGAATGCTTACATGGTTGCATTGGTTGTTCCATTTCACTTGATCGAGTGGTGAAAAGAAAACTTAGAGTAGGTTTGTTAGTTATGTTTTAGTCATGTTTGGTTTTATTATAGTTTTCAATTTTAGTTTTGAGTCCAATTTTCAGTCAATTAATGAATTTACAAATCTTGTGTGGTTTTGTCAAGTCATCGAATCCATAGCCCAATGGACGAAGGCACTGTCTGCTCACCCAAAGATTTGTAGTTCTTGGCACCTCCAAGGAGCTACCATCCCCATTGGAGCCAATGTTAGAGTCGGTCTCTTCAGCCCTCCGTCAAAAATCAAAATCTCTTTTGTTGCATTTCATATTAGGGGTCTCATTCAGTTCGATCATCTGCATTCCATTAGGAGCATCGATATTTTGACAGAAGGGTCTTTTCACTCATGCCCCTCATATCATGTATCTACTGGTCCATGTCCATGTCTATACATCAAAATCAATTTTAAATTCATTCACAGTCCTATTTGGTCTCTTGGTCAGCAAAAGGGTCATTTTAGTCATTAGGTCTAGGGTTTCATCTTCAAAAAGTCTAATAATGTCCACAGGCACATGAGGGAGGTTCAAAATCAGTTTTCATTGCAAAATTTCATCGTCAATATGTTTTATCATGATTCTTCTTCAAAACTCTGTTTTGAAGAAGAAATCATCAGATTTATTGTTTGTAATAAATATGTAATTTTTAAAGTTTTTCAGTCATGAGGTACTTCAGGCGCAACCCTGGTCATCCTTTGCTAAAATAACATGCCAATCATCCCTACAAAAATTGCCAAAAGGTTCATCATTTCAGTCAAAAATCAAAGGAAACAATGAAAGCAGAGTTTGAAAATAAAGTCATTTCAAAAACCATTGGAAAAAGGGGTTTTATGAGCCAAAAATCTAAAAGCTCCTTGTTTATAAGTTGTTTCTTCATTTCAAGAGTTCATTTGCAAAGTGGAAACAAGGAAAACATACTTTGGGGTGAGCAAAGCAAAGTTGGAGAAAATCAGTCAAAAACCAGAGGCGTGGCGCACTGGGCAAGAGGCGCAGCGCATACAGCCGGTGCAACGCACTGGGCATCAAATTCCAGTTCATTTTTACACAGGCGCGGCGCATAGGAGGGGCGCGACGCATTGGGCATGTTGCGCGGCACATGTAGCTGAGAAGCCCGAAACTTGCCAAAGCTTGCTCCAAATCACTCGAAACTTGTGTATTATCGCTCGTTCAAGTAGCTTAACCTTTTGTCACTGCTTTTCATCTAAATTTGATGGTGTTTGTTGCATGGTGAAGTGTGTTAGGGAAAGCAAACCCTATCTCTTCAAAATTTGCAAGGGAGATTGTTACTAGGGTTTTTTATTTGGATATTTTTCTCATCATTCCCTTATTGCATATTTTCCTTGCTCTCCTTATTCCCCAAATTCACATACCCCTAATCCCAAGTTCCCTTTCCCAAAATCCCAAATTCACCAAACCCGAGTCTCATGCTTAAAATTCTCAAACCCTAACGGCTGTCCCAAGAGCTTCATGTCACTATTAGGTAGAATGTATCATCATTCATAGGGTTGTCATCATCATGCCAAGTTTCACTAGGTCATTTTATGCCTTGTTCATGCTTCATTTGTGCCTAGGTAAAGTTCGTTTTCCTCTCCTAGGGTTTTGAAGGCAATTTCTCTTGGATGGTCAAATCATCGGCAAAACTTGTATCCTGATGTTCATACACCTTCCCCTATCCTTAATGTACCTTATTAAACACTTCCCATCACTGAGATCCCCCAAATTCCTCATTTTCGCACAAACCCTAGTTTCTTGCTACAACTTGACAATTTTCAAGGCTAGGCCTGTGTTTTGCCTTTTTGGACCCCTTCCCCTCACTCAATATTTGAAATTCCACTTTCCCCTATGTCCTAACATCCCTCCCTACTTCTCAAAATTTCCTCAAGAATTTAGAAGCCCCCTATCCCCTTCATTTCGCTTCATTTCAACAAATCCCCTGTTCCACACATCGGGGTAGGTTTTACTCAAATGATGTTTCTGAGCAAGAAAAGATGAATTCGGGAAAAATGAGAGAGGTTTTTGTCCAAAATAGGCCAAGGAAGAAAAACCTCCTTCACTTTTTACACAGGTGTCATGGTTTTATAGAAATGTCAAAAATACAATTACCTCGGGAGAATTGATGCACCTCTAAAGTGACCTTGGAAAAATCAATTTTTCTCCTAGCTTGGTTGGCCAAATGACTTTCTTGTTGAGTCAAATGATAATTAGACACAAATATATTTCCAATGAGCTATCATGATCTCAATTTGGAGTTGAGGAAGATCTTCAAAAGTTGACTGCAACAGCACTCTGCCCTGAGGCAGCCTCATTTGGCACATTTTGACCAGTCTTGGGAGATTTGACTTTTGACAGGGCAAATGAACTCCAAATTGAAAAATTCAAGTTGGGTTGGAAATTAGACTCAATAATATTTCCAACAAGCTATCCCAGACCCAATTTGGACCACAGGAAGGTCCTAAAAATGGGTCTTTAAAAAGGCACTACGCACAGAAATTTTTAACACGGGGTTTTCCTCCCTATGCGCCGCGCCACGTGGCGCTCGCTTTTGCTAGAGGGCTCCAAATCACAAAAAATTTGAATTTATGGATTTTTCATGAAAAATAATGGTTTATTGTTCATGGCCAATAAATTTGGGCAGGTTTTGATCCCTCAAGAGGTCAAAAGCACTCAAAAAATGACCTCACTGCCCCTATTTTGACACACAGGAAGCAATATTGGGAGATTGGATATTTGGAGGGGCAAATGGACACCAAATCTAGAAATTCCACTTGGGTTGGAAATTAGACAGGAAGGGATTTCCAACGAGCTATCATGAGCTCAATTTTGACTTTGGGAAGTGCCTCAAAATCAGCTACAAAGTGGCGCGACGCATAGAGAATTTGGGCGCAGCGCATAGAGAAATCTGGCCTCATTTTCCCTCTTCAGCTCAAAAATTCGCCCAGTTTTGACTAGTTTTACTTTTTGATGTAACGATTGATCTACCATGATGTAGTTTGATGACCATGATGTAATATTGGAACATTTTTATTTTTTCTGGAGGATTCATGTTGAAAATGCAACAAGATGATGGAGCTTAGTGGAAAGGAGTCGGCAAAGGAAATACCAGGGTTTTGCAGCACTTGTTGGGATCCATGTGGCTCTATGTTTTGATGGTGTTGTTCTCTATGTATTTGTAAGTTCACTGATGTTTATGTGTATCATTTTCCCTTCTCTTGTCTTCTGCAATTAAACAAATGAGTGATTAAGGTAGAATTCATTGGATTGCTATGCTCTGCCTTGATATTTTGTTTAATTCTACATGTTTTCATTTGTTTGAGGAGGACTCTTGAGACTTTATTTCCCTCCTTAGCCCCTCACCGGTCTGATCCATCCATTCATTCAATCCAAAGCATCAAAACTACTACCTATCTTGCCCCTACCTGAACTCTGCAAAAATCTGGCCTCATCCCCGAACCCAAAATTTGCCTTTCCCTTTTTCCAACAAAACCCCAAAAAACTCAAAACAAATCCTTGTACTTCATACCTAGCCTAAAATTAGTTTATATTTCAGTCATCTCAAGCCCCATAGATCATCTTTCGCTGAGATTGACCCAGAGAGAGCCCTCTCCTATCCTCGTAGGGCTAGCTACGAGGCTGAGCATGGTCTGATGTGGACCTAGAACCTTGTCTTTTCAGCGTGAGGCAAATCTAGGCTCTAGCATAAGGTATACATGTATGTATGTAGGTATGTCATTTTCTGACGAGATCATGACTGTTTTGTGCTAATGATATATGTATGTATGTAATTCTATGACATGATCATGATTATTTTGTGCTAATGTTATATATATGTATGTAGCTATGTCAATTTCTGACAGGGTCATCATGAACCGTTCTTTTGGAGGAATGATTTCTTATGCAAGTGAATGGCATGAAGAGATTCTTGGTTCATGAGGAATCAAGTGGAAGAGTAGTCATGAAAAATATATGAGGCCACTATCATGTGGATATGAATTAATATTATGTTATTATAGCATGTTTATGTTATGACAGGCTAGGCAGAGGGATACATCAATGAAATGAAAGAAGTGTGGTTTGTGACATGCTGGGACAAGCCTAGATAAGATACTTGAAGTAGGGTTTTTTGTTAGAGAAATATGGTTTTGTACATGTGGTACTACTATTGTGAATATGTTGCATCTGTGATGTTGTGCGCATGCGATGTTATGTATATATAGTGTGTGTACATGTTGGATATGTGGTTTTGTATACATATTGTAATGTGAGCATGATGTATATGAGACGCTGTGTGCATATGGTGTTGTGCGCATGTTGGATATGCAGTTATGTGTACATATGATGTTATGTACATGATGTATATGTAGTGCTATGTACATATGGTGTTGTGTGCATGTTTTACAAGTGGTACATATTTACATATGGTGTTGTGTACATGTTGTGTGTATGATATGTTGGCATTATGAGACAAGTATTGTCCTTGATCGCAAATCACACTGATAACAAATCATAGTGCAGAAGGATAGCAGCAAGGAATTGATGATCAACCTACAAGTATGAAGAAAAATATATACACGCTGGTTCACTATATACCAAGTCGCGTATACAAGCAGGTTCACTATATACCAAGTCGCGTATACGCAGGTTCGCTATATACCAAGTCACGTGTACACGCTGGTTGGCTTCAGTAAAAGCGCGTGTATGTGGAAAACTTATCTTTGGTCCACGGCGGTTATTCCTTGGAAGTTGTGCCTATGGTTTTGGACCTTGGTGTCTTGACGGACGTGTTGATCCCTAGTTTTGAGGCTGATGGTATTAGATTTCTATGGTTTTGGCTCTTGGTATTGAACAAGGCCTAAGGCTATATAAGGAGAAGGAAATCATTAGGCAAGGGTATCTGAAAAGTCTTGAATATCTAATGAAGTATTAGATCCAGTATGCAGGTTATTGGTTGATGGTGTATTGCTTGATCTGAGCTAAGGAGAGATCTCATCGGTTGATGGAGAACAAGATCTAAGGAGAGATCGGGATCAAATGGTTTGAAATGAACTATCTTTATATGGTTGATTATGCGAATTTCTAGATCTGCATACTGACGCAATGTTATGTTCTGGGTATAACTGAAATCTGGTACAACTGCAAGTTATGAAAAATTATTTTTAGATCTGTACGCAGGTTGTCTTCGGTAAAACCGCGTGTATACGCGGGTTGCCTTCATTGTAGTAGCGTATATCTTTTGGAGCTTTATTTTTTGGTTGCAGCTGGGTCTGACTGTTATTGCAGAGTTCTGTAGTCTGCTCTGTGTTCTAGTGACTAGGTTTGACAGGGTTTCAGTGGTTCAGTGATTCAAAGATTGATGATGCTAGTATTGGTTGATTTATGCTTCAATGATTTGTGAATGAATCATGGTCTTCAGATTGTAATGTTGTGCTTCAGAAGTATCCAGTCTGAAAATTGATGAAAAGTGGTACCTGAAGGAAAGAAGATTGTAGGCCAGCACCTACGTACTAGTATCTTAGCTAGTACAAGAGCAAAGGGGGTTGGAGCTCCCTTCCAAGGAAGTTTGGAGAACGAGAGAAGGTTGAAGCCTTCTGCAGGTTGTAGCCTGCGTACTGGTATAAGGCTGCACCAGTACAAAAGATTGTAAACTAAAGTTCTTATTAAAGAAAGATAGAGACGACTTGCAGCGGGTGGTTTTCACCCACATTGGGTTTCCACCTTATATCATGGTGTTCATGTGTGTGGCTTTTGTGTGATGATCTGTTCTGTTATACTGCATCTGTTTACTCTTATATGATGAATAATTTCCTGATGCATTTAACTGAAGATAAACTAACTGGATTATAAGATTTATGGTTATACGTTGGTTTCTTTAGACACAGTAGCGTGTACACGCTGGTTTACTTAACTGAAGTAGCGTATATGTTTCTGAGCATTGAAAAATTTTGATTGATCTGATAATACTGATTCACCCCCCCCTCTCAGTATTATTTCCAACAATTGGTATCAGAGCGGGTCCTTCAGAGAAGCTTGATCGCTTGAAGGTAGATCATTCATCATGAGCAACTATGAGAGAGAAGCATCAATCAGGCCACCGGTTTTTGATGGGACAAACTTCAATTATTGGAAGGTAAGAGTTACTCCCTATCTTCAATCTCTTGGTACAGAAGTTTGGGACATCGTAGAGACAGGCTACACTTTTCCTTCAGCTACTCCTACAGATGCAGCCGAGAAAAAGAAATATGAAACAAATGCGAAAGCAGTCAATACTCTATTGGGATGTATATCTCAATCAGAATTCATGAAGGTAATGCACTATAAATCTGCAAAAGAAATATGGGACAAAATTGTCACGAGCTATGAAGGAGACGAACAGGTAAAGCATGCTAAACTTCAAACTCTCAGGATTAAGTATGAGACTCTTAGAATGTATAATGATGAAAGTGTGGCTAACTATTTCCTTAGGGTAGATGAGATTGTTAATTGCATGAAAAACTTGGGTGAAGAAATAAAAGAGGCTATTGTGGTTGAAAAGGTTCTAAGATCTTTGTCCCCCAAGTTTGAATCTAAAGTGTCTGCCATAGAAGAAAAGGAAAATCTGCAAATTCTTACTATGTCTCAGCTTCACGGGATTCTAACCGCTTATGAAATGAGAAAGGGAGGTCCATCAGACAGAAGAGAAGCTGCCCTCAAGGCTTCAGGCAAAGAAGAGTATTATGAAGCAAGTCACGTGCCAGAAGATGAAGAAGAGGAATCAAATTTTGTCAGAAATCTTCAAAGGGGTTCTGGAAGGTTCAGAGGTAAGTTACCTTTTAAATTCTTTACTTGTGGAAGAGTAGGTCATTATGCTGCCAGATGTCCTCACAAAAACAAGAATGACAAGGGAAAGGAACCTGTTAAATGGAACAAGAAACAAAATGAAAAGAAGAAAAGCTATTACACTCATGAAGATAGTGATGGTCTTTCAAATAGTGATGAAGATGAACAAGGTAATAGATATAAATTGTTAATGGCTTTTGAAGATGATGACTATATGGATGCTGTAGATGTAGAAGGCTTTTATGAAGAGATGAAAGATCTCAAAGTTTGCTTAGAAGAGAAGAGTGCTATTATTGATTCTCTACAATGTCAACTAGCTGAAAAGGAAAAACATCTTGAAAAATTGGAATGTGAGATTGTTTGTCTTAGAAAGGAGATTGAGAAAACAAAAGCGATTAATCTTAAATTTGTTAAAGGATCTGAAACCTTGGATGAGATTATCAATATGCAGCGATCTCCTCTGATCAAGACAGGTCTTGGATATAATGGAGAAACATCTCAAGCCTCTACCTCTAAAAGCTATCTTGATGCAGCAAGGAGAAGCGAGCAAAGGCCAAATAAAAGTCATCAGGTGAATCAGGGACAGTTTACCTCAAGAACAAATAAAGACCATCAAGAAATTCGGGGACAAACTGCCTTAAGGACAAACAAAAGCTACAATTAGCCCCAGGTAAAATCTTCCCAATTTGCTCCAAGAATGAATGTGAATAGAAGCTACAATCGGTTGGTTGATAGATCTGATTATCGCAGAAGTTTATTTAATGGCCAATGCTTTTCTTGCCATAACTTCGGTCACAAAGCAGCTCAATGTGTTGCCTACAAGACAATCATGACTAGAGAAGCTCAAAAGCAAGGGAGAATGACTGGAACCATGAAAAGGACTTATAACAACTTTTCGGTTCTTGAAAATGAAGTTGAATGCTCTATTTGTAATAACTTTGGTCATGAAGACTCTGAATGCAGGAGCAGGTTCTGGAAGACAACTCAGAAGGAACAAACCTCAAATGTCAGAACATGGAGAATAAAGGAACCGCAACCAGAAAGATGTGGGATAGCCTTTTATGCAGAAGGTCAAGAAAGTCTATGGTACATTGACAACGGATGTTCGAAGCATATGACAGGGGACAAAGAAAAGCTTGAGTCATATACCGCATTAGAAAAGGGGAAGAAAGTTTCCTTTGGAAACGATATCTCTGCAGCCATAAAAGGAAAAGGTGTTGCTCCATTGAAAGAGAAGGTCAAAGCTGGAAATGTTTTGTATGTTGATGGATTGAAGCATAATCTTCTGAGTGTCAGTCAGATGTGCGATCAAGGAACAGAAGTAATATTTAGATCAAATGGATGTTGTGTTCGTGACCTTGATACAGGTAAAACAGTGATCAAAGGAAGAAGGACTCCAAATAATCTATACATATTTGAAGAAGGACCACAACAATGCTATTTGAGCAAGGATGATGAACACTGGCTATGGCATCGAAGGTTGGGGCATCTAAGCTTTTCACAAATAAGGAAAGCATGCAAATATCAGGCAGTTCGTGGTCTTCCAGATATCAAAATTCCAGACAACACTATATGCAAATCTTGTCAGTTTGGAAAGCAAACCAGAACTAACTTTACAGAGAAGGAAGGATCAGCCAGCATACCTCTTGAGCTAGTCCATACAGATGTATGTGGTCCATTTAGGAAAAGGACACCTCGAGGAGAAGAATATTTGATATTATTCATTGACGACTTCTCCAGGTTTGTCTGGTTAGGGCTTATGAAGCACAAGGATGAAGCATTCGAAAAATTCAAATCCTTCAAAGCCTTGGTTGAAAATGAATCAGGACACAAAATTAAGTGCCTCAGATCTGACAGAGGTGGGGAGTTTACCTTAAACGAATTTTTCGATTTCTGTGAAGAACATGGGATAAGAAGAGAATTCTCTACAGCTAGAACTCCTCAGCAAAATGGGGTTGTGGAAAGAATGAACAGAACAATACAACAAATGGCTCGTGCTATGCTTGATGAATCAGGTACTCCCGCAACCTTCTGGGGTGAGGCTGCACATGCTGCAGTTATTATTCTTAAAAAAACAAATGTCCGAGTAAACAACACTCAAACACCTCATGAGCTCTGGAGTGGTGAGACTCCTTCGGTGAAGCATTTCAAAATCTTTGGGAGCAAATGTTATATTAAGAATACTGATGAGCAACTTGGAAAACTTGAACCAAGAGCAGATGAAGGCATTCTTCTTGGTTATTCTCCACATAGCAAAGCATACAAGTGCTACAACAAAAGACTTGGTAGAATTGTTGACAACATTGATGTAGTGGTTGATGAGAAGGGATATATTCCTAGGCAAGTTCATCATGAAGACATTGAAGAAGATGAAGGCTACCCTCAAAGGCAGAATGATGAAGAAGAAGAACCTCAAGAAGAACCAGAGGAGCATACAAGAATAGAAGAGAAGACTCCATCCAGATATGTTCAAAAGAATCATCCAGAATCTCAGATTGTGGGGCAGAAAGAAGCAGGAATACAAACAAGAAGAAGAATTGCAGAAGCTTCAAGCTATTTGGCATTACTGTCTTCTACTGAACCACAAAATGTGAAAGAGGCATGCAAAGATGAATGTTGGGTCAAAGCAATGGATGAAGAACTTGAGCAGATCGAAAAGAACAATACTTGGGAATTGGTTCCTAGACCAAAAGATAAAAATGTCATAGGGACTAAATGGGTCTTCAAAAATAAATTGAATGAAAATGGAGAAGTAATTAGAAACAAGGCCAGACTTGTTTGTAAAGGGTATGCGTAGCAAGAAGGAATAGATTTTGAAGAGACCTTTGCTCCTGTTGCAAGACTTGAGGCCATCCGAATGTTCCTTGCTCTCTCAAGCTTTCAAAACTTCAAGGTATTTCAAATGGACGTGAAATCAGCCTTTCTGAATGGAGACTTAGAAGAAGAAGTATATATTGAACAGCCAGATGGTTTCATTCTTGGGAATGATCCAAACCTTGTATGCAGATTGAAAAAGGCTCTCTATGGTCTCAAACAAGCTCCAAGGGCTTGGTACTATCGGTTGGACAAATATCTTCACCAACAAGGCTTTACAAAAGGATCAGCAGATAGCAACCTCTATATAAAAGTTGAAAATAACAAATTGCTAATACTTGTTGTTTATGTAGATGATATTATCTTTGGCAGCAATGAAGAGACTATGAGTCAAAACTTTTCCTTGGTTATGCAGAAAGAATTCGAAATGTCATTACTTGGAGAATTGACATACTTCCTTGGATTGCAAATCCAACAAAATGAAGGAGGCATCTTCTTGTCTCAAACCAAGTACCTCAAGCAGATCTTGAAGAAGTATGGCATGGAAGAGTCAAAGCCAGTATGTACACCCATGGTTACAGGATGCAGCCTCAGTGCAAATGATGAATCAGCAGTAGTTCATCAACCAACTTATAGATCCATGATTGGGAGTTTGCTTTATTTGACAGGTACCCGACCAGATATTATGCATGCAGTAGGAATTGTTGGAAGATTTCAAGCCAACCCAAAGGAAACTCATCTTCAGGTAGTCAAAAGAATCTTCAAGTATCTTCAAGGGACCCAAAACTATGGCTTATGGTATCCTAGAGATACAGATCTCACTCTTCATGCTTACACAGATGCAGATTGGGCCGAAAGTGTGGATGATAGGAAAATCACAAGTGGTGGTGCTTTCTTCATGGGTTCCAGATTAGTATCTTGGTTCAGCAAGAAACAGAGTTCGATTGCCTTATCTACAGCTGAAGCAGAATATGTGGCTGCGGCATATTGTTGCACACAACTTCTTTGGATGATGCAGACCTTGCAAGATTTTCAAATCACTTGCACTCCACCAGTCTCTATCTTATGTGATAATACAAGTGCAATCAGCATTTCAAAGAATCCAGTCATGCACTCAAAGACCAAGCACATACCAATCAAGTACCATTTTCTTCGGGAACAAGTGCTTGAGCAGAAGATCAAGCTGGAGTATGTTCCTTCTAAGGAACAAGTTGCTGATATTTCTCACAAAACCACTGCCCAGGGAAACTTTTGAATATCTCAGACAAAAGCTGGGAGTAGTTGATGCTTCATCCTGCTGTTGAAGCTTGTCTGTTCTACAGAAAAGTTGGTATACACAAGTTACGTAAGGGATATACGCGTATATACGCCAATTTATGCTGGGAAAGTCGCGTGTATGGTGTACGCATGTTGCAGAAAGCATATCCGCGTGCATACGCTGTTTTATGCAGGAGAAGTCGCGTATATGGAGTTCTGAACAGCAAGGGCAGACTCCGGTTGGAGAAGGTCTGAGATGGGTATGCCAAAATTCTTTAGGCACAGTTTCAGGGGGTGCAGCAGGCACAGGTTTAGGGGGAGCAGCTTAAAGTCTCATAAAGCATTGTTGGCATTTAGATGCTTTTGGTTCTAGTACACAACTGTTGTTGGTTTCAGGAGAAGGAGCTCAGAAGGAAATCTTGGTTGCTGATCTAAAAGATGTGTATCAGATGCTGCTTGTGACTTTCATAAGTCTTGGTCTAGATTTTTTGTCTCTATGTCATGTATCTCTTCTGTGATATCTCTTTTATGGTGTCAAGGTCATGTAACGGCCTATGTTGGTTTCCCCACTATGCCTGGGATGAATGATGTAATATAATTGGTTATTTCTGATGTATCCCCTCTTGGTTGGGAGCATGGATGTATGTATTGAGTCTTTTGGTGATAGGAAGGTCCCTTATGTTGTATAAGTCTTGGTTCTTTTGAAGAACATCTTTTGCAGATCTTGCCTACAGTCAGGGGGAGCATGTTTCAGCAGAGCCAAGCAAAGGTATCAGCATGTACTCAGGGGGAGTATAGCCCTTTGCCCTTGATGACAAAGGGGGAGAGTGATTTGATTTGGTGTTGTTGCCATCAAGTCCAAAGGGGGAGATTGTTGGCACTATGAGACAAGTATTGTCCTTGATGGCAAATCACACTGATAACAAATCATAGTGCAGAAGGATAACAGCAAGGAATTGATGATCAGCCTACAAGTATGAAGAAAAATATATACACGCTGGTTCACTATATACCAAGTCGTGTATACAAGCAGGTTCACTATATACCAAGTCGCGTATACGCAGGTTCGCTATATACCAAGTCGCGTGTACACGCTGGTTGGCTTCAGTAAAAGTGCGTGTATGTGGAAAACTTATCTTTGGTCCACGGCGGTTATTCCTTGGAAGTTGTGCCTATGGTTTTGGACCTTGGTGTCTCGACGGACGTGTTGATCCCTAGTTTTGAGGCTGATGGTATTAGATTTCTATGGTTTTGGCTCTTGGTATTGAACAAGGCCTAAGGCTATATAAGGAGAAGGAAATCATTAGGCAAGGGTATCTGAAAAGTCTTGAATATCTAATGAAGTATTAGATCCAGTATGCAGGTTATTGGTTGATGGTGTATTGCTTGATCTGAGCTAAGGAGAGATCTCATCGGTTGATGGAGAACAAGATCTAAGGAGAGATCGGGATCAAATGGTTTGAAATGAACTATCTTTATATGGTTGATTATGCGAATTTCTAGATCTGCATACTGACGCAATGTTATGTTCTTGGTATAACTGAAATCTGGTACAGCTGCAAGTTATGAAAAATTATTTTTAGATCTGTACGCAGGTTGTCTTCGGTAAAACCGCGTGTATATGCGGGCTGCCTTCATTGTAGTAGCGTATATCTTTTGGAGCTTGATTTTTTGGTTGCAGCTGGGTCTGACTGTTATTGCAGAGTTCTGTAGTCTGCTCTGTGTTCTAGTGACTGGGTTTGACAGGGTTTCAGTGGTTCAGTGATTCAAAGATTGATGATGCTAGTATTGGTTGATTTACGCTTCAATGATTTGTGGATGAATCATGGTCTTCAGATTGTAATGTTGTGCTTCAGAAGTATCCAGTCTGAAAATTGATGAAAAGTGGTACCTGAAGGAAAGAAGATTGTAGGCCAGCACCTACATACTAGTATCTTAGCTAGTACAAGAGCAAAGGGGGTTGGAGCTCCCTTCCAAGGAAGTTTGGAGAACGAGAGAAGGTTGAAGCCTTCTGCAGGTTGTAACCTGCGTACTGGTATAAGGCTGCACCAGTACAAAAGATTGTAAACTAAAGTTCTTATTAAAGAAAGATAGAGACGACTTGCAGCAGGTGGTTTTCACCCACATTGGGTTTCCACCTTATATCATGGTGTTCATGTGTGTGGCTTTTGTGTGATGATCTGTTCTGTTATACTGCATCTGTTTACTCTTATATGATGAATAATGTCCTGATGCATTTAACTGAAGATAAACTAACTGGATTATAAGATTTATGGTTATACGTTGGTTTCTTTAGACACAGTAGCGTGTACACGCTAGTTTACTTAACTGAAGTAGCGTATATGTTTCTGAGCATTGAAAATTTTTGATTGATCTGATAATACTGATTCACCCCCCCCTCTCAGTATTATTTCCAACATGATATTGTGTACATGTAGTGTCGTGTAGATGTCATGCAGGTGGTACTATGTACATGTGGTATTGTGTACATGTTGTACAAGTGGTGCGGTGTACATGTGACGTTGTGTACACATTTTGCAGTTGGTGTCGTGTACATATGATGATATGCATACGTTGTGTAGGTGCTAATTTGTATAGGTGGTACTGTATACATGTTGTACATATGCTAATGATGTACTATTGATGGTGATGGACCTGCCAACAAGTCAGGGGATCTCTCTGATAAGAAGTACCAACTATACCTTAGATCGTTTGGAGTAGGAGTCCCAATAGTGGGTAGTAAAGCTATGCCTTGACTGCGATAACATGCAGAGGTAAGCAAGATATCCTTGTCAGAAGCAAGTGTGTGACCTTGTAGTGAGTCAGGAGAGATGCATGGGGAGGTTATAACACACAAAGGGGGAAAATAAGTGTATCCCTTAGAAGATTGTAATAGTATGTATCTTGAAAGGAACACACGAGCTAAATGACATCACAAAATAGAAAGAAGAATAGTCGACAATCCAAAGTGATGAGTTAAACAAACAACACACTTCAATAAGATTCATACAATCACATATGGAATAGTCCATACATCAATGCGTAAGTAAAACTACATAAATTTCTAAAGTAACCAGAATAGTCGAACTAAAATAACAAAAAATGCATGAAACATGCTGGCTCTGTTATATTATATAAAGTGAAAGTTCCATCCATACACACAACCATTAAAACCACTAGCCCCAATAGTGGAATGTTACAGTCAACACCGCCTGCTCCTCCAAAGAGATGTGCTCGCTCTGCACTGTGGAGAAGCGAAGGCTCATCACAATACTCTTCAAGCCCTCTCTAAGAAATTCCTAGCAAAATATTGGCTCCCAAAAGCCTCTTTTATGAGTTATGAGGTTCTATTTATAACAAAGGGTGGGGTGACCCCTGACATTCCCCTTTATGACTCTTGGACTACCCTCATGACTCTTTACATTACATATGACTGTTTGTATTCCACTAGTGATACTTGGAATTTCATTTTACATCATGTTTACAAAAATGATACATTTTCCACATATACCCATGTGGGACAAAATTGGCTTCAGTCAACCAGACAAGACAACACTAAGACTCGTACGATTGTGGAAAGACCAGCTCATCAATCTTCTCTTTGTGATCCTCGGTGATGAACTGATGCCATGCTTGATAGTGTGCAATGGTGTCTGTGTACTCTTTGATCAAGTCCTTCTAGAAATAAACTCTTTCCTCCATTGCTTCCGGGTATACTGATTTGGAACCTCGGTCCAACTCATCCTGTAACATGTGAAACTTAATCTTGACCATGGTTGGACCGACGATGTACATTCACATGTTATTTGCGTTGACTTGCAAATCTGTGCTGGTGACCATGAGCATCAAATGATCAAAGTACGCATCTAGCTCTAGTTTGACTTGGTTCTTCTCCTTGGCCTCGATGAGCGTACTGATCGAGTGGGTGCCATAATTTCTCACCACGACATCCAAAATCCTGTACAACCATGCATACAAAGCCTCAATACTAGTGATGAGTTGTGGGAGTTCCTCATAGTTCTGGATCTGACTCAGATGCATGCTTTGTCCAACTCCACATGTGGCTTCATCATCTTATGCAAGTGAAGCAGGGCTCCCTTGTACCTCATTGTCCATGTCTCTACATGATCAACTGTGGTGTATATTTCTGCGAGTGTTCGCGCTATCTTGGTGTAGTGCTTTTGTTGACCATGTAGGTGGACATTTCCTTGTGCATGGTGATGAACCTGTCATACAGTCTCCGTGTGACTGTCTCAAGAGTCGATACTTTAGCAAGTATGGCCATCTTCATCTTTGCTCTGGCGAATCTTATCAATTATTCCTCTCTCTGCTTGGCTTCTTGCAACTCCTTAGCCATGCGCTCATTTTCTGCTATCAAGAACCTAACACTCGAGTTGGTGGCTTCAGCATAAGACTTTGTAGCATCAGCCAAGGTGGTTGGATTTCTTCGTACATCTGACACAATCACCCATTCCTCCAAGTGCGCAGTTGATGCATTCTCATCCAGGGTGGCACTCTACATGCTTGTAGAACTCTATGTTGTGACTTATCAAAGGTTATGTTGTACATCTATGTTCCTGGATGGTTCTTAAGGAGAATGGTATCCCATTGTTCACTCAAGACTTGCTCTTCTATTGGAGCTAGTGAAGCTTGTTGAGTGACCTCGGTTTCTATTAGCATGAGGTTGATATCCTGATCCTATTCCGACTGCTCCACCTCCATGTCCATCTGTTCTACTACCTATTCATACTATAGAGAAAGTTCATATTCCTACGAATTATCACCCTATTCCTCATCTTCTGCTGGTTCAGAGTCTTCAACCTATATTGGTGCAGTTTGCGCTGTCTGCGCACCTTGTACTTGCTCTTGTAACTGTTCCTTCTCATGCTGCACTTTCTTCTCTCTTCTGTGCAACTCTTTTTCTTCCCTGATCTTCTACTGGACTTCCTGCAACATCCTCTCAATATCTTTTAGCCTTTACTTCTCCCTCTTCCTTTGTGCTATTCTCCTGTCGCGTTGTCATCTCTTCGCATCTATCTCCAAAGATAATTTTTCCACAAGTGGGTCTTCCTTAAACTTGTATCTTTTCTCTGCCTCTGTGCCTTCAACAATATTCCTCTTTCCTTTGTATTGCACAAGTTTGCTACTTGTTGCTGCTGTTCTTACTGCTCCTTGTGGTGCTACTACCTTGAGTGCTGCTATCCACTCCATTGCATTGTTGATCAGTTCATTGAGCCTATAGGAGTTGTAACAATATCTCCATTGGTATTCCTCTGGTTAATGACATGCCCCATGAATCCAAGGATAGTACACTCTCACACAATGGTCCCTGAATAAATCATGTGGGTCATACGGGTTGAAATTCTGGGTGCAAAAATTAAACTTTTTGAAGTCTTCCACTTCAGCATCTGCTTCTTTCAAACTCCCAACCGCGTACAACCCAATTCACACAGGATGTGTGAGATGTTGTGCCTTCTTCTTCCTGTGCAATCCAACTGACAATGCTATCGAGATGTGGTATGCAACCTCCTACATGACTCACTTATTCATGATGAATCTCGGCAACACATGCAGAGATTTCTCCACACTGTACATCCTGATGAAGGTTCCCTCGGGTGAGGCGTACCAATATGCAATATTCAACAATGCCTCCATTGTTTCCTGGGACATGTAGTGCGAATCTTGTTCAAATATCATCATGTACAGAGGGGCGATGAAATGGTCACATATTCTAGCCATGACTCATCGGTAGCTGCAATCTGAGAGCAACTTGTAATATATGTTCACAAAAGTTTTTGAAGGTGTCCATGCCCAACCCAAGCGAGGAAACTGTTGGCGGGTACAGATTGCATTGAGCAAGTATGCAGACATGAAGAAATTTGCTTGCTGATCCTTGGTCAGACTTCGAGCATTGGATAGATGCACTTTCAATTGGAGAGCCAACATGTCAGACCAGTTGAATGGTTTTCCTTCACTTGCCAGCTAATCCAACATAGCAACCTAAATCTGCGGGAAGGATTTTGTACTCCCTTGGCAATAAAAGCGAGATGCGAAGATGGCCAAGAATTGATATGCCTTCCTAAGTTTCTTCATCCTGTATATATGGTTGGGTGTCATCCTGACCTTTGCTTACTCCTTTACTCAATGCTTCAAGATATCTCTTGTGTTCATGCTACCGTTGGGAGTGTAAAAAAGTGCATCCATCTTGCTCACTGGGAATGGAAAATGATATATCTCCTAATAATCCTCCATCCTAAAGGAAGAAAGCCTTGCTCTACTAACATTGCTCAGTATCATTGTCTCAAGATCAGTGTGTGAGACAATCTAGTGGATCACATCTGCACAAGGGAACATGAGAAACCTGCATGCAACCTTGTATAGTCTTGACTTCTAGATGTTCACGTAGACTTGTCTATCTTCCAGATTCTCCTCAAAGCTACCTGAAAATATGGTGTTGATGTCTTCCCATGTGATATTGATATCCTTCTCGATGAACATTGTGTCTGTGTACCAAGCTCATTGACCCCTCTTCAACCACATCCCGAGCACTGATTTTGAATGTGTCTTTGATCCTTCTCTCTTGGAAGCCATTATACCTGTACTGATGAGAGACTGATGAACACCTGTGGTACTTGGAGATAAAGCAACACTCATGGAAAGAAAATTTTAGTTTAAAACCAAAATAAAATTGAGGGCTGACATGCAAGACACCTGGTTGATTGCTTGGGAAAATTGCGCAGTATTTTTCTAAGAGAGGCCGGGAGACTGACAACTGAAACTTTGAAGAGCACAGTCCAGGTTGCCAATGAGCTAAATATTTGCTAAAAATTCATAGAGCATAGTCCAACTTGGCCTACTAAGTACTGGAGTTGCACAATGCATAGTTCCAGTCAGCATGACTGTTGTCTGGGAAAGTGTACTGCACAATCCTGGGGGCCAAAAAGGGCACTATCTCCCAAAATTGTGCAGAGCACAATCTGGGAAGCCAGTGGGAGGAAAGTCCTGTGAAATTCCTAGGAGCAAGGTAGAGCCTTCCATCCTAGAAATGCACAGTGCAAGCTGGGAAAGGCAAGGTCTGGGCCAAGGCAGCTCAGACCTGCTGATGGACGACTGAAAATCACTAAGGACTGAATGCATGTGGAAAGATGGTGTAGATATAAGTGAAATAAACATGCATGTGGTTCAAGCAAGTGCAGAAATAAGTTAAACGATAAAATCAAGAAGCTCATGAAGCAAGTTGTCGAAACAACGACTATGAGTGAAGAAACAATGTTATGCGTGAGACACTAAGGGAAGGTAATGCAAAACTTGAAACAACACTTCTACAAGCTAAAATACATTGAAACTCTAGAAATCATTTAGTAAAACCAAGGAAACAACACCCATACAAGCCAAAACCTAAAAAGTGACAGAAAAAGCAGCAAAAGGCATATAAAGAAAAACTTACCCAGAAAAGATGTGCCGATTGTGCCAAAGGTTCCTAGATGCTTTGGAAATGCCAGAGCTCCAAGATTGAGTGTGAAGAATGAGCTCTTAGGCATCATTTAAATAGATTTGGTGAAATTAGGGTTTGTGACACGCATGCCACAAATGTAGGAAAAAGTGACACTTGGCGGGAAGTTTCTAAAAACAGTTTTGCATGTAACTCCTACTGCTAAAAATAGATCCCTAAAATATAGGGATACTTTTTCGCTTTTTGATTTTTGGGAAACCTACCCGGCATGCAAGGAAGGATTGCATAGTTCTGGAGGGAACTGACAACTTTTCGGCACATGCGACTAACATTCAATGAGGGAAAACTTTTGTGTTGTTTTTGGACTGAGGGGCATTGGCTGACCGACCAGCTCTACACAATTTTCCCAAGTAGTAATGCTGGGATACTCTGTGCATTTCTAAAGTGCAGAGAAGCTTTCCAGTTCTACACAATTCCAAAGAATGGTGCAGCTAACCTGGGCTACTCTACACATTTCTAGATGGCAGCACATCTGGGCTAGTTTCTGCGCATTTCTGGAAGGCGGTACAACTGGCTAAAACTGCGCAGTATTCTAGAGCAGTGCCAACTAGCCTGCTCTGTGCAATTTCCAGAGCAATGCTGCTTGGCCTGCTCTTTGCAATTTCTAATTGCAGTGTAGCAGCTGGAATTCTCTGTGCATTTCTGGGGTGGGAAGACAAGTTGCTCTCTAGCTTTGCATAGTTTTTCTCGACAGTCAGTACATCGGATGTGGACCAAGTGTTGGGTGTGCTTGACCGATGGACACGTGAGTTGAAAACAAGCTATGAATGACAAATGAACTCAAATAAACACAAGTACCTGATCAATAATTGTGATGATTTTGAGGAGGGAGGATCCAAAATGAAGCGAAGGAAAAATTTTGGAGGGTGGTTGTAGTCGCTACAACATTGACGATACACTAGTAGAACTCTAGCTCTTTGTATGGACCTTGTTCATGAATAGTGAGTCTAAATCCTCCAGAAGTATTGTTCAATTCTTCGATTGTCATGGCTTCAATACTAAGCTTGAGTTAAAGATATAATCCCTTACCATTCTCTTCATCGTTCAGCACACATTCCAAGCCAAGTCAAGTCAGTTGTTTCAATTGGGGATGAGGGGTATATTGGTACACAAGAAATAAATATGTCAAAGTCTTATTTTCATCTCTAGTGTTGCTCCGCTACCAGCAAGCCTGAACAGTACCCTAACGGAGTCACACAGGGACACAAGCATCGCTCTGTTGTCATCGAGCCTGGTCAGTACCTTGACGGAGTTACTTGCATCACCTCTCTACACAAGAAGACTTTCTCTTCTTTCACCTTATTTTTTTTCATTTTTTAAAGAACTGTGCATAGACACTTATTTATTTCAGAGGTGGAAGAGGAATCCCAACTTATTGAGAGCAGAAGAGGTTGTCCCTTTAGAGAAGTATTTTATGTATACCTCTGAACCTACCTGTTAAGGTTTTCCCCCTCACCTTACTCTACTTGACTATGTTGACAAGGGTTAACTGAAATAAACGATTGTAGTAGGTGGTACTAGTTAAAGTGCAAGTGTTGTGTTTTCACCAAGACTCACTTTGAACAAAACGTATTTTCCATCAGGGTATCATCAACTGAAGACAACAAGTTATTTCATAAAGAGAGAGGACAACAGATAACCAAGTGTTGATAGCAGTACAATTCCTCTTGTACTTTACCTTGCTTGTCTCAAGATCCACACATGGTTTCATGCGAAACTAAACCTATGGGTAAACAACACAAAAAATAGAAAGCAAAGGACATAAGTAAATGAAAGAAAAAGCAAGAAAACAAAGTAAGCAAACAAGCATCACAAACAAAGTAAACAAAGCAAGCATGCAAACCAAGCAAAACAAGAAAGCGAACAATACTCCTACTCCTAAGCTAAACAACACATGGTTCAGATCACACGAAGTGATATTTCTAATGCAGCCATCCGCGCATTGGTTGGACCATGTTGGTGAAAGCGTGGTCTACAAGAATGATAAACATGTAAACCATAAAACATGAAAGATATAACAATGGAGACCAAAACGCTTTGAGTTTAATAATATCCACAGAAAAGAAAAGAATAAAAGCACAAGACAAGAATTCTGCAGATGTATCATGGTCATACTTCACACTGCATGCAGATGACAAACATGTACACTCTTTTGATCAGGAAAAATGAGAAAACGTGAGAAATAAAGACAGCTTACGCTTAGCAAGAATGCTCGTTATGTAATCTTCCTCCAATGCGTGAGCGATGGGGTCATGTGATTCAAATGGAGGATATGAATTATGTGAAGTGGATTTATCTTCAATGAAAACATGTGAGTGATGAGGAGCCTTGGATGTTTCAACATATTTCTAATCTGGAATGGAATTGACCTCAAGATAACAAGGGCCTGACATGACCATCAACTCGGGTTGAAGTGGCTCAGAAACATGTGGGTTTTTCACTTCATCAACAGGTAGATCATCGAAGACAGGTGACTTAGAAAGATCGACAATGAATGAATCAACATCATGATTGAAAGAAGGAGAAAAGAGATCACGACAACCGTGATCAGAAAATTCGATATGTTCATTGACATCCTCATGGTATGATGAATCGTACAGAGGAGTTGATGAGAAGCAAGGATTTTCACCCTTTGCATTCTTGGAAAAGAAAGATGAAATATTGAGTGGATTTGCAAACACATATGTGTCCTCTCTGCTACGCAATGCCAAACTGAAATCCAGTGTATTCTGTGAATGATCAAAAGTAGATGCATTCGGGGATGTATTTTCACATGGAAAATCAACAATGAAAGAATCACCAAAGATGTCAAGGAAAAGAGGATGAGGTGCGGACAAAATGAGATCATCCTTCACCATAGATTCTTATTTAGATTCCCGCAAATACTTATCATATATGATAGCGTAGGTTGGTTGCTCAAAACCAACTCCATGGAAACCTTGATCCTCGTGAACAACAAGTGTGGAGTCTAGAACGGGAGAACACAACACAGTACAATCCAGAGGATCAACAAAATGCGGGGACGAAGGCTGAAGAAATAAATCCACATGACAACCAACAATATTTCCAACCAAATCTGTGTAGAGATCAAGAGCAGGTGGGGTGGGAGGATGTGGTAGTTCAACATATAGATGTGCACCTTATCCTACCTCAAACTACGGGGCTATTGCTATTTGATGAGATGAGGATGGACAATCAGTTGTGATAGTGACCACATCCTCCTTGGATTCAACAGCTCTAACACCGAGGTATGCTAGGGTCGGTTTGAATGATTATAAGATATGCAGATTCTTAGATACGTGAAGAAGATACTGAAATATTTCATTGAGAAATTCCCAATCAATTTCATCCTCTCGGAATTGAAATGTGAGATTACGAAAGTGATACCAAAATTGCACCACAGAATCATTAGGAGCTTTCCATAATTGGAGAATTTTTTTATTAAGTGCTTTTCGGTCAAAGTTATGGAAATCATGACATAACTCTAAAACAAGGTGACCAAATGAGTGAATAGATTTTTTGGGCAGTGTGTTAAGCCATTGCAATGGATGCCCATGAAGTGTGAATGCGAACAATTTTCAGATCACATAATCCTCATGGGATTCAATGTTTTCACATAGATTTGAAAACGCAATACGATGCCTCTCCCAAGCTATTACGCCTTCACCTTTATATGTGTTCTGTGACAAGAGATTCTAGAACTCCTCCAGGATTTCAAAGTCATCACCATAATACAAACATCTCAGAGGATGAAGCATAACATAAGACATGATAGACGTGTTAAGATTCAAAATAGATTCCGAGGACTCGGCTTGTCATCTGGCCCTCCTTCTAGTGCCAGAAATGTTGACGGTGCTAGACATGCCAACATGTCAGGGGATCTCCCCGATAATAAGTCCCAACTAGCCCTCAGCATGTTTGGAGTAGGGTTGCCAATAGTGGGTAGTAAGCTATGCTTTGGCTGTGATAGTGCGCAAAGGTAAGCAAGATATCCTTTTCTGAAGCAAGTGTGTGACCTTGCAACAAGTCAGGAGAGATGAATGGGGAGGTTCTAACACGGAGGGGGAAAATAAGTGTATCACTTAGAATCCTGTAATAGTATATAGCTTGAAAGGAACACACGAGTTGAATGACATCAAAAACTAGAAAGAAGAATAGTCAACAATCCAAAGTGATGAGTTAAACCAACAACACACTTCAATAAGATTCATACAATCACATACAAAATAGTCCATACATCAATGCGTAAGTAAAACTACATACATTTCTAAAGTAACCAAATTAGTCGAAATACAATAAAAAAATGCATAAAACATGTTGGCTTTGTTATATTATATAAAGTGAAAGTTCCATCCATACACATAACCATTAAAACCACTAGCCCCAATAGTGGAACATTATAGTCAACACCGCTTGCTCCTCCAAAGAGATGTGCTTACTCTGCACTGTCGAGAAGCCAAGGCTCATCACAATACTCTCCAAACCCTCTCTAAGCAATGCCTAGCAAAATCTTGGCTCCCAAAATCCTCTTCTATGAGTTATGAGGTTCTATTTATAACAAAGGGTGGGGTGACCCCTGACATTACCCTTATGACTCTTGGACTACCCTCATGACTCTTTACATTACATATGACTATTTGTATTCCACTAGTGATACTTGGAATTTCACTTTACATCATGTTTACAAAAATGATACATTTTCCACATATACCCATGTGGGACAAAATTGACTTGAGTCAGCCAGACAACACAACACTAAGACTTAGACGACTGTGGAAATACTAGCTCATCAACCTTCTCTCTTGATCCTCGGTGACAAACGGAAGCCATGCTTGATAGTGTGAAATGGTGTCCATGTACTCTTTGACGAAGTCCCTCTGGAAATGCACTCTTGCCTCCATTGATTTCGGGTATACTGATTTGGAACATTAGTCCAACTCATCCTATAACATGCGTAGATTAGTATTGAGCATGGATGAACCGACAATGTACATATGCATGTTATCTATGCTGACTTGTAAATCTCTGCTAGTGGTCATGAGTATCAACTGATCAAAGTGCACATCAAGCTCCAGTCTGACTTGGTTCTTCTCTTTGGCCTTGGTGAGTGTACCAATCGACGGGATGCCATACTTTCTCACGACGACATCCAAAATCTTGCACAACCGTGCATGCGAAGCCTCAATAATAGTGACGAGCGGTGGGAGTTTCTCATAGTTCCAGATCTGACTCGTATGCATGCTTTGTCCAACTCCACCTGTGGCTTCATAATATTGTGCAAGTGAAGTGGGGCTCCCTTGTACCCCTCATTTTCCATGTCTGTACATGATCAATTGCGGTGTGTATGTCTCCGAGTGTTCGCGCTATCTTGGTGCAATGTTCTTGATGACCATGTAGGTGGACAATTGCCTTGTGCATGATGATGAACCTATCATATAGTCTAAGAAATACTCTCTCAAGAGCCGATACTTCAACAAGTATGGTCATATTCATCTTTACTTTGGTGGATCCTATTAATTGTTCCTCTCTCTGCTTGGCTACTTGCAACTCCTTAGCCATGCTCTCATTTTCTGCCATCAAGAACCTAATACTTGAGCTGGTGGCTTTAACAAAAGCCTTTGTAGCATCGACCAAGGAGGCTGTATGTCTTCATAAATATGACACAATCACCCATTCCTTCAAATGCACAGGTGATGCTTGCTCATCCGGGGTGCGCACTCTTCGTGCTTGTACAACTCTATGCTGTGACTCATCAAAGGTTATGTTGTGCATCTGTATTCCCGGATGGTCCTCAAGAGAATGATATCCCATTGTTCACTCGAGACTTGCTCTGCTACTAGATTTGGTGAAGCCTATGGAGTCACCTCGGTTGCTATTGGCATGAGGTCGATATCCTAATCATGTTCTGACTGCTCCACCTCCACGTCCATTTATTTTACTATCTATTCATCCTATAGAGAAAGTTCCTATTCCTATGGCTGCTCACCCTGTTCCTCATCTACTTTTGGTTTAAAGTCTTTAACTTGTATTGGTGCAGTTTGCACGCCTTGCACTTCCTCCTGTAATTGTTCCTGCTCATGCTGCGCTTCCTTCTCTCTTCTGTGCAACTCTTGTTCTTCCCTGAGTTTTCGCTGGACTTCCTACAACATCCTCTCAGTATCTTCCAACCTTTACTTCTCTCTCTTCCTTTGCGCTATCCTCCTGTCACGCTATCGCCTCTTCATGTATATCTCCAAAGATACTTTTTCCACAAGTTGGTCTTCCTTAAACTTGTAGCTTTTCTCTACCTCTATGGCTTCGACAATCTTCCTCTTTCCTTTGTCTTGCAAATTTTTGTTGCTTGTTGTTGTTGTTGTTGTTGCTCCCTGTGGTGCTGCTAGCCACTCCACTGCAATTCTGACTAGTTAATTGAGACTACAGGAGTTGTAACAATATCTCCATGGGTCTTCCTCTAGCTAATGACACACCCCGTGGATCCAAGGATAGTATACTCTCGCACAGTGGTCCTTGCATAGACCATGTGGGTCATATGTGTTTAAACTCCTGATGTCAAACTTAAACTTCTTGAAGTCTTCCACTTTGGAATCTGCTTCTTTCAAACTCCCAACCGCATACAACCCAATTCGAACAGGAAGCGTGGGCCATGGTGCCTACTTCTTCTTATGCAATCCAATTGACAACCCTGTTGAGATGTAGTATGAAACCTCCTACATGACCAACTTGTCCATGGTGAACCTCGACAACACATGCAAATATTTCTCTACTTAGTACATCTTGATGAAGGTTCCCTCAGGTGAGGTGTACCAATCTACAATGTTTAACAATGCCTCCATTGCTACCTAGGAAATGAAAGGTATATCTTGTTCAAAGATCATCGTGTACACAAGGGTGATGAAATGGTCACATATTCTAGCCATGACTCCTCGGTAGCTGCAATCTGAGAGAAACTTGTAATATATGTTCACAGAAGTTTCTAAATGTGTTTATGCCCAACCCATGCTAGGAAATTGTTGGTGAACACAAATTGGATTGAGAAGGTATGCAGACATGAAGAACTTTTCTTGTTGATCCTTAGGAGAACCCCGAGCATTGTACATATGCACTTTCAATTGGACAACCAATGTGTCGAACCAGTTGAATGGTTTTCCTTCACTTGCTAGTTGATCCAACATAGAAACCCAACTCTGTGGGAAGGTTATTGTACACCCTTGGCCATACAAGTGACATTCGAAGATGGCCAAGAACTAATATTCCTTCCTAAGTGTCTTCGTCCCATATATCTGGTTGGGTGTCATCCTAAACTTTGTTGGTTCCTTTACCCAACGCTGCAAGATATCTCTTGTTGTTCGTGCTGCTGTTTGGAGTGTAAAAGAGTGCGTCCATCCTGCTCACTAGGAATGGCAAATGATATATCTCCTGATAATCCTCCATCCTAAAGGAAGCAAGCCTTTTCCACTAACATTGCTCAGTATCATTGTCTTGGCATGCGTGTGTCAAAAAATCTAGTGGATCACACTTACGCAAGAGAACACGGGAAACCTGCATGCAACCTTGTATAGTATTGACTTATGGATGTTCACATAGACCTGTCTATCCTCGAGATTCTCCTCAAAGCTCCCTAAAAAGATGGTGTTGATATTTTTCCATGTGATCTTGATATCCTTCTCGATGAACATGTGTGTGTCTGTGTACACAAGAAAGCTCATTGATCCCTGTTCAACCATATCCCCAGTAATGCTTTCGACTGTGTCTATTGACCCTGTTCTCTTGGAAGCCATTGTACCTGTACTGTTGAGAGATTGATGAATACCTGTGGAACCTGGAGATAGAGAAACACTCATGGCATGAAAATGTTAGTTGAAACCAAAAGCAACTTGAGGACTGACATGAAACACAACTGGTTGACTGGTTGGGAAAATTGCGCAATTTTGTCTTGGAGAGGCCAGGAGATTGACAACTGAAATAGTGCAGAGCATAGTCCAAGCTGCCAGTGAGTTGAATGTCTGCTGAAACTGCACAGAGCATAGTCCAACTTGTCTTTCTAAGGGTTGGAACTGCGCAATTCATAGTTTCAATCAGTATGACTCGATCCCTGGAAAGTGCATTGCACAATCTTGGTGGCCAACTGGGGCAATGTCTCCCAAAACTTCATAGAGCACAGCCTCTAAAGCCAGTGGGAGAAAATTTCTACACAATTACTGGGAGCAAGGTAGAGCCTTCCATCACAAAAATGTGTTGCGCAAGACGGGCAAGGCAAGGTCCGAGCCAAGGCAGATCAAACTTCTTGACGACCAACTGAAAATCACTAAGGATTGAATGCATGTGCAAAGCTGGTGTAGATGTGAGTGAAATAAACATGCATGTGGTTCAAGCGAGTGAAAAAATACGTCAAATGATAAAACCAAGGAGCTCATGAAGCAAGTCGCTGAAATAAGGATCGTGAGTGAAAAAACAATGTTATGCGTGCAATACTAAGGGAAGGTAATGCAAAACTTGAAACAACACTTGTACAAGCTAAAATACATTGAAACACGAGTGGTTGTTTAGTAAAACCAAGGAAACAACACTCATATAAGCCAAAAATAAAAAAGCAACAGAAAAAGATGAAAAAGGCAAGAAAAGCAAAAATTACACAGAAAAGTTGTGCCGACTATATCGAAGGTTCCTAGATACCTTGGGCATGCGAAAGCTCTAATATCAAGTGTGAAGAATGAGATATGAGGCGCCGCTTAAATAGATTTTGAAAAATTAGGGATTATGATGTTCATGCCATAAATCTAGGAAAAAGCGACACTTGATGGGAAGTTTATAAAAACGATTTTGCATGTAACTCCTGTTGCTAAAAATAGATCCCTAAAATATAGGGATGCTTGTATGGGAAAAGTTGTTCGGTATGCAAGGAAGGATTGCGTAGTTTTGGAGGGAACTGGATACCCTGTTAGCACATGTGATGGACATTCAGTGAGGGAAAACTTCTACAATGTTTTTGGACTAAGGGGCCTTGGTTGACTGGCCAACAAAGCACAATTTTCCAGAGCAGTGATGCTGGATTGCTCTACGCATTTATGAAGAGAAGAGAAGCTAGCCATTTATACACAATTCCAGAGAATAATGCAGCTAGCTTGGGTTGCTCTGTGCATTTTTGGATGACAGTGCAACCGAGCCAGTTTCTATGCAATTCTGGATGGTAGTACAGCTAGCTAAAACTTCACAGTTTTCCAGAGCAGTGCCGACTGGCTTGCTCTGTGCAATTTCCAGAGCAAGGCTACCTGGCTTGCTCTTCACAATTTATGAGTGCAAGGAAACTTTTGGCATTCTCTACACATTTTTTTTTTTGGGGGGGGGGGGGGGGGGGAAGACAAGCTGCCCTCCAAATTTGCATAGTTTTTCCAAACATCCGATTGACTAGATGTAAAGTGCTAGGTGTTCTTGTGGTTGACTGACAAGACACATGAGTTGAACATAAGTTGTGAAATGATATATGAACTCAAATAAACACAAGTACCTGATCAGTGCAGAATAACTGTAATGATTTTGAGGACGGAGGCTCCAAAATGAAGTGAAGGAAAACTTTTGCAGGGTGGTTGTAGTCGCTACAACATGTACATATGGTATTGTGTGTATGTCATACATGTTGTGTTTTGTACAGGCAGTGCTATGTATGTGCATTGTGTAGTCATGGTATCCTGACATGTGTGTTCGTTGTGTTGTACTCTGTATACATATATGTATTGTGTTGTACATCAGATGTAGGAGTATGTATTGTGTTGTTTTGTATACTGGGTGTAGGTGTATGCATTATGTTGTGTCATACGTTGTGTGTGGATGTATGTGTTGTGATGTACATTGTGTATGTTTACATGCTTGAAGAAAATAAAAAGGCACTCGGTGTTTTTTGGGTGTGGAAATCGATCTGTTATGAGTACAGAAAGAACAAAGGCAGAAGCTAAGGATCAATGAAGGACAAGAATATGTATTTTATTTCAGTTTTATTATGCATGTGATCTATGATTCTGACTTGTGATGACTACATGTGATCTATGATTCTAGTTTATGATGGTTACATGTGATTCATGATTTTGATTTATGATGGTTGTGTTTTGAGCTAACTTGATGTGATATGTTCATACATAATGATTTGATCAAAGATGCTAGTTTGACTTGTTGTGACAGGAAGTAAAAAAGATTGCAAGTGTACCTTGTTGACGAGCTACCAATGAGGTATGATGTGAATTTATTTCAATTTATTTTAAATCTAATGGTAGTTATGTGCTTGGTACTTGACCACATGGGAAACACCCGGTTGGGTCGTTGAAATCGACTGCAAGAATTAGCAACAATAGTGAAAGAAATTGGTACACGTAGCAGTATGATGGTAAATCACTTCAGGAGCAGGGCCATTGTGGGACACTGGTACCCAATAGTGTCCATTGATTCCCATGAGCATGATATGACCGGTATGATGGTTTTGAGGTGGGTACATGCCTTGGTTATTTGAAATTTCGATGCGAGGAGGCCTTGATAAGGGATGGATCGCCCAGGATGGGGGATGTCAGGAAACTTGGAAGGTGAGTGACTACATGGAAGGGGTGACCGGATTTCTCGAGGGACTGTGTAGTAGAGAAGGGAAGGTCAAGGATATATTTGTTTTGGCCATTGGAATTTCCATATGGAATTAGATACACATTGGTAGTGCACCTTGGAACAATGAGTGGGTAACTATTCACTGAGAGGACAAGTAGCGCATGAATGTAGTGTTGGACATTTGATGCAGCTTTGAATTTGACAGTGGGTTTTGGACTTCCTGGGAAGGTGGTGAATCCTAGTATTACTTTGAGGGTGAAGGTATGAACCTATGGATTCCCTTGTTGCATATGTAGGCATTGTATCCTTTTATTTGTTGGTTAAGAAAATGTGTATATCATTGCAAATACTGTATTGAGCTAGATTTATAAAGTTCCATAAACAATACGATTATTTACTGGGTGAAGCAAATGTGTATGTGCGTATATGTGGTTGTTATTGTAAATACCATAATGAGATGTGCTATAAAGCTCTAATAAATGGTATGTTTGTCATGTTTTAGCAGATGGTCATTATAAATACTACAACGACCTGTGTTATAAAGATCCATGGGTAGTATGTTTTGTTTTCACCAGTATTGTTGGTTATAGGTGTCATTGAACACCGAGGACGGTGTTCCCCCAAGGGGGAGGGTTTTGTAACAACCCTGGTTAAAAACTCATGTAAAAATATATAAGATCACAGTTGATGGGACATGTATTCCAAGCTAAATTGTGGGAAAGACATCCTAGTGGGGTGTCACTTTGGTTTATTATGGCTAAAGAAAATTGGCAAAGGCAATGACAAATGACTTGGAAAGGAAAAAGCCTAAAGAAGCGTGTCTAGGTGTCCATCTTCCCTATGTCCATGGAACCACGGACAAGATTGCTCGGATCCTTAAGAGGTATGAGATTCCCTCAACCTTTAGGCCCCTCAACACCATTCGCAATTCCCTCCGATCGGTGAAAGATCCCATTAACCCCAAGGACATGAAGGGTGTCTACTTGATCCCTTGTTCTTGTGGGACCCCCTATATTGGGGAAACAGGGCGCTCCATCCATCAGAGGATCAGCGAACATGCAGCTGACCTAAGACATGGGAGATCCAAGTCTTCAGCTTTGGCGGAGCATGTAGAAAATACCAAGCATCAGGTGTGTATAGAGGAGGCCAAGGTTGTCGCCAAAGTTGCTCATTTCCATCATCGTAAATTCAGGGAAGCTATTGAGATTGAAAGAAGGCCAAACAATCTCAATAGGGATGATGGCTGGAAGATCAGTAGATGTTGGATCCCCGCCCTTTCATCCTAGTCTTTCTCTTCCCCCCCCCCCCCCCCCCCTCTTTTTTCTTCTTCTTTGCTGTCGTTAGTGTTTGTCCTTCTTGTTTTAAGGCTTTTTTTTTGTTCTTCTCCTTCTTTTCTAGCGCTCTTTCTATTTGCTTCTTTCAGATTTTTTTTTTTTTTTTTATTTTTTTTTTTTTATTTTTAATATGATCGTAAATATTAGTATTATTATTATTTATTTATTGATTTATTGATTGATTGATTTATTTATTTTAGCATATTAGTAATTTATAATTACTATAACCATCACCTTGAATTATATTACTTATACATTTATCTAAATAATTTCTGTTGAAAATTAATAAAAATAGAATAGATAAATAAATAAATAAAAAATACAATGGAAAATAAAATTTTAACCTACCAATAAGTAATCACCATATAAAATAATATTATTTCTTCTTTTCTAGTAATTTAACTAACCAACCTAACTCTTATATATATATATATATATATATATATATATATATATATAGGTCTTTATTATAACTAATTACCCTTAATTTATTTTTAGATTTATACCTTTCAACTAACTTTTATTTATTTTTTAATATTAATTGGTCTTTATCATAACTAACTCCCCTTGCTTTATTTTTAAATCAAACCATCAACTAATTTATATATATATATATATATATATATATATATATATATATATATATATAAGTCAGGTCCTTAATCTAACTAACTTTTATATATATATATATATATAAAAGTTAGTTAGATTAAGGACCTGACTTATATCTATATATATATATATATATATAGATATAAGTTAGGTCTTTAATCTAACTAATTCCCATACAAGTCACGATTTTATTAAACTATTAACGTAATCAACATCTATAATCTAACTAAATCCTTTTGAATTATCATTTTTACTTTTTAACTACTATCCCTAAGTCAAAGTTAGTCGTTGATCAAGATAGCCGTTGGAGGCTCTGCTCAGACTATTTAACATGCATAGGCTAGATCTGTTTCTTCAACTTGTCCTGACGATGAGCCACACTGGTTGGTTCGAAATGCGTCGACAAATGTCTCTCTTTATGTGATTTACGCCGAAGTTCTACTTATAAATATTATGGATCACAGAAGCCTCAATTCAACAAAGGAAAGATGTTATTTTTGGCACATTTATTTATGAAAATAATGGAAATTAGGATAAAAGGAAGGTGAAAGGTCATAGGTTGCATGTGAGGAAGAAAATGAAGGAAAATAATGGAAAATGAAGAAAATAGAGGCCTATTTGATAAAAATGATTTTGAGGACCAGTTTGCAACCTTTCGGTTAGTTTAGTTTTGAATCTCTCTCATTGTTCTCTCTCTCTCTCTTTCTCACTCTTGGACACAAAGTTTTCTTGGAGCACTTGGCATTGAAGCAAGAAAGGAAAAATAAGGCAAGCAGAAGGAAGGAGGAAGCAACGATGAGAAGGATCAAGCAACTACAACATGATTGAATGCAGGTATTGATTTTCATGTGTGATTTCCTTGGTAGATTTGGCATGCATGGTATTGCATATCATTATTTTCTATCATGGCATGGGTTTAGCTAGGTGTGATAGTGTTTTAAGCCTAGCCTTGCCATTTTCGGATAGCCTTGATGAGATGGGTTCTCATATTTGGGTTGATCTAGATTGTGAGATGGATTCGAAGTTGAGTGAGGTGGATTCCGAAATGAAAAACACATGGCCTAGTGGTCCTTGAACCAAACTATTTCATGCTAAAGCCACTGGCCTAGTAACCCCTGAGCTAGACTGTGGGTTGTGATAAATCAATGATTGTGTGCCTCGGTCGGCCTAGGAATCCTTGCCAGTGAATGGCGAGATATATGGTAAATCCAAGAGGTGTATTGTTCTCCGTTAGGCCTAGTAGTCTTGGGATGGGATGTACAGTAAAACCTAGAGAGTGGGTCTCAGTATAGGGCCTAGTGATCCTTGGATCAAACTGTGGATTACGGTAAAGCCTGAGAGACTAGGAGGCACTAAAATTCCTCATGGTGTGGGTGGAGACCTCTGGTAGCATCCATGCTTGTTTGATTTTTATTGGTTGGTTATGAGTCCCACATTCATGCTTGGAATATGGTATGAGGGTGATTGGATGAAGAGAGATTTGGCTCAACCAATCTATGGTCAGGTGGAATATGGTAGTCCCATCCCAAGTTGGTTTCTACATTCATTAATGAGAAATTCATTCCCTTGATTTTTCATGTGTAAATGTACTAGTTTATATTTGGATTCTATGGTTGGTGTATTCATGGTATTTCTATTATTATGTTGTTGGTTATGAGCATGTATTCTGATAGTGATGATGTATGGCTCTCCTCATGTTTCTATTTGTAAATGAATAAAATATGTATCCATAACCTAGTAGATGATAATGCAACAAATGATATGAGAGAACAATGCTTCTTAGTGATTCTCAGATAAGTATGAAACCCTTATGCTTAAATCTATTGTTTACACTTGTATATTGCATTGATGCCAAGTGTTTGAAAGAATGTTAGTCCCCAGTTGGGGATGGTCAGGCCTAGTCCTGGAGTTAGCTTTTTGTTTATTAGTCTTATCATCATGTGTTTAATGGATTTCAAAAGTTACAACAAAATCTGTGCAGTGGACGAAATTCTGGGCTTGAAAAGTGCCTTAATTCCCGCAAACTGTGGAACAGGTCTACTGGAAATAGTCCCTTGATGCAGGCATGCAGGCTTGTGGGAGCGTCCAGATCTCTCTACACATTGGCATGACCATAACATGGGAGTGTCGAGAGGTTTAATAGCTTACAAATTTAGTGGACGTAGCGACATGATATATGTGTAGTTTGGATGGCTCCTCTGGGTGTTGTTGTTGATGTGAGGTATGTTTGATGTGTTTCCATCAATTCTACTTCCTTAAGGTCACTTAGGAGGTCATTCCATATCATATTAACCTCTCGTCACATGTTTACCCTGATTAGCTAGTTACTTGGCTAGATGTGGGAGGAGGGTGTTACAAATGGAAACTATTGGGTACCAGTGTCCCATAATGGCCCTGTGCCTAAAGTGCTTTACCAGCATACTGCTACCTGTTCCAATTTCTTTCACTGCTGCTGCTAATTCTTCCAGTCGGTTTCAGGCACCCAACCATTCATTTTTGTGTTTTCTATACCAAGCACATAACTTCCATTAGATTTAAAATAAATTGAAAAAAATTCACATCATACCTCATTGGTAGCTCGTCAATAAGGTACACTTAAACCTATTTACTTCTTGTCACAACAAGTCAAAATAACATCTTTGATCAAATCATTATGTATAAGAATATCACATTCAGTTAGCTCAAAACACAACCATCATAGATCAAAATCATAAATCACATGTAACCATCATAAACCATAATCATAGATCACATGTAATCATCATAGACCATACACATAAATCGCATGCATAACAAAATTGAAATAAAATACTGATACTTATCCTTTAATCAATCCTAGCTTCTACCTTTGTCCTTATTCTATACGTACACCGAATTAGTTGCCACATGCAACAAAAACCCAATGCCTTCTCCTTAACCATGTGCACATACACATAATGTGGATCACACACATAAAACCACACATGACATACAATGCCATGCAATACATGCACCTACACCTGACATACCACACATACACCTACACCTAGTTTATAACACAACACAATGCATACTTCTACATCTAGTGTACACAACAACACAATACATACACCTACATCCAATGTACAAAACAATACATATATGTACATAGAGTACAACACAATAAATACACATGACATGATACCACAACTACACAATGCACATACATAGTACTGCATGCCCACAACACAATATGTATGACATGCACACACAACATGTACACAGTACCACTTGTACACTACATCACCTACACAACATGTGAACAACATCACATGTACATGACACCACCTGCAAAACATGTACAAAACGCTATATTTACACCGCACCACCTATACAATGTATACACAATACCACATGTACACAACACCACATGCACGACATGTACACGACACCACATGCATGGCATGCCCACAACACCACTTGCACACATCACCATGTGCATGCAACACCACATGTACAATCATGCACAGAATACCATATGTACAACATGCACACAACACCATATGTACATAGCACTGCATATACAACATGTACATAGAGTCACATGTACACAACACCGCATATCCAACATGCGCACAACACCATATGCACACAACACCACATATCCAACATGAGGATAGTACAATATGTACACAAGACTGCATATCCAACATGTACATAGCATCATCTATACCCAACATTGCATATGTAATATACACATAACACCATATATAAAACATGCATACAACATCATATGTACACAATACTACATATACAACATTACACATCACCATAGGTCAATCCATGAATATACAACATGCACAACATATACACAACAATAACACTACACATCTAAAACCGTACTACCTCTACCAAGCAACCTTGCTTCCAATGTCTCTCCGCCATCCATGCTTATCCTAGCATGCCGAAAAGCACATTTTTTTGATTCCACTAATATATCCTTCAATGTTACTAACCTCATATATTTGTCATGACTACTCTTCCAATTGAGTCCTCATAAGACCAGGAACCTCTTCATGCCTTTCATTTGCATAAGCAATCATTCCTCCACAAGAATGATCCCTGGTGACCCTATCAAACAAGGACAAAAATACATACATGTCTACATATAAACATCAACATAAAACACCCATGATCCTTTCAAACAAAGACATACATACATACATACATATATTTTTCATGACTACTCTTCCAATTGATTCCACATGATACTAACCTCATATATTTGTCATGACTACTCTTCCAATTGATTCCTCATAAGACCAGGAACCTCTTCATGCCTTTCATTTTCATAAGCAATCATTCCTCCACAAGAATGATCCCTGGTGACCCTATCAAACAAGGACAAAAATACATACATGTCTACATATAAACATCAACATAAAACACCCATGATCCTTTCAAACAAAGACATACATACATACATACATACATATATACATGCATATATAAACATTAGCATAAACATGATCACAACATAGTTACCAAATACCATTAGGTCAATGTTAAGAGAACTCTCTTTATCTAGGCACCACATGAAAAACATTGAGAACATTCATTCCCAACATAGCGAAGGAATATGATACCTCAAGTCCATTTGCTTTACCTTTACTATTACCTTTCTCATGACTGTTCTACCATAGTTCATTTACACCAATGGACCCAACTAATCCAACTGGATGTCATACTCTTGCCTTCAACCACCCTTATACATGCACCGAGATTCATCTTGGCCTTACATCACCTGTTGGGTTTCATTCAACTCTTCTCAAGCTCCATTAAATTTCCTCTTTGTCAACTAATTCTCAAGACTCTCAAAACATAAAAGGAAATACCAAGAATCAAGCAATAGAAAACCATGAAAACCAATAACAATACAACCCTAAAAACAAAGCGATATGGTCATATACTAGAAGTAAACAAAGCCACAAATCCAACACAAACAAATTGTAAAACACCTAAAGCACAAGACTAACAATAGATACCATGATTCAATCCCATGGTTCCCAAGGAAAGCTCAACCTGAACCTTCTTCAAGTTTTCATGGCAACCTCTCTTGCCATGAAACTCCTTGCATCACACTACCATAAACACATAATTGTCAGTGTATAAATAAATATAACAATATACTAGTTATCTTACCTTGTTATGCCAAGTACATTGTTTTGTAGCTGAACACATGTGTGCCATGTCTTAAGGGACTCGAATTCCCTTGGCATATTTAGTTATAACTAGGTACCAACTATTATACCTGTCAAATACATGTCCATGAACATAACACATACCCACATAATTTTAGACAAATTAGGGTTGAGAAGAATTCTTAGATGCAAAGCGCTCATTCGTTTGGAATTATGGTTTCCAAACATTGCCAAAGGAGTTCTTACCCAATTCCTTTTTTTTACCTTTACCTTGCTGCAACTGAATCTTACTATGTACTATCACATCACCCAATGGATAGTTATATAAACAAATCAATTATTACCTTGTCATGCTAATACCAAGCATGTTTCCTGCAACTGTTCACACATGTTAGTCACATGTTCCATAAATCAAGGCATCATGTCTATCAGTTTGAAATCAACATTTACCAAGTCTAACTACCATGTCATACTCAAAAATCAAGTCACGTTCATCATTCATAATACATAATGCTACAACTATCACCTACTTAAACTCAAGTACATATCAACTGTCTCAACACATATGTGTTAGTACGACCATATTAAAACAATATCATTTCTTCATGCAATCTTACAGACACATACTCATATCATGCAATTAATCAAACATTCAAACAAACTATAAACATGCCATGTTAGATAAATCAACTAGATGACATAATAGACATCAAACACTCAAAAACCAAATATACAACATAATTAAACAATCAAGCACCAAATATATGAAATAACCAAACTCATATCTGAATGTATCTTAGGGGAGGCTATCTTGTCTACACAACTAATCAAGATTGTCACGATATAACTTCACACCATATCAACTCAAACATAAGTAAGGTCATGATATCCATAACATTAACTAGCTAACATGTTCGCATCATAAGCTCATAAGCATTTTTCATTCATGCATGACAATCACACATGTACGACCAATCTAGATTAGTATAAGATAATGTCACAAATAAGTCGACTCCTACTTGAATGCCATAACCCTAAGCATCTGCATAGACCAATCCAAATTAACATGATACATATAACATCAAGATCTTAGTTGCAACAACCCTAATAATCAAGTTAACTAACATATAACAACAAAAAGTTAACATATAATACAATCATCAAGTTAACTAACATAAAACAACAACAACAATGCATATAACAACATGTTACTATCCTTCATGACTAACCGACGCATATACATATGAAAACACTAATCAACTAGTATTTATCATGCATATAACCACCACAAAAATACAATTATAAACATGTATATAACCCTAATGCATATAACAATCCATTAACTAACATAAATGTGTGCCAAACATACAATACCTGTATGACAATCTCCTCTTACCCCAAATTCTAGTGCTTCAACCTCACTCTAAATGGTCTGCATGTCCTTCTCTATCTCAATCAACACATTAGAATCATAGCATAACAACTACATCATGATGACATAACTACATACAATGAATTCACAGTTCATATCTAACCTTTTATGCATGCATAACCATAACAATGCATGCACAACAACCTATAGACACTGTCATGCATAGTAAATACATATACAACTAACATGCATCCATGACAAACACATCCTGACAACAACATCATCAACTCCTACATGGAAACACAACGACAACAATGACTACCACCATGCATACACAACAGGCACATAGTCCAGAAACATAAAGAATACATATGCAATTGACATGCATGCATGAAAAACACATTCTGCCCATCCAGTCCAAGGGTCGAACCATGCTTTGATACCACTATGTGGTATCAGATATGAACCATAGAGAGTTCAACCTTCTCTGATACCACTCTGTAACACCCTCATCCCACATCTACCCAAGTAACTGGCCAACCAAGGTAAATATGCAACGAGAGGCCACTATAATGATATTCAACCTCCTAAGTCACCTTAAGGAAGTGAAATTGATAGAAATACACCATACAAACCTTCCACATCAGCAACATAACTCCCAGGAGCCATCCCAACCACTCAGGTAACCATCCCCTGGGTCCCACAGAGTTTTATACCATTAAACCCCTAGACACTCCCTTGATATGAACAAGGGTGCTTTTGGGAGACTCTAGATGCTCCCACAACATGAGTATGCATGCATCTGGGGATTTTTCTCCTCAGACCTGTGCCTAGGACTCTGAGATTTGTGACACTTTTCCAAGCCCATAGCCTAGGTCACTGCCCATAACCCAATGACAGGTTCATAAATGAATTTACACAACAAAACAATGGTACAAATGAAACTACTTGAACAAGGATTTGACTGGAGCCCTACTAGCCTGACACACATTTCGTCAAACATGTCCCAAATATGTAATCTATAGTTTAAACAACAGCTCTGAGCATATGTGTCTCATACTTATCTGAGAATCACTAGGAAGCATTGTTCCCTTATATCATTAGTTGCATTATCATCTATTATGTCATAGATACATTAGTCATTAATTTACCAATCAAAACATGAGGAGAGCCATACATCATCATTATCATAATACATGATTATAACCAACATAACAACAATAGAAATATCAAGGATACGTCAACCATAGAATCCACATATAAACCAATACATTTACACATAACATACCAAGGAAAAAGCCTCTTATTAATGAATGTAAAAGCCAACCCAATATAGGACTACCACGTTCCACCCAACCATATATTGGCTAAGCCAGATCTCTCTTCAGCCAATCACCCTCATGCCATATTCCAAGAATGAATGTGGGACCCAAACTAAAAGAACCAACTAGGGCATCCAAAGGCTAAACCACCTCACCCTCATTAACAGAAACCAGGCTTTATCGCAATCCACACCAGATCACTAGGCCAAAACAATAAATATGTAATAACAAACTTTACCATGATCTCCACTGGATCACTAGGTTAAAAAAGAATCGATTCCACCGGATTTCTCCACCTACATCGTGAGGAATTTTCTTGTCTCCTAGTCTCTCAGGCTTTACCACAATCCACATCGGATCACTAGGCCCTAAAATGAGACTCCACTCTCCATGCTTTACCATACATCCCATCCCGGGATTACTAGGCCTGATGGAGAGCACCCACCTCTAGGCTTTACTATATATCCCGCCATTCACTGGTTGACGATTCCTATGCCCACCGAGGCAACAAAAAATATGAATTTACCACAACCCACAGTCTGGTTCAGTGGTTACTAGGCTATGTGTTCTTTTATTTAGAGATCCACCTCACTCAACTTTAAATCCATCTGAAAATCCAACTCAACCAAATCATGAGAACCCCATCACACCATGACTATCTAGAAATGGCAAGGCTAGGCTAAAAACATTGTCACAATTGGAAAAACCCATGCCATGACAACAAACAACCACATCCAATACCATGCATGCTAAATCTAGCAAGGAAATCACACATGCAAATCAATACCTACAAAGAATCCTGTTGTAGCTGCTTGATCCTGCTCTTCCTTGCTTGATCCTTCCTTCCTCTTGCCTTCTTTTCCTTTGTTGATCCAATGCTGAGAAGAAGCTTGCCAACTGATCCTCGGAAGCCTTTTGTATCAACAAGACCTCTATTTTCTTCAATTTCCATTATTTTCCTTCATTTTCCTCTTCACATGCAACCTATGACCTTTCACTTTCCTTTTATCCTAATTTCCATTATTTTCATAAATAAATGTGCCAAAAATGCATTTTTCACTTCGAAATGCCTTAGCCATTGCCTTTTCCAATTTATTTAGCCATAATAAACCAATGAACACCCACATTAGGATGTCTTTCCACCATTCAACTTGGAATACATGTCCCATGACTGTGATATTATATATTTTTACATGGATTTTTAACCAGGCATGTTATAAAAAAAAGAGACAAAGGACAAAATTAATAATGCACTAGATTTATGTGCCAAAACCCCGATTTGGGAAACACCGATGGGAAGGTAATAACATATAATAGTGTCTTATTATCTTCATAACTCTCCAATCGCGAGGGGCTTCACTCAATGAACCTATGGCATATCACGTGCATTCGTGGCATACTAAACAATACCCCTAATTTAACTACATATTGGAAAATACCTCTAAAAATCACATTATTTAACCCCCTACCAATACAAACCCAATACACCTTCCCAATTTAAAAAATCCCTACTTTCACTAGATATTGTAGGTATCCATTTTTTCATTAACATTTTCTATAACCCTTTATAATTTTTCATTAACTTTGAGCTCCATTTTTTTATACCTTCCAATATAAAAACCCTTTACCCCATATATATCCCCCAATATATTATGTCATTTTTTCCTCAATAAATATCCCCCAATATGGACCCACATGCTATGGTATTGCTCCCATAGTGAAGCCCCCATGTCTAAAATATTACATATAGAGCACCTGTGACAAATTCTTCACCACTTTACAATAATAATAATATCATATTTTTCAGTGTTGTGTCCTAGACTCCCTAACCTGTATTATATACTAGGAGATAGATAACTTACATACCAATAATACAAGTGGGATGATGTAATTTCAACTCTTTATATAATAAATGATTACAAGGATATTTTACTCCATGATGAATGTAGGATATACCTCTTTTACATAATATTATTGTTTCTTCTGACACAACCTATACATTATTACCTTCCAAAAGGACACATTCCAACATATATGTTCTGTGAAATGTAGATATGATATTTTTTTAGTTCAATTCCATATGCATATAAATGGTCTACCAAGTTGCCTTCTTACATTGATTTTAATTGAGTTTACCTAGATTCACATAGATGCACGCTCATGCTTCATTTTGAGTCCAAATCAAGTGCTTTTAGTTATTGAGTTGAGGCATGAACCATATGTTGAAATGCCACATATTCAATTTTCATATGTAAAATCTTTGATGTGAACCAAGTCGACAATTGGATTTTTTCAAGCTATGAAGACAAGCTGACATGGAATTTTGAAATGTACATTGAGCATCTTGAGAGTTTCCTTAAAAAAAGACAAACATATAAGGGTATGGTATCACATGCTTACCATTCACCTAGATCTTCATATGGTGCCACTTTAATTTTAGATAGGAGTTATGTCAAAATTAGATCTTGTTAGGTCCCTATACTACTAGTGTAACCCCATTATTATATTGTTGTGCCCATGTAGTCCCCATATTGTTATTATTGTGCCCCATAGAAGCCCACTATTGTTATTGTTGTGCCCTTACATTATTATTGTTATGTCGGCTCTGATTATATTATGACCCCTTAGACTCGTATATATAGAAAGGAGGTCTTCTCATTTGTATCATCCAAGAATTTTTCATTTGTGTAATGTAAAAGAGGTTCCCCCCTCGAAGAGGCTGATTTTGAAGTTTTTGATCTATCTTTTTTATCTTTTTGTGAGTTGGTTTCATAACATTTGGTATAAGAGCTTTGGATTCTAGGGTTTCGTTGCTCCAAACATGCCATCGTGGCATTTTTGTTATAACGTTGTTTCTGTGATGTTTTAGAAGCTAAAAAAAAAACCCATTTGACCCGAAATCACAGTGAACCTGGGGTCCAAATTTCAAATCTTGTCACGCTATATTTTCGAAGATATGATTTGAGGAAGTTAGGGTTTCTGTAAGCTCCATAATTCCATCTCAAACCGGTCATCGTGGAATTTTCACTATAATTTATTTTCTATGAAGGTTCAGACTCTGAAATTAAAACCCATTTGAGTCGCAAGCCTGGTGAAGCTTGCATCTGAATTTCAAATCTTTTTTCAGTATATTTTTGGCGATACAGTCCATGAAATTTAGGGTTTCTGCAAGCTCCCGAATTACATCCCAAAAATGTGACTTTGGGAAAATCGTCATAACTTTCTCTCTGAGAATCAAATTGAAATTTCATAAGAAGTTACAAAAAGAGGACGGACTGTAACTTTCTATGTATTGTTTTCAGGTCCGAAGGTGGAAACAATGATACGCGGAACTTCGTACAAGTTAGCTCTACGGAACCAATCTATAATCCAGTCATCGTAGGAGATTTGGCATAACTCTTTCTTGAAGAATCCAATATTGATCAGATTGGTGTGGTTAGAAAGAGGACTCAGAGAGCTACCACATGACACAATTTTAGAAATGGGAGATCTGAAATTACAAAGTTACAGTCATTTCAAGATAGAGCTCCTAAAATCAAGAAAAAGCGATATGAGGAAGTTTGATGGCAAGGATCCCGTAAATTGGATACTATAGATGGAGAAATATTTTGATCTACATGGTGTACAACTGTTACAAAAGGTACATATTGCATATTTATATTTACAACCGAATCAATTTTTATGGTATAAAGGGCTTTTTTCTCATAAAACACTTGTCACTTGGTCAATTTTCACGAAGGAAATGATAGAACATTATGAGGATACAAAGAGAAACACTTTCTTTAGCCAATCGATAAATTTAAAACAAAAGGGTTTAATGGCATAACAAATTGAGGACTTCCAAAAATTGAATATAAAGGTAAATGATATTCCAGAGAATCAAAGAATTGATGTCTTCATAGGGACTTTAAAGGATAACATTCAACATGAGGTTCGTCTTTGGGAACCTGATTCATTAGAGAAGACATTCATGTTGGCAGGAAAAATTGAAAGCAGAATTATGGAAACGAGGAATCCTACCACTCACGACTATAAATATGGAACCGTTTTTTCTCCTAGCCTTCCACAACCTACAAGGTTTACATCACAACAATTGGAAGAAAAAAGAGAAAAAGGGTTTTGTTACATTTGTGATAGCAAATACACTAAAGGTCATAAGTGTGTTGAGAAGAAATTATTTTACATAGATTGTGAAGAGGAGGAAGAAAATGATCAAGAAACATCAAACGAAGAGGATATACACCAGAGACTAACCCCAGAGAAAGAATAAATGAATCGAACCATATCTTATAAGGAATTGGCAAGAATTACCACTCCTCAAACTATCAAGATAGAAGGACATATCAAGAAGAAAAAGGTTCAAGAAGTGAAAGATCACATCGAGCATCAAGAAATGAATCTGACCATATCTTGTAATGCATTGGCAGGAATTACCAATCCTCAAACACTTAAGATAGAAGGACATATCAAGAAGAAAAAGGTACAAACAGTGAAAGATCACATCGAGCATCAACAACAAGTTCTCCAACTTCTAAAGGATAACCCCACTTCGGTGTAGAATAGAATGAAACACCAGGTAGATCAACATCGCAGCGAAAGAAGTTTTGATATAGGCGATTGGGTATTTTTACAAATATAACCATATAAACAAATGTCCCTCAAGCAAGCTAATAAGGATAATAAATTATCACCAAAGTACTATGGTCCTTACAAGGTGTTGCAAAATATTGGTACTATGGCATACAAATTGGAGCTTCCTGCATCTTCCTGAGTGCCCACAGTTTTCCATGTTTCATGCTTAAAGAAGGTTATAGGTGACAAGCTCCCAGTTCACACAATATTGTCAGAACTTGACGAGGAAGGAAAAATCATATTGGAACCTGAAGCGGTCACGGAAATAAGAACCCAACAACTACAAAACCAATCAATTTCAGAGTATCTCATCAAGTGGAAGAACTTACCCGCTGAAGTTTCCACATGGGAGGATGAGAATTTTATATAGAAGCATCCAAAACTACTCAAGAATTGAGGAAAACACTTTTTGAAGGAGAGGGGCATGTTAGGTCCCTATACTACTAGTGTAACCCCCTTATTATATTGTTGTGCATGTGTAGTCCCCATATTATTATTATTGTGCCCCTTCGAAGCCCACTATTGTTATTATTGTTCCCTTACATTATTATTGTTATGTCGGCTCTGATTATATTATGAACCCTTAGACTCCTATATAGAAAGAAGGTCTTATCATTTGTATCATCCAAGAATTGTTCATTTGTGTAATGTAAAGGAGGTTGCCCCCTCGAACAGGATGATTTTGAAGTTGTTGATCTATCTTTTCTTATTTTTGTGAGCTGGTTTCATAATAGATCTACATTATTTTGGCACTTAAAGAGAATTTGCATAATCATGACAAAAAATTGTATCGACGCTAAAGCACCAATCCAAATCCATTTCCAAAAATGTGTTAGATCCTCACTCAATATTTTATCAATCCATTTCAATTTATTCCATGACTCCAATCTTAATTTTTACAACACTTAAATCCAAATGTGGTGTTAGGGGTGGATTTCTCATGGAGGCACATTGACCCTTGTCAAATACATAATAGAATCAATACAAATATATCATAACTCTTTAGATTTTATACCATTTGTGATTTTGGAAAATATAAGAAGGAAATTTTTTATATTTTTATGGACCAGAGAAAATGAAAAGATGGAATAATTGTGGTTAAGTAGAGATCCATTTTGAAACCTAAAGAGGAAGGGGGCTGGGGGTTACAAAATATTCACTACTTCAATAAAGCATTACTAGTAAAGATATTATGACTGATATTTACTTGGGAGGGGATTTAGAAGTAGGTCACAGTGAAAAAATATATGGAACCTTTTCATTGATAGAATGGATCGTAAGTGCAAACAACACAATATCAAGTATTTCAATAATATCCGAAGCTTTAAATATATCATTTCCCCTTGTAGTGAACTAGTTAGCAAGGAATATAGGTGTTGGAATGTGTAGATAGAATAAAAGAATGGGCATGAAATCTGCTTTCATTAAATATGATATACATATAAATACAACATCGTGTCCGTTGGATTCAACTTCCATGGTTTCTTTAACTTCCAGTAACTGTCCACATTCTACACCATAACCCCAATGAATTATATGTCTAGCATTCCCACCCCCCTTAATACGAAGGGTTGTATATGAGTCCAAGAAGAGAGCTATATTCAAAAATGCATTGCATCCAATGGCTGGATGTGCTCCTTGAAATGGTGGTTTAAGAGAAACTACAAATGAAATAAGGTAGAAGAATACACGGTCTCTACTAGTGGTAGTTTAAGGCTGACCACCAACCTGGAACAATTCCAAATCTAGCTAGAAGTTGAAGTCTTCTATTGGGGGATGTGCTTCCTAATTATGGTTTAAAGATAACCACAAATTGATGTCTAGTAGAAACTAAAGTCTTATGCTGGTGGTGGTTTAGGGCAGGCCACCAACCAAAAAGCATGCTCATGGAGCATGAATCTATCTTTGGCTACAACTATGCATTTGGTTGTGGATGACTCTGACACTAGGCTTTGTCACATAGCTCTAGTTCAAGCTATGGATTAGGCTTGCTTGATGAATATTCGAAGCTGGAAACTGACTATCAATTCCCCCCTACCTGAACAAGGTGAGAAGATGAAGAAATCATTACTACAAGACATACCAATAATCGAGAAAAAATTATGTGGTAAGATCGGTATATCTTCTTGGTTGTTGAAGGCCATTGACAAGAAGTGGTCCATCCAAGGTGAATCTTTGTTCTTGCAAGAGTCTTATTTCTGAAATATCTTTTTGAATTATGAGTGTGCTTACCACAATGCTCACAAGGGTCAAGATCAAAACAATGATCTTTCACATGGCTAACTCAATCACAATCTGTGGTTGTGATGGAGGAGCAAGTGAATATGAATCATCTTGAAAAAACCCAACACTTTGAAAATGGATGGGCAGGAATAATCTAAAATATAAAAGGACACATTCTTGTCATATCCAATACCAATTTTTTTCATGTTGCTAACAACTTCTTCCCAAGTTATGATGATGGGTTTGGAAAGTGCATGATGAACTTTTGCATCTTTATGTAAATCTATGTCTAAAATGATCTTACAAATGTGATTAATCTCTTATTGTTGATGGGAGTCAACTTGATACTAAAAAATGGTGTTATTCTGAGCAAGAACCAATTCAAAATGACGACTCTTTTGCCATATCTCATCTTGTTGTAGCTACGACTCAAGTTAGAGAAACTCAATCATCTCATGTGCATGATGCAGATAGATTTTAGTATCAAATATATTGTCTTTGTTGATTTTCCTTGTGTTATTTGTAATAGAGAGTATTAGAGTATTCAATAAATCTAATACTCTATCAAGTCTAGCCATTTTATAACAATTCAAGCTTAAAAGATTAAAAATGTTAGCATGAACCGAAAATACACCCACTTACTATGATCATTCACCAAGTTTTTTTTTACTACTAATAACATTGCCATGCAGAAAAAATATAGACACATTTATTTATTTTTACAATAAAAATAGAACCATAAAATCCTTATAAATTTTGACAAGAAGACGACTAGAGAAAAAACCAACTTCTCTTAAGCAAGCACAACTCCGTAAACTACATATTTGATTCAACCCTAAAATTGTATTTGCAGTGATGTATCAACAAGAAAGATGAAGCCCCAAGGGTTAGCTCAATCGGTCAAGCCGGGGCCTTGCCAATGGGAGGTCACAGGGTCGAAACCCGAAAGCTCTTGGGGTTAGGTCTGTGATGGCCGAGGGGTGTGACCCCCTTCGGGTGGGGTCCACCCTAGAGACTTCCGATCCTGGACCGAGGGGTGTGACCCCCTTCGGGTGGGGTCCACCCTAGAGACTTCCGATCCTGGACGTAGCGGACCACTGACCATGGTATCCGTGAACCAGAAGTGAAAAAAAAAAAAAACAAATAAATAAAAAATCAACACGAAAGATGAAAAAATTATTCACAATGCCAAAGCTCATACACTTTATCTCTGTTCTAAGACATTACCCCTCACTCGTTCTAGAAATTCTATGATTCATATGGGTGAATTTTTTTTTGCAAATAGAGAAGAATAGAGAAACCATTTTCATTTTCCAGCTGAAGTTCTTTCAATGGAAAAAATGTCGTCCTTGTAGTGTGCCGTTAGAACACTGGATGACAACATATTACAAACTAAAAAATGAAATGCAACTTCTACTTCCAAGTTCAGAGATACGTCCATTGCTAATTCCTTGACAACCAACAATAAATGAAACCTATTGATCTACTCCATCGAGGCATCATTTACAGGGTAAGGATAATGCAATGTTGCAAAGACTTGTTGTCTGTGGTCAACAATTTTCCTCGAATATGGACCATTGCTTGGATCGATAGCATCATGGTAGTAATTCGATTGAAGTTCAAACATAAAATTTCTCATTTCTATTTGATTCAACCAGTCAAATGATGAGCACACTAACACAATTTATCGAAGTTGCTTCTATGGTAGTCTCACCAGTCGACTAGTCGACAGTTTTGATTGGTCAATTCGCACTGGGATTCGATCCTGTTACCATCATCACAAGGCCTTCCAGCGGCTGAGTTCTGTGGGCGACCACAGTGAAAGTGAGGGAGGTCATAGGAATACTGTAAATTGGTCCTTCCCTCTCCACCGATCTAATAAGTACACATGAATGGTGAAAAAGGTAGAGAGAGATGTAGGTGAAGCAGATCGTTGACACCGCAGGCTACATATCTATGACCTACTATGCATATGCAGGTTTCGTGCAATGGAAATGGTGACGAAGGACAAGAATAACCAGATTTTTCATCTTGCCCTTCTCGTCATCTTTGGACCCAAATTAAAAATACCAAGTATCAAACTTATTATAGGACAAACTCAACCACATTTCATTCCCAGTACCATGAATCTGACTGCCCACAACACCATTTTTATTTATAGAGCTCAAGCTTCCATATGAATTCCTGTTCATGGCATCATAAATTTACGTGCCCAAAACAATGTTTCAAAACCTTTCCCCTCAAAAACAAAAAGCAGATACACCAAAACCCAATCTCAATATATTGTGTATGAGATGGAATGATAAAATTTTCAGTAACCCAAACGCAAATAACTTTCAAAAATGGACAGTCGAGAACATGCAGAGGGCACGCAGAGGAAAGAAACAACTCCAGACTTACAAAGAACTCAAAATGGCTGACTCATTCAACATACATGCATTTAGAGTGGAAGCGTTGTGAAGGTCGATGAGATCGCAGATAATTTGATTAGCCACCAACTCACAACACCATGAATAGACTGCTCTAAAGGAGTTTCGAAGTGTTAGAGAAAGAAAAAAACCTAAAAAAAGCCATAAAATTAGTGGCTCAATCTATTCCAATATCACTGGTGGAATGGGTAGAGATAACAAAATAATGGTTGCCAAATCCATTTTCATTAAAGATGATATACATATAAATACAACATATACATATAAATAGATACTACATGTATGTATTTATATGTATATAAATAAATATACATATAAATAAGATTAAAAAAATAGATAAGCTTATACAAAACATATACATATAAATAAGTTTACAAAAAACATATACATATAAATATAATATTTTGTCCATTGGATTCAACTTCCAAGAAACTAAAGATGATATACATATAAATATAATATCTTGACCCTTGGATTCAACTTCTAAGGTTTCTTGGACTTCTATTAGTTGTCCACATTCCATACCATAACCCTGACGAATTAGGTGTCCAACAATAGGTGATGGTGAGAATGTAAAAATAAGAGTTGACCCTTGGATAGGAAGTGGAAATGTATATAGAATTGAAGTTGACATGGTTGATAATCTTCACAAAGATGGAATTTTTACATTGACACTAATTGTTGATCATCTAATTACAAGTATGTGGAATCAAGCATGGAAAATTGACACTGCTCTAGGGTTAGAGGGGGAAAAGGCACCAAATGGAAAGCTTATGTCGAAGAACTAGTCTAGAGGAACATCAAAATCATAGATGAGAAATATGAAATAGCATGGAAAAAAATCCAATATTATGGAAATACACTACAAAGTTAGGATATAAATTCATGATCTCTCAATATCAATAGGAAGCTATTTGGCAGTGAAAGCCTTTACGGAAAATAAAGTTACCAATGAAGAATCAACTATTCACATGGTTGACATTGATGGCTAAATATCTTACTTGGGATTTCACACAAAAGAGAAGTAGCTAAGAGCTAGGTTGGTGTGCTCTTCATAATAAGGACAATGAATAAATTCAATGCCTATTGGTGAAGTCCCCTTATGCTACAGTTGTTTGGTTTGAGACGAAGGACTTCATACGTTTCAAGAATATTTAGAGTGGAGATTCAATCGCTGACCACCTCAATATCTAGTTTGATAGAAATAAATGAATTTTGTTAAGGTTGTTTCCTTAATAATATCTTGAGGCATTTGTATAGCTAGGAACTTGGTCTTTTTTAATAATAAGTTGATTCCATTATGTCAATGTTCAACTCAATTTTGAACTATCTTTGAAGGGCTCAAACAATTGATAAAAATCAAGAAGCCTATATAGAGAGGAATTATTGATAAATACATTGAAAGCATGGGGATTCTTTAATGGAGCTAGGTAGGACGATATTTCTATTTTCGAGGTTGGTGATATTCAATAGATGATTTCCTCAAGATTTAGTTTGATAGAAATGAACGAAAGTTTATTAGATTGTTTCCTTAATAGTATTTTGGGGTATCTAGCTAGCTAGGAACTCTATTGTTTTTACAATAAGTTGATTTCAATATTCATTCTAGGTTGGATTATCTTTGAAGGGATAAAAAAAAAATGGTGAAAATAAAGAAACCTAAATAGAGAGAATAATTATTGATTAATAAGTCTAAGGCGTCGGTGTTTTTTTAATAGATCTAGGTAGGCAACGCCAACAATTTTTGGGGTTGGTGGGAACTTAAAGCAATCCTAGGTCCTATATGAAACAACCATATATAAATAATTGCCTTAAAACTATTATTGCAATATGTTGTTCATTATAATGTTACAATTTTGCAAATATTCAGAGATGAGTTAGTGGTGATCAAATAGATGCTAAACATTTTCAAAATGGAGATTATATTTTTGAGTCCTTTGTTTAAGCAAGTCAAATTGATGGAGGTGTATTTCAAAAATATATCCTATAAGCACATCTACATGAAACTAAATATTACTGTTGATAATCTCTTAAAGAAAGGACATCAGGTGGACCCTGGGAAATGAATCTTGGTTGAGTGAAAACATGGAGTTTCTCAATTTACATATCTAATCTCTATTTTCACCATTTAGTGGCACTGCATATTATCGTCAATTCTTAAGATATCGAAGTCTTCCCACCCCCAGTCTATTTTATGAGAATATGATAAGAAATTATATTGATGTAGGTTGAAAATTTTGTAAATTTCATAACATATATTACTATTTCTTCTTTTGGATCAATATAATTTATTTTTTTGGAAGAAAACAATTTTTTAAATATTTTTAAATATAAATAAAGAATATTTCATGTAATATTATGTAGATGATGTTGTATTTTTGGATTTTTAGCATAATGACTTAAGCATATACAAGATGTAATTTCATTATTTTTCAAAGTAAAATTGTAAACTTTTTGAATGGGAAAGAAACTTCTATAGTGCTTGAAAGAGAATACTCTTATTCTTTGATAAAAAATGAAATGTAATGCATGCATGAAAGATTACTTGGACAAAGATGCTGACTCCCCTGGTTGGAAAAGTTTGAGAATTTTAAAAGTTAGGTAACTTTATTCCAAAGTATTGACACCACTCTAGTCACTTCACTTGCTACACTCTTTTTTCTTGTCCTCTTCCCTCCCTATGCAATTTTATACACTCAATGTCATATGGTCCTATCTTCCATAACTATAACAAAAGCCTTCAAATTTTCCTCCTCTACACCTAACTCTTACTAAACCTTTGCTTCTTAGTAGCATCAAATCTTCCTCTAGTGGGCTGGTTCACAATGTTGGAGCACCTTCACCCTCTTCTTACTTTCTCTTATATGTGCTTTCCCAACTTCTTGTCCTCTCCTTGTGGTTATTTGTTTTTCTCAACTTCTTGGTTAATTTCTTAATGATCATCTTCAATTAAATTATACAATTTCCTTAGTATATCCTAATCATAGTTTACTAGTAGAAATTTACTTTTTAGCTTTGCCACAATTCTATCCCAGGTTTATAATTTTATCTTTTCTTCCAGTCTCCTTTCTATTTGTAATTTATCCCACCATAAGGAAGCATGACTTTTTTTTATTTATATTGAAAGTCTAACTTGAATAGGATCCTTAATTTGTTTGAAATTAGAGAATTTATCCATTTCTTCTATATAATATATCCATATTTTAGGGTTTAAAATTACAAATTATATATGAGTTTCAAGTTTAGGTTACCTCTAACACGTCTAATTTCTCTGATCATCCTTTCTTTAATTGCCACTTTTCCTTTTGGTTTTTATCTTGCATTTTCCACCTCTACTTCATATTTACTATCATCTCGTACTTCTTGGGTAGTACCTCTCCTTTCGATTTCTTCCATGGCATCCATTATTTCCATCATCATCATTGTTGCAAGGCCATAAACATCATTTGCTTCTATTCCTTGGGATCTCTCACGATCGTCTCCTATCTATGCCATCTCTACAATTCTATTATGTATCGCTACAAAAACTCCTTTTTTTCTAACTCTCCACCTTAATACCATTCAATTAAGCCCATTCTCCTGAATTTAACAATTCACCACCAAAATTTCATCTCTTTGTTAAAACTATATAATATTCATTGAATCCTTTAACTCCTAAGGATTTTATTACTTCTCAATTGTAGATTCAACTTTCTCTAATATCATTTGCATGGTGCAATACTCAAAGGCATGTAGTCAAAGTTAGGCAATGGAAACTACACACATATTCACAATAACAATGATAATGAGGAACACAAAATTAAGCACACAAAATTCTACAAACAATTTAATCAATTGTGGCCAATGCTCTGTGACCTTATTACATATCACATATCTAGTGCATCACTCTTCAAATCACAAAACACTAACACTCTTAGAAAGACCAAATCATGGATATCCCCAAAAGTCTTGTTATTCATTCACACGATTCCAATTTATATAGGACTAGAGACATTTCAAAAGCCTAGTCATCATGTGATCATCACTTTATAGCTCCAACAATTGTATCATTGTAGGAGCTAGAATCCCTTTTGGCATTTCAAACATTGAGACCTCACATTTAGTCATGTGCCTTGTTGAGATGGCCAAAGGATAAACATCAACCTAAATCTACATTGAAAGATTTCTCATGCTTTATCAAAATGTCGTTTGCTAGCTATGGTGGGTCATATTGGATCATTGAACGAAACTTTCACTAATGGTGAAGGAACAATCCTTGCCTTTTCCTTAGAATTCCATGGTCAAAGAATATGATTTTTATGTTGTGGGTCCCATATATCAAGGTTTAAACAATCACACTGTCCTACTACCAAGTTACCATCTAACATTGATTCATTTAGGTTTCATTGGATTCACCTAAATGCGTGCACATGCTTAATTTCAGGTCCAAATCAAATGCTTCTTCTTGCTCAATGATATTTGATAAATGATATTTTTTTCCATAATTCCACATTTCCAATTCTTATATGTAAAATATCTGTGATGTAAGAAGAAAGTCAATTGCCAATTTTTTTCAACCTATGAAAAAAATCTAATAGGGCATGAAATTAGAAAATACAAAAATACAAATCTATAATATTATATGCTCATTATTAATCCACATATTCATATGTCATCACTTCAACTCTGGTTAGAAGTTATGGATCTATTAAAAAATGGGTTTGATTGGTTTTGGCACTCAAAGAAAATGCACATAGTGATGAGCTAAATGTACATCAAGGCTAAACCACTAGTCCAAATCCACTTCTAAAAAAGATGCGAAATCTTCATTCAATTCTAAACCAATCCATTTTATCTTATGTCATGGTTTCATTCCTAACTTCTCATAATACTTAAAAAAATTCCCTTGCTTTTCAATAACAAATATATATAGATATAACTTACTTCACCGAGAATTGTGGTCCAACATTAAGAGTGGAAGTGGTAAGCTTATTATACCATGTTAATCAAATATTTGATAAAGAGCACTCAAAACACTTCTTTCTTTATATTTATATTTATATTTATATTTAGTAAAATGATACACAATGCATACATAATAACTTACTTGGCCTACAATTATGATCCTACATCAAAAGTGGAAGTGATAATCCTTTTATATGTTAACAATATTATACCATGCTCATCAAACATTTAGACCATCTTTGACAAAGATCATTCAAAACACTTCTTATTTTTATTTATGTTTAAATTTAGTGAAACAATATACTTCTAGTAAATTTATTTTTATTAATATTTTTGGGATTGATTTACAATTTGGATACTTTAAATCTTACTATACCGTGTTACTCAAACATTTAGATAGTGATTAAAACCCAAAATACTTTTTTTTTTATTTTATCATATTTTAATTTAATTTAATTTATCTTATTTTTTTAATTTCAAAAGAACACAATAGTTTGTTTAACAAATAACTACTAGTACATCTCTAGGTCTAGAACTTGTCCTCCTCTCCATAAACCAGGTCTCAAATGGAGGGATTTGAACCTTGGATATCTCAATTTTCATGTATTTCACATTACTTCGATCACTAATTAAGTTGCCCCCCCGGAACTACTTTATTTCAAATTTAGTGAAACAACATATTTCAAATTTTAGTGATTTTTTTTTTAATTAATTTTGTGGATTTATTTTGAAGAAATAAAACAAATTTTATGATGAATGAAACTATTTTTTCCCTCGAAAAAAACCTTGTTTTTATTAAAAAAATTGTGAAAAAAAATACATTTTGCATATACACCTATAGTGCATTCACTAAAATATGCTCAAAATCTTACATGTGCCATAAAAGATGAAATTCTCAGGGTATGAAATCCGTAAGCCACAAAATAGATAAATAAGAAATAGGGCACACAGGCCCTTCAAGGAAAAAAACTCCAAAGGGGCCTCGAACAAAGCCAAAAACAGGTAACGAAACCTTACAAATAACAATCAAGAAAGAATTTGACCCTCACCACAAAAATGACATTCATTAGGATACCCCAACAGATGTAAACTCGAAAGGCAGGGCATAAGCCACCCTGTTAGCTGAAGATAGAGATCTAGAAACATGCCATGGGAAAAAGAAAGGGCGCAAGGTTTGCATTCCATACCCTAGAGGGTCTCTGACATACTAGTCCAAAACCTAAAATGGGCCAAGGAGAGGCAATGACAAAGCCCTGAAAAGGAAGGGCGACAACCTCAAAGGCTAGATGATGAGTGCCACACCCGCACCAACAATGGGTGTAACCACCGAGCAAGAAAGGAACATGGTCAAATGCCCACATCATATCACATTTTCCACCAATACCACAACCCCAGACACACTCTCTTATGAATCCAATCATGAAGACCATATGAAAATTGGGTGGCACAAAGAAACCTAAGTAGAAGACCCCAAAGCCCAAAGCATCCATTACAACAGAGATTGTTGTAATCCCAATGACACACATGCCTCATACACAATAGATATGACAACCACATGACAACGACGTGAGCAACTTCAACAAGAGTAAGCACCACCACCTTGCCCACCGGTCCCTTAACTCCAAAATCTCCAATGATGAATGAAACTATAAACATACTTATTTTTTTTATACAAATATTCCAAAAAACTGAAACAATTTATATACTTTTAATCTTCCAGTAATTAAAACAATAATTATGAGATTTTCATACAATTATAATATGATTTCTTTCATTATATATGATTACATTTATAATTATATTTTAAATGTAATTTCATTCATTATATATTGTTATATTTATAATTATATTTTAAATGAGATAAATAAAATATGATTTTATCATGATAAATTTATATTTCTTGAATTTTAATTTTACTTATATATATTTTATTATAATTTTTAAAATATATTTTAAACAGCGAAAAATAGAGGTTTTTTACTTTAAATATCTAGAAATATTATAAATTCAGACTTTATATAGAATAACAATTTAGATAACTCAGCCTCATGTTTTACAAGTTATAAGAATTTCAAATTTTTATAAATTTTGACCTATATGCATTTGAGTGAGAGAATTATTGACTCAACCTGCAACGAATTTTAATTGAGGAGGAATATTTGGATCCAATGTTGGTTGAGAGGGATTGTGAAAGTTTGTTAAGGAGTCTTGAAGTTGTGCTTATTTCCATGATAACTTTAAATCTTCATTTTTGGATTTGAGATTCTGCAATTCATGCTCCATTAGTTGAACTTGGTGCTTGTGGGAGATGGGAATCTCCATTGTAGTGGTCCAACTCAAAGACAATTGGGCTAGTTGTATTTGCAGATGTTGAATCTTGTTGCATTCCTTCAATCTCCTCATTCTGGGCTTGTGAATTGTCATAGATGTTGTTCCGCCATGACTTAGCCATTATGAGGGATATAGGTTAATTTTCCAATTTGTGCGTTGGGTATTTATAGTAAGATGCAAGGGTAGAATGAGAAAAGCCCAAACATATAACAATTAACATAAAGAGACCGAAGAAAGGAAGCTCTATCTCTAAAAGGGAGGCCATAAGCACATGAGAGAGCGAAAACTTTCGAGAAACAATGAACTTTGGGTAAGAGAATAATAAAAACCATGGACTTAACTATATCAATATTATTGGGTAAAAAATGTGTCATGATGAGCTGCCATGGTGTCATCTTGCTATGATGGTTCATGTCTATCTTTAGAAGTGTGTAATCTGACTATGCCAAGCAGTGGAGCTTTGCTAAGAGAAGGTGGAGCTACGAATGCATAATTAGCTGAGGTGGTCATTGAATTGCAATAAATCCACATGTTTAAACACATTCAAAACGCCACCATATGGGACTTTGTGGCTTGAGATTCAACCACGGTCAAAGGATGGGTGAATAAGAACCTCAACCATTAGTTAATAAAGTTCCAACCAGGTGTTGTATATCCCCATTAACCAATAAGTAAACTCTTTTTTTAATTTGATGGACTTGGAATACTTTGATTTCCTAGATATTTTTGGGAGCCAAACTAATTCTCTTGAATATGCTCTTCATCAGTCATCACTTAGAAGAGTTTGAAAATGTAGATTTCTGAGGATTAGAGAGGAGTTACAAATAATTAGTATATGTTGAAGATTTAATGCATTTTCCTACTTGATTTCTTGATATGCAACATATTTTTTAGCCAGGTTATTTAAGGCTCTACCAAAGCTCCATGATCCGGATTTAAATGGGAACACAACAAAATACAGAGATAACCATATACACAAAGATGCAGTGGAAATAATACTTCATTTATTAATGTAAAATACTGAAATATGCTTACAAACAGAAATGGAAATAAACCAGCTAGGGCGATGGTAGCTTATCTCTGAGAAGAGTTGTGGCAACTACATGCCTCTCAACTATGTTACAATGAGGCTCAAAGGCCTATTTATTGTTGAGAAACAATGGAAAACCATAAACATTCAAAAACCTAACCCTAGAAGATGAAACGCCAAATTGTGGGCCCCGTTTGGGTAAATTGGTACATCAACTTCCCGGGGTCGTAACTTTGGAATACGATCTCCATTTGACGCGCACAGTATCTCACTAGAAATATCTATCTGAGAACTACAACTTTGGTAAGAGCAACATCGGTCTGTGGCCCCATGTTGTTCCTAGTTTTCCAAAAAAACATCGTTTAGGGCCTCAAAACGACTCTGGAAGTTCAGGACTCGAAAAACTACTAAAAATAGTAAATTGTGCTACAATTAAGGAAACCGAAAAACTAAAAGAAACAATGGTGGGGTCCAAGTGGACTTGGCAGGTGGCCACCAATATCCACCTAGATCACTCCATGAGTATGCTAATTATTTTGTTCCTCTAGACCCAAAATGACCATTCATCCTACCATTCCTAGATATTAATTATATATGAAGGGTTTTTGTTTTATATAGTTGGATGATGAAAATACCTTTTAATATTAAGCAAGTTAGATAATTTCCTTCATTTAATATTGAGTTTTTATATATCTAAATGGACTAAGTGAGTTAATAATTTTAATTTTTAAAAAAATATTCTAATAAATAAATTATTAGATTAAAAAATGAGTTAATTTTTAACAAATAAATTTTAAAAGAAAATTAAATTAGGGAGTGAGTTAATATTGCAATAAATAGGTTTTCTTTTTGGTTACATATTTCATAAGAATTAAAAAGTAATCTAACTATGAATAGAGTTTTATCATGATCCAAGGTCTATAAATGATAGAATAATGTCTATGAGATTTTGTTTAATTTTAAATCAATCTACATCATAAAAATGATTAAATTTTAATTTTCTATATTTATTAAATTTCAATAACTGATTTTTTTTTTGTTAATTAGTAAACTTATTTGACTTAATATCAAGAAAAGTTTAAAGGTCTTATATATCTAATTTGTATAAATAACTCTGGATTTATCAAGTGCAAGAAAGATTAGTTCTCTCAAAGTATAAACCTCTTTTTTGAATACAAAACTTAGGAAAAGTTGCGCTCCTCTTTGAACTTGTTAAATCTAAAATTAAAATAAATCTAAGCTAATTAAATTATTAATTTTTTTATATAATTTAATTAAACCAAAATATTTTAATTAATAATTATATTATATTTTATTATTTTAAATTTATTTTTATGTAATTAAAATAATTTAAAACATTTAAATAATACTCTCATCTCTTCTATTTTAAAATAAAAAATACCTCTCAACAAATAAACCAAAATTTTAAAATAAACAAATCAAGTAAATCATTCTTAAAAAAACACTAACAATGTCTATTTCATTAACCGATAAAAATCACATTATTTAAAACACGAAGCAAATTAAACAAAAACAAGTACACCTATATACTGGACTTACAAGTGTACACGTGCACATTGGACTTATGATACTAAAATTATATAAATAATAAACTTGTCAATTTTTTTAGTCAATTAAATTTAGTTGGAGCAGTTAGAAAGCATAAATTATTTTTTAAAACAAATAAATTAATAACATCTAACTCATAAAAATAAAATATATTCATTATCATTTGCATTATTATATTTGCAATTTTTTGAACTTTTATATATCATAATATCTCTGTCGATTTACTCATTATCTCTTCCATTATTAATTTTGTCATTTTCTCGATGTGTTTTTGGGTGATTACAAATCAATCTTTAATGTCGGCCCAGCCAACTTCAAATGGTATCGCAACTCGTTAAGATTAAGGATAAACATTTTTTGGGGTAAGTTTTGTCAAATGTTTTCCGAAAGATGTTATATGGATAGCCGAACAAACTTTCCAAAAGAAACATGGTGGGAAGTTAGAACTGCAACTAGAGGGTGTCCAATAGACTTTATAATTACTATTGAGATCTAGGAACAAAATTTTTTAACCATGTTAGAGACAAAGCTACACAAATTATACAAATTATATCTGTACATTAGTATTTTGAGAGTTTATATAGTTTAGTAAACAACATAGAGAAATAGAAAATAATAAACCAAGCTTTGTTAGTGGTATACCACCAAGGTGAAAATCATGGACATATAATCAGAACACCAAAAGCAAACTGAGTCAGGAGGTGACCTGCCAAACTGCATCTGGAATCAGCAATTGAAAAATAAAGGAAGCGCCATAGTGCTATGCCGAGAACCCATTGTGACGACGAGAACAAAACCAATAGTAATCCAAAAATTGAAATAAATGCTGGTGGCGACAATAAACAATAAATCAGAAATGACGAGTGAAAAGAGGGGAGAGGAGTTTTTCAGAGGAGAGTTGCTAATAGGAACATTGATAAATGTTGGAGCTTCCTGTTGCTCATCAGACTCCAAACTGGAATCGAGAGCCACAAACCTCTCAATCCTCGTTAGTCTGGCCAATATGTCGTCCAAATTGTAGTAGATGTCTTGTAGAATTCTCTTGAGCTCCTCTTGTTCTTCAAAAAGTTTATAATTGTCTACTTGCTTGTCACGAATGACCATATAGTTCAAAGTATCCAATTATCTATGCAAAGAGATGGAGTGGAGAAAGTGAAGCCTACGCTTCCAAAATTTCCTTGGATCCGAAACCCACCTGAGGTTGTTGCCTCCTATCTCAGAATCAAAAACATATAAACGGTAACCAAACTCCTTCTCTTCAAGATGGCGAATCTTGTTCCTTACTTCAGGAGGAACTGAGTCAAAGTGGTTTGCCACTGACTCCCAACCAAATAGGCATCGTCAATGAGAGGAAGAGGAGTCGGGTGCATGACAACGACAACTGGGCAATCTTTGGCGCGAGACGATAACGACATCAGAGAAGGGGTAAAGGGAAGAATGATGTGAAACGAAAGACACACAATTAGGTAGCTTTAATAACATTATATAATGAGTAGGTACCCACAGGAAGAGGACTTCATCTAGTAAGAGAAGAAAAATGGGGTGGATAAAAAATCAACTCGATTTTAACAGGAACAAAATGTACCTCCCAGTAAACCACAAGCTGTGAAATGCATAGACATTCAAAGCCCAACAACCTTAGACTACGTGTGAGTCTAGACACACAAATAACAATATAAAAACCAATTTGAGAAGGCGTCGGGGTACCAGACTCCACAAACCAAAACTGGATAGTTGAAAGAGATTCTAGCAATATCAGATACTTGAGACGACGAGGACGGTAATACGACAAATAGTTTGAAAGAGGGACCAATACTTGTATTATGGAGAAAAAACATAAAAAACATTGAATAATGAGTAAATTCACAGAATTACAAAGGGGATACTAGAAGTATTTGAGTTTAAAAGATGAACAAAACTTGCAATATGAAGGATAGGAGTGAAGAGACGAATCTCCTGGTCACCCAAAAGAGACCCACCAAAAGACCATCCAACATAACTCAAAATAGATCGACGGTCTGAGACCCTTTTCACCAATATCAACTGCATAACTAAGCCATCACCCTACAAGATTGCCCATGCATATATAATAGGACACAAATGTGAGAGGGTTGAGTCGTTGAAGGGAGAAGTGAAGGTATGGAAAATTCATGGAACGACCATTGTATGCCTAGACACATTGTTTAACAAACATGGAGTATCCATCAATGATACACTCATGAATGAGCTCTATGAACACTATGTCAGGATCTCCTCCACCCACAACCAATCCGCCATGAGAGAGTATTACCATGAGTGACACATTGTTTAACAAACATGGAGTATCCATCAATGATACACTCATGAATGAGCTCTATGAACACTATGTCAGGATCTCCTCCACCCACAACCAATCCGCCATGAGAGAGTATTACCATGAGTATCACCATTGCAGCTACTAAGGTGGGCGAGTTAAGAACAAAGGGAATGTCGTACTCCACAACACTTGCAACCACCTTTGTGCATTTATGCCAACGAGACTCGGGTAGGTAAGCCCTAAACCATGAAATGAAAAGATGTCATGCAAGAAAAAGGATATGACAAGTGGAAATTCTGACTCTCGCTCCCAAGGCCGCCAACTCGTGCTCCATTTTATAGTTAAGCATGTTAATCATTCTCCCTGGCAGGGCTATGACGAGGACAAACACCCTCATCACAGAAGCTTAAGGATAAATATGTATATGTTAAAGAAATAGAATTAAAAATCTCAATGGAAAAAAGTAATTAATATTTATATTAATTAATAAAATGCAATTTTTTATAATATATAATTTAAAAAGAAGGGTATTAAGTATATGAAGATTCAATTAAAAATAAATTAGAGAAAGACGAAAAAAATAAATAAAAAGATATAAGATTGAGTTTGACCAAATGTCAAAGGAAAAAAATGTTATAATATCAATCATTTTAATATTTCAGATTGAGGAGAAAAAGAAACTAATATAGTTTAATTATTAAAGGGATTTGACATTTAACAACGATACTTATATCTCTTTATATTTTACTGAATAGTGAGGGGTAATAGGACAAGAGATATAGAATGGAGTTAGACGTGGAGGGCATACAACCATAAATTAATTACCTTTCTGATTGAAAAGGTAATCGATCTTTAATCTTCACAATGATTTATGAATTCCAAAATATTTTAATAAACAATAATATCTACCATAAATAAATTTCAAAACATTTTAATAAACAATAATATGTACCACAAATATCATAATAGGTGAAAGTGATAAAATGAAACATTTTTTCAATTTAGGTTATTTGTGGAAAAGATTACGTACCTGTATGTGACTGTTAATGTCCATATTAATTGGTAAAACATACCTTAAATTGCCTAAAATGATTAAATTAGAAGAGAAGAAATTCTTCTAATAAAATCCAACTATACTTTAAATATGCTCCACAAACCTCTTCTATATATAATTTTTATATAAATATTTTTAAGATTTAAAATAAAAAGGTAAAATACAACCTTAAAAATAATATTATCAAAAAATCATAATATTTGCATATCAAAGCTGTTAGTAAACATACTTAACTATATACATACATGAAATAGTTTGATATAAAATTCAACTATTTAAAAATATAACTTTAAAATATGTATTTTTAAATAGTATAAAATAATAATTTTATTATATATATATATATATATATATATATTTAAAAAAAGTAATAATATTATTTTTTGGAATTAATTTTAAGTTACATAAATTATTGATAATATTTAACTATTTTTGTAAATTTTCAACAATATATAATATATAATATATATATATATATATATATATATATATATATATATATATATATATATATATATATTCTAATAATAACATTAATTTGTGAAGTATATATTATTTGGCAAAGTATATTAGGTTAAGATTATAAGTTTTTTGGTTTAAATCTTGATTTACCTCTATTCACGTTAATGCGATGTTTTTTCAGAGAAAAAAGCTTCATAGATTATATTAAGTCAATATAAAAACCATGATAGGATACAAATACAAAAAAGAGCAGCTTGTGAAGCCACGAGTCAAAACCATCACTTGACGGAAACATGAAGAACAGATGTGCATAAAAGCACCTAGAACAGAAGACACATAGTTATATCAGAAAAGGACTGAGAGAAGAACAGGATGAACCATATACAAAACATCCAGAACCGGGCTCAGATTCAAAGCAATAAGGCACAAGAAAGCATATGCTGATAGAAGCTTGTTGAAACATATCCATCATATATACCGAGGACAAAAAATGCCAAAGCCATAAGACGGGCCCCAGCTATTTGGGCAGCTTCTTTGGGATTGAGTCAAAGATTGCAAAAATGTTATGCAGGATGGACTTATAGGGGATCTTTGAGTCTCTGAAAACCTTGTGATTTCTCCATTTCCATGCGCACCATAACATAATGATGATGAGAACACGCCTAGGCTCCCTTTGCCTGCTCCACCATTCGAAAGCTGCATGGATAGAAACAAAAACAACATGAGGAAAACCAAAAGAGATGGCCAGGTCATACCAGATTTGCTGAGAGGATTTGCATTGGAAGAACATGTGAAGATTAGACTCCTCATCTGCTTCGCACATCGAACACCTGCTTGGGCCATGCCAGCTTCTTTTCCTCAAGTTGTCCCATGTCAAGTTCTTATTGTTAAACACTAACCATGAGAAAAGAATCATCTTAAGAGGGCAACCCGATTTCCAGAGGACCGTCAGAAATTTTGAGCTTGTAGGCGAAACCTTAGAAGAAATAATATCAGAATAAATATCTTTTACTTGTGCTGTCATATGATCATTGGACAAGGACCATGCTAGGTGGTCATTTGGCCCTCCACGGCGAATCCCGCTTGCCACTAGAGCATCTTTGACATTGTTCCAAGATGAACTCAATTCGACTGGCAAGCCGATATCAGAGGCATCCTTCCATAAGGGTGTATGGCCGCTCCAGTCAGAAATAAGCTTGTCCCATGTAAAATAACCAATTCTGTGAAAGGAAAAAATGAGATTGTCTGGAATGGAAATGCTTCCCCGACAGCATGCAATAGGATCCAAACCAATTATGATATTGTTTCCAGAAAAAATCCTCCACTTTAGATTCTTCAAGAAATATTTCTCGACCTTCCTAAGACTGAGCCATATGGCAGATCCTTGTTTAATTCCAATTGCTCCTGTTCTGAACCAATATTCAAGACTTTTGCCTTTCATATACTTTTGTTTTACTGTAACACTCCATGGCCCATCCCCAAAAATGCCTCTCCAGAGCGATTTACATAATAGGGCCTTCCCAAAAGCCCTCAGATCCATTAAACCCCATCCCCCGAGATGCTTAGGCAATGAAATAATGTCCATTTTGGAGAGATGGAATTTACTCTGTTCAGATTTTCCGCCCCAAATAAAATTTGCCGTGATCTTGGTCATCTTTTGAATAATGCATGCTGGAAGGACAAATAAATGGGCCCAAAAGACCGCCAACTGTAATAAAACAGATTGAGAAAGGATGACTCTGCCTGCCAAGGATAGACATCTATGCTCCCATGCCGATATCTTTTTATAGAATCTTTCTATCAGCCATTGCCAGTCATTCCTTGTGTAAGCTTTAGCTTTAAGATGAAAACCTAAATATTTGAGGCCTTCCTTGATCGATCTTGACTCTATCCCAAAAAGCTGAGAAATCCAATTCACCACTTCCATATTGGTATCATTGTGATAGAGTAAAGATTTCGCTTTGTTAATAAAAAGCCCAGAGGCTTTTTGGAATCTTTCGAGAATATCTTTTAAACATGTCCATGATGTTCTGCATAACATTGCAAATAAGAGGATATCATCAACAAAGAGGTTGTGCGAAATGAAGTTGTGCCTGCAAATCTTAATAGGTCTGCAATTATTTTCGGCTACCGCTTTATTGATGTGGATGCTTAGGGAGTTCATAGCCAGAATGAATAAAAGAGGCGAAAGGGGGCATCCCTGACGCAAGCCTCTCTCTGCTTGAAAAAAATGAGAGGGAATACCATTGATAATAACCGCATAGTTAACATTCACTACGCAAGCCATGATCCATCAGATGGAGTTGGATCTCAGACCAATCTTTGCCAAAAGACTTTCAATAAACCCCCAATCTAAGCAGTCGTATGCTTTTTGCAATTCAATTTTCATGATGGCCGCTTCTGTATTATGAGAAGACATAGAGAACAGGCACTCCTGAGTATTAGCCACAACATCCAGAATATTGCGGCCCTTCAGAAAAGCGTGTTGGTTCCTAGATAAAAAGGAAGCCAATGTTCCTTTAATTCTTTCAGCAATAACCTTTGTGATGATTTTGAAAGAGATATTGCATAAGGATATCGGTCTAAAATCATGAAAAGATTCTGGCACACCCTTTTTTGGGATTAGGGCAATCAATGTGGAAGTAGTGATATGGTGTATGTTACCAGACATCCTAGACGCTTCCACCATCCTTAGAAGATCCTGTTTAATGAGGTCGAAAAAGTGGATGAAGAATTCAATTGTCCAGCCATCCGGGCCAGGGCTCTTATCTTTCTTGAAGGACTTCATAATTCCGAGAAGCTCATCTTCTGTGATTGGCTGGAACAAGGCCTCATTCTTCTCATCATCAAACATCTGAGGAACCAAATCAATACCCCATAGAATGTCCCGAAAGGCGATATCATTCCTTCTGCTGTATTGTTTCTTGAAATGACTGACAGCCTCCTTTGTGATGTCATCTTGAGATACAACGAAACCTCCATTTCCATCCCTTATCTTCCATATGGAGTTTATGTCACGTCTGGCATTAGCAAAGTTATGAAAAAACTTAGTGTTTTTGTCGCCTTCCTGGAGCCATAAAGCCCTGCTTTTAAGCCTCCAAAAGGATTCCTCTTGCTTCAGCAGTTTAAATTTTTTCCTTTCAAGCTCTCTTATGTTGCATTTGATGTTGAAAGAGCAGGAGTTTGCATCTGATAATTTTAAAAGGCTATCCAATTCCTGTTGTCTGTCTAAAGTTCCTGCCTATCTTTCTCCCTTTTTTGAATTTTCCACTTCTTCACTAGCTTTCTCATTGCTGCCATCTTATCTCTGAATGTTAAAAACGGGGGTAGCTTAGCCTTTGCTGTTAGCTCTTTCCATGCATTGGAAATGTATTCATTAAATGCTGGGTCTTGTAAAAGAGTTCTGTTAAACTTGAAGGGATATCCCCTTCTGGAACCCTTTTCCGGCCATGATAAGAGAATAGGTCTATGATCCGATACAAGTACATTCCCCACTGCTGAAAAAGGCATACCCATCTTATCTATAATGCTGATATGAACTAGGAACCGATCAATCCTTTTAGCAATATAGGCCTTATCAGTTCTGCCATTAACCCATGTCGGCTTCATTTCCGGAGGAACGATATCCACCAAATTTTTATTTAGTAGCTCAAGCTTTATGAAATCAGCAAGCGGGTCCTTTTTCTTCCCGAATCCCCAACATTCTTCCGAGCTCAATGTTACATTTAAATCGCCTGCAATTAAGAGATGTTCAATATCAAACATATCTGATGAGAAATTTTTTTCCCAAAAGGGAGCTCTATTTTTATAAGGCGCATAAATGTTTAAGATATTAATAGGAAGATCTTTTCCCCTGATGGATGCCGAAATGATGATCCCAGCAAAGCATTTATATGCTTTAGCTCTTATTCGCCTAGGATCCCATAGAGTTGCTAGACCCCCTGACAATCCTCGAGCCTCTGTAGCCACCATATACCAAGATGGAAGCATTTTCCTGAAGTAAGAAATGGTGGCTTCACGACTGTGCATAGTTTCTTGGATAAGAATTATTCCCGGCCTGGAAGAGTAGAAGAAATTCTTTAGTGTTAGAAATTTGGGGTCAACGCCAAGACCCCTGATATTCATAGAGATAATAAAAGTCATTTGGAGGATTCACCAGTCGCGCTTGCTCTAAGAGGCTGTGAATCTGGCATGCCATAAATAGGAACATCAACCAGAGAGAGATTTCTAACCCCGTTGTCTATAACAGTGGTCCTTCCTCTAAAATTCTTGCTGCCACCCCGATTCTTTTTCCTTACAGTTATATTTTTTGCAGATTCCGGGCTAATGAACGGCGAAGCCTGGTTCCTAGGTTTGTGGATAGTTAAAGGCTCCAGTTCGAGAGACTTTCGGTTGAGAAGAAAATCCAGATCACTATCGTAAGGATTAGTTGGGGATGAAGCAGGGGAGTTCACTGGGGTGACAGACACACATGGTTCTTTTCCTTTAATATGAGATAAGAGATTTTGATTAGGGGGTGGTGATGAGGACGATATAGGAATAGGAATGGATCCGACAGAGAAGTCCTTTACCCGCATGGGACTCGGGGAAGGAATAGCTTTATCATCTCTTGGTTCCGGAATGGGGGAGCACTGAAAAGCTATAGGACTGCTTATCAAAGAATTATTGATATTACCTGGACTGCCAGATCTGGTTTCTGGAAACAGAGGGGGGTCCTGTGACAATACCCACGGGGAAGCTGTTGAATTGGGGAGATGGTCTTCCAGCAACTCTGTGGAGGATGGGCTAGTCGATGAGACCTGTCTCCTCGCCTTTTGTCTGAGGCTCCTATTCTTAAGAAGCTTGTGATTAGGACAATTTTTTATTAAATGGCCAGTTTTATGACAAACTGCGCATCTGAACGGGATGCCCCAGAAGTCCAATCTTTGCTTGATTATCTGATCTCTCCAAGCAATCTCAATGTGATCTGGATATCCCCCCTGTACGATTTTTCTATGAGGACCCAAGCTATTCTCTTATCCTTTTCTCCTAGACACCAAGGATCAACGTAGATAAATCTGCCTATAGAATTACCAATCTCCTCCAGGGTTTCTTTTGACCATAGTTCTAAGGGAAGATTTGGAAATTTTACCCATATGAGGTTATTTGAGGGCATATTTTTCAGTGGGTCAAACCCCATATACCACCTATAAAGAGCAAGGAAGCTCCTTTTAAACACCGACAAACATTTTTGAATAGCTTCAGCATCAACATCATTAAGAAAATGGAAGCAGTACCACTCCTTCATAAGGTTTGAAATAATAGGAATATATCCTATCATTGGTTTCCAATGAATTTCTATCCATTTCCTCATATCAGCATCATTCATTTCGGGGAAATGCCATCTACCTATAAGGGCAAGGTTCTGTAGACTCTCAATCCTTTCGGTCAGATGCACACTATCAATCTTGATTGCAGAAGGCAGAGCGGTAATTTTAACAGGTTTTTGCGTCTTGTTATAGCAGTTTAGGTGCTCATGAAAGCCATGTTCCTTCTGCGCCCCTCTATCTTCTCTACGGGATAAGTGATGGGACCTTTCCCTGTCAGCACCTTGGAAAGATGGCTTTACAACCACATCATCCAGTGTTGTTTGCCAATTACCGGATAACGTGGCATTCTCCCATGCCCTCTCAGCCTCCATGGTGGCCCGGATCAGGTCCTCCGTGGCAATTGCATCGGGCTCTCCGTCCATATGCCTCCAAAAATCTTACCTTGGATTTCGGTAATATTTTAGTCAGTTGCCAAATCCAGATGAGTACTGAAAATTTAAAGCCCTCTGGCTTCCGTCAAAAGGAGGACCTGGATAGAATAAATGCTTGGATGGGAAAAGGAAAGGGAAAGGAGTTGTCCTGACACCAGGATAGGAATATAGAATAATCGGGAAATCATAAAGGACACTAGCCAGACATCTCCAAAATTAATGCATGTACCAGCTCAGAGTAAATCAGCAGAAAGGTTCGGCATCTTTACTTATGTATGATGGCATCTGGCTGTCATTTAGACCACAAAAAGGATGTTCCTAGGAATTTGAAGATTTTCCAGGTACAAGACAGGATATTAGAGGACAAAGCTTTCTAATCCCGATGCCAATTTGAAATTTTCATGAAAAGGACGGGCAGGAAACCGATCACCGGAAGAATTTTCCGGCAAAGGGGAGAGCTACTGTGCCACACCAGGGAGCTGGGAGGATTCGAAGGCAAGACTTCTGAGAGCTATCTAAAGTGATGGAGAATCATTACATGCAAAACAGCAGCAATAAACCTCAAATATACACCACCAATCACCAATTCTGAACCTTATATCTGTACACGGCTTGTAAACTACTATGAACCTTCTGATTTTGTGTAAAAGATCCTTTAACATCTTGATGTTTCAGACTAGAAAAACTTCATGAATTTACGGTGACTAACCAGAAATATAACAAAGATTTCCGGTTCTAGCTGAGAAAACTTATAGAAATAAAACCATAAAAACCACTGAAGCTATGAATTCCTTTTATGAGGCATGAAAACGTGTTTAGGGATCAGCATTTTGCAAAGAAAAGGAAACCGAATACTTACCATTACCGCGAGCGTCCACCACGAGCGGGAGCGCCAGAGACCGCATTCGCATGAACATCAATCCATCAGCACGCAACAAAGATTTACTGTGTCTAAAGTAAATTGCAGAGGACAATGTTCCGGACTAAGGCATGGGAAAGCAAGCGTGAACCTCCCCAATCCAGACGTAGGGAGGATGAAAGGCCAAAAGGGCAGAAGGCCGCGCGCGTTGAAGAAGGGACAGTTTTATAGAATTTGCGAAACCTTATGGAATGTACACCTTAACAGACATTTGTCCACCCTACGACGCACATGCATGCATGAAGCATGACATGTAGCAATAACCTTAACGAGGACGTAGGCTAGTATACCTTCATGCAGATGCAGATAGCTGATGATAGGTGTGAGGAGAAGGTTGATAATGGGAGGGCATGAGGCGTGGCGTGTTCTCGGAATGACTCGAAAAGAGAGATTTCAGAATCCAAAAAAACCATTGGTCCAGGATTTGTGCTGTTGATCGCTGGTTCGTCACTCGTCAAGACGCCTCATGCATCCTTTGATAAGATAACTCGCTGATAGGCTGGCCTCGTAGCTAGAAGATGCTGGTAGGTCTCGCTGAGAAGATGCTGGCAGGTCTCGCTGTAGGCACTCTCGCTGTGGACGCTCCGGCTCCGGCTCCTCCAATATTCCACATTAATGCGATGTTATACACCTAATAATTATAATAATCACTAATAGAATTAATTTCATATTATGTGAATATAAAACTACCTTAATTACTAATTTCACTAATCACAAAAAAATAATAACATCAAAACCAATAAAATACATATCTAACTTTAAATTATTAATAAATAATTTCTCAAATTTTATATAAATAAATAATAAAAAATAACCTTACTTAAAATCAATACTAATAAGAAATTAGATTTTCATTCACTGAGTTAATAACTTTCCTCTTCACTAAAACCCTACCCTACTATTATATTGAGAGTGATGCTTTAAAATGCCAACGTTAACTCCCTAAATTACATCATGATAAGGTTGCCATTGAATCAAATCAACGAAGCAATCAGAATCTTTTCATTCGATTCAGTTAACAACTTTCCTATTCATTAGAACCCTACTATTATATTGAGAGTGATGCTTTAAAATGCCAAGGTTCAACTTCCTAAATGACATCATGTTTAACTTCATTCGATTCTCACTTGTATATTCTCCAAAAGAATGAGTGAGGTAGGATTAATCAAACTTGACCTTAGGTATGCAACTATGCTTACAATTATCCATTTTTTCCTAATACCCTTTTTAAATGAATAAATCAAAAGCATATGTATATTTGCAAAAATTATATTTTAATTATTATCAAAACTGTAAAACATTTATTCCTATTGATAATATATATTTTAATAAAATAATTACTTATAATATATATTTTAATAAAATAATTAAAAATAAATAATAAAGATATGATTTACAATTTTATAATAAATTTAATCATAATATAAATAAAAAAAATTATATGTGATTTTAAAGGAAAATGGAAAACTTTTCTACAGAGATTAGAAATTTTAGTGAAAAATCAAGAAAAAAAAGTATATGTACTCTTTTAAAGCATATTAATATCTTTTAATTTTTCATTTGATTTTCAATTGTATGTTTATAAAAATGATTGATAATAAGATTATGAAAAGGTTATGTAATCCTTCAAAGCATATTAATAGCTTCTAATCTTTTCGTTCAATTTTCAATTATATATTTTCTAAGAAAATGATTGATGGTAAGATCATTCAAAATAGTTTGGTTCATGATATCTGGTATGAAATTATGCTTATATCTATCTTATCTATCTATTTATCTCACAAAACTTTTATGTAAATCTCTCTCACACATAAAAAAAAATTAGGTTGCTAGTTTAATGTAATGTAAATGTATTACAAATTTGTGTATTATTTATTATTTATAATTTACATAGTGATAATACATATTTCGATGAAAGAATTAAATAATAATAATAAAGATATGATTTATAATCTTATAACAAGTTTATGGATAACAAGAATCGAAGGTTTTAGATGTGATTTTAAAGGAAAATATAAAACTACCTTTACACAAAAACTAGGGATCTCAACTAATAATCAAGCAAAGGCATATATATTCCTTCAAAGCATATTAATAACTAGTTATCCTTTCATTCAATTCTCAATTGTTTATTCTTTGAAAAATGATTTATGATAAAATCATGCAAATGATATGTACTCCTTCAAAGCATATTAACAACTCTTAATCTTTTCAATCAATTCTCAAATGTATATTCTATGAAAAATGGGTTATGATAAGATCATGCAAAGGCTATGTACTCCTTCAAAGAATATTAATAGCTTTTAATCTTTTCATTCAATTCTCAATTGTATATTCTCTAAAAAAATGAGTGATGATAGGATCATTCAAAATAGTTTGGTTCATGAAATCTATAGTATGCAACTATGCTTAGATCTATCCATTTCTTTTACAAAATATTTATGTAAATCACACACTATTTTTTTTACATTGCTAGTTTAATGTAATGTAAAAGTATTATAAAATGACATATTATTTATAATTTATAATTTATAATTTACATAGTGATAATACATATTTCGATGAAATAATTAAAAAATAATAATAAAGACATAATTTATAATCTTATAACAAGTTTAGGGATAACAAGAGTAGAAGGATTTATATGTGATTTTAAACGGAAATATAAAACTACCTTTGCACAAAAATTAGAGATCTCAACAAATAATCAAGCAAAGGCATGTGTACTCCTTTGATGCATATTAATAGATTTTAACTCCATAATATAAACTCTAGTTATAATAAGAGATTCAAGGATGATCATTATTGCCCTAGTACATCAAACAATCCCTAAAGGCAATGGGTTGGCTTCCATTATCTCAAAATTCATAAGGCGTCACAGACTTTAGTTAAGGTCTTATTCCATCATGTATTCAAAGAGCACAATGGAATTACCAATGGATTAGTAAATGAAGCTACTCAACTTTCACATGATATATTTTTTTTAAATGGGGCTTCTTAATTCCCTACTCCCCTAAGTTCATGAGCTCCCTTAGCATTACATCACGCCACCTGACATTAGTGGAGTAGGTTGCAGGTGCTAAGAAAAGGAAATTGCATTTGACTTGAAATGTGAAATAAGGACAAAGCCCATGGGGCTTGGTATACAAGAATTAAATGTAGTTTTGGATTTTATCTCCTTGGCATTTATTTCTAGCATGAGAGGTGGGATTATTTCAAATCCATGTCGATCAAAGATGTGGTTCATCCTTTATGGTGTTCTTAGTTGATGTCATTTCCAATGGATATTTCTTTTGGTGGGAGTAGGAACTGCTACTTAAGCTTGCATAGGTTCATGCATGATTGGGTTTGTGGAGCATATCTCAAATTGATGATCAATGCATGAGATGGACAACCTTACGACAGGAGAGAGACCAAACAATGTCAAGATACAATAATATTTTCCATACCTTGTGCTTAAATATGGGTATAAAAGACTTTGAGCATCATCTGGTTCTAAAGTACTATAGTGGTCTGCACGATACATCCAAATGGATATGGATTTCTTGGACATCTCCTTACTAGGATCCACTTATCGATATGCTATCAAATTAGTAGAAATTTAAGTAGGGGAATAAACAGGAGTTCAAATTGGAAAATCTACTGTAAAAAAATCCTAGAAAACTTATAGAACATGAGACAAAGGAAGGACAGGAAAAATATAGACAACCAACACAAGTCACATGCAATGAAGGGTAATGGGAAATTGAAAAGAGACACTAGAAAGTGGTGTGATTTCCACAAAATCCCTAGCATAACATTGATGAATGCCACTTGAAAAAATCATTGTTGGAAGAGCTTAAAGAAAAGGAAATCAAATCTATCTTTGATTTAGATTTAGAATAAGATAAAGGAAAGCATATCATTGATGTAGAACCTAGTGCTACCATAGCGACCACAAAGATCCAACTAAAAGAGCCAGTGGAGGCTGAAAAGGGGGAGCACCTCTTCCATTCACAGATATGGGTGAAGGGGACCCCACTACATGTCATCGTGGACAACATGAGCTAGAAGAATAAGAAATCGACCTATGTCATCAATATATTAAAGATGCTTACAGTACCACATCCCAAACCATACATCATTCGTTGGTTGATCCATGGATGAGACATTTGTGTCAACCAATAATGACACTTGTCCTTCATCATCAATCCCTTTAAATATGAGGTATTATGTTATGTTTCCTTACTCGAAGTTTGTAATGTTCTTTTAGGAAAACCTTATATGTGGAAATTCCATGTTGTTTATTCTCTGTAGCATAATTTTTACTCTAGGAGGTGAGATCTACAGGGTACCATAGCTAGTTCCAACTATTGAAATTTCATTGATCTCAACAAATAGTGCTGAAAGGTAATCTATTAGAATATAAAGTTTTCCATCTTTATGATTTAGTAAAAAGGTGAAAGAAAGGTCATTGAAACCACCATATCCTTTGCATGGGGCCTCTCTACACAACAAAATTAGGTGGAAAAGCTTGTAGAGACATAGAAAGATATCTTCTATCCACTTGTTAGGATTCCTATGCACTACCAGGTCAAACACTCAATTGAATTGACACTTGGTGCTCATTTACCTAATATAAACACTCTCTCTTAGAGAATAAGGAAATAAAACATTGTATTCATGAGCTCCTCCAAAAGGGCCACATTAAATTGAGCTCCTTACCTTGTGGGAGTCAAATTGTGTTGGTTCAAATGAAGGATGTGACATGGAGACTCTATATGGATTATATATCCCTAAACAAAATTACTATCAAGAGTAGAGACCCGATCCCCTATATCAATGTTTTTTTTTTATCAACTTATCGACACCAAGTTATTTAGTAATATTGATCTAAATTCAGGCTACCACTAGGTTCTAATTGAATGAATTGATGTATGGAAGATAACCTTCATATCTAAGGAAACCCTTTTGGAGTGGTTGGTCATGCTATTTGGCTTGACTAATGCTCCAACAACATTCATGAGGATGATGGATGGTATCCTTCAGTCATTCACATACACCTTTGTGGTTGTTTATTTGGATGCGATCCTCATGTTCAATAGGACTCAGGAAAAACATTTGCAACACATTCAATAGGTATTGAGCACCTTGTGACAACACAAGTTGTATGCCAATATAGATAAATGATCATTTGGCATATAGAGAATTCAATATTTGGGATATATTGTGGATGAACATGGGGTGCATGTGGACCCAACCAATATCCAATCCATTTAATATTGGCCAATCTTTATGACTTTAATATAACTTTTTAGCTTCTTGGGCCTCGTTAACTTCTATGGAAGGTTATTTTTGGGGTTATCTCACACTGCTTCGCCCTTAAGTCAAGTTACTAAGGGTGTAGCTAAATAAATGTTTTCCTAATTTGATTCACAACATAAGCATTCAAGGATTTGAAATACTACCTTTTCTCTACACCAATCCTCAACTTTTTAGACCTACAACAACCATTTGATATTGAGACAGATACCTCCAACTATGCTATTGATATTGTCCGTAGTCAAAAAGGACATCCAATGGCCTATCATAGTGAAACACTCTCTAATATATTATGTAGATACCCCTGCCTATGACAAGATGTACTCCATTGTGCAGAAATTCGAGTAGCGAAAGCGTTATATTCTAGGGAAGGAGACAATAATCTACAATGCTCATATGAATTTGTAGTTCATGCAAATAGAAGGAAATTTATAGAATGATTGACATCATAAATGGTCCACATACCTGCAATAATTCTACTTGAACATCAAATACAAGAAGGGTAGCACCAATCGCATTGTAAACTACCCCAGTCAACCCCTGATTGTGGCACTTACTATAGTTCTTAACTCTTATGGAAATGATACCTTTGGGTGGTCACAATTACACAATAACAACTCTGATTGTGCTACCACATATCATATGTTGATCACACTTGAACAAGTTATAGACTTCCATCTCTAGGATATGCTCTTGTGCTACTTGGACCACCTTTGTGTTCTTTTAAGTGAGCATGCAAAGATGATTTTGGAGGCACATTATATTTGGTTGGCAGAGAACTTCAGTGTTGAGAAGAGAGTAGTAGTACTTCGTAAGTATTTCTATTGGCCAAAGCTTCAACAATATATCCATCGATTTATCATATGGTGCATTACTTGTGCCATTCCTAAACCAACCATTAAGAAGCAGGAATTGTACAATACTCTACTACCATAGAAAATCCATAAGAGTAAGTCTCCATGGATTACATGTTATTTTTTACCTCCACAAGGCATGGTAATGATTGTGTGTTTGTGGTTGTTGACCAGTTCTCTAAGATGATCATTTTGACACTATGCAAGAAGAGTATCACAACTAAAGCCACCACTAACTCTTATTTGAGCATGTTTGGGTTCATTTTGCGATACATCGAGCCATTATCTCAGATAGGGACATCATATTCCTTAGTACCTTCTCATCCAACTTGAGGTCTTTGATGGATACTAAGTTGGCCAAATTTTATGCCTTTCATTCCCAAACAAATAGACAAAAAAAAGTGGTCAACATGATGCTTGTGCATATCTTGTGCATGTACAACTTCAAGCATCCACACACATGGCACAAAATCCTTTTATACATTGAACATAGCTATAATAGATCCATCCATAACTCTATTGACCACAATCCTTTTTAGGCTTGCTTCGAGTTCCAACCATTGGCCCTAATTGATATAGATTTTCCCATTGCATCTTCATTGAAATAATATTCCCATGCTCAAGTCGAGGCCAATAGAGTAGACAAATTTGTTGAAGAGATTAAACACCTCTAAAAATAGGTTCATGATATCCCATAGAAAATTCCAAGTACAATCAACGTCATGACGATTATAAGGTTCCACACAAGTTTCAAGTGGTGATAAGGTGTAGTTGCATTTACAGAAAGAGTGCCTAACAGACCCCCGTATGATGCTTATATCACTAAAATATGGGCCTTACACAATCATAAAGTCTTTGGATTAAAATTATTTTGGATTGAGTATTCCTCCTTTCCTTGGCTTGCACCTAATATTTAATGCAGAGTTGCTTCGACCATATTTTCCACCTTTTTTGGACACCTTAGAGGTAGCCAAGCAATTAGTCCCCATAGAACTTAATCCTAAATTCATTGAACAAGATATAGTGGATGAGATCATGGACACCAAGACAAAGGATACCTGCTAGCAAAACATACAACTCTACGAGGTTGTTAAGGTAGGCAACTTCTTTACCAAGGAAAGTGGCTCACCAGAAACCAAATTCAATAGAAATTTCCCATGTAATGAAGGAACATGACGTAATGGAGACCATTTCTTCATAAGGGTGGGGGGGGGGGGGGATTGATCTATGTGGTTATCAATGACCATCCACCTTTTCCATTGACGTAATGGTTATTTATCTTATTGGTAGCTATTTTATGCTTTTTTGGATCCTAAACTTCTAGGTATGTGTTGAGGCCCTAAATGATGTTTTTGGAAATTCACCAGCCAGGGCTTCCCAAGGCATCCCTTGGCCCTAGTTGAAAGTTGTAGTCCTCAGATAGGTTTTTCTAATGAACTACTGTGCACCCCAAACAAATATTGTATGCAAAACTTGCACCCTCGAGAAGTTGATGTACCAACCACCTTGTGACCCACAAACCTTTTAGCACTTCATCATCTAGGGTTAGAGTGTTGGACCTATAGGGTTCTCTCTTATGTTAAAATTCCATTCTTTAGGCCTCTTGTGATAGATTTTGAAATGTGTGAAGCTTCCATCTCTCTATCTTCAGAGATATCTATCATCATTCTAGCTAGTTTTTGTTTCTATAACATTCTGCTATTTCATATATTAATAGAAGATGGGTTTTCACCATAATACTCGTCTCTTTGTTATATTTATTTTTGTATATGTTCCATTTCCTTTCCTACCTTTCATTTCATTTCTTATACAGCCCATATCACATTTATCAAATAAAATATCTCCTCTCTATAACTATTTAATTACTTTATTTATAAAAATATACATACCATACCTTCCGAATTCAAACTTATAATATTTAACAATAATATAAGTCAATATCAAGTAAGGGTAGACTGAGTGGTTGAGGTGGGATGTTAACTCCCTCACCACCTGTGTTCGATTCGCTGAAAATGGCATGCTTCGCTTGTATTGATTAGGCTCAAGGAGTAAGCGACTCAAGAGAATTTTCACTCCGTCTGTGGTCAATACAAGTTATCTCGGCTCTTGCTTAATCATTAGATCATTATTGTAAAAAAAAACAATAATATAAATCATTTAAACCATTTAAAAATACACTCATTTATCATCATTAAAATTACTTAAATTACATTTACTTATCAAACTATAAATATATACAAAACATATACCTCCATACATAAATAGTTTAAAAACAAAACGATAGATAAATATATATAGGAATCTTATATTAAAAAGAAAAAACATACCTTTATCATATTTTAAGAACTTAAGACGGGTCACATTTTAATTGATTTATCCATTAATTAAATAGAATTAATGAGACTCGGACAAATTCATTTTTTCCTTATTCTTATTAATGATATTTTTCATCAATTAAATAAAATCAATGAGACTTTGATATATCAATATTCCTTATTTAATGTTTTAATGTTCAGATGGCATAATGCGAAATATTTTTCATAAAAGGTTATATATATATATATATATATATATATATATATATATATTAAATTTTAGATATATTAATGGTTTACAAGTAAATGTTTTATTAACACTCTTTCATCTACATATACATTTCTCTAAGATTACTAATGGGATTTTTTTTGTCCATTTAAGTTATTTATTAAGTTTTACTTTCATTATGTCAAGAGGTGTTTTATAGTTTTATATAGGAGAAATGTGTAAGCACAATGTAAGTAAGTATATCAAAATTTTTTAAATGTAGAGAAAATATATAAATAAATAAATAAATTGCGACTTCATATGTTATGTTGTAGTGATGTAAATGTTTGTAAATATTTACATGTTGGCCCAATTAAAATATAATAAAAGGTTAAAAGTAATATAGATCCCAGTATGGGGGAGATGCCGTAGTATTCATAAATGAGTGTAAACATTTGAATATTGGCTTGATTAATAATAAAAATTCAAAAGTAATAAAAATAAAAAAGTTCAATTTGATTTTTTTTTTTGTAAGTAAAACAGCTTTGTATTACAAAAGAGTTACAAAAATTAAATACTTCTGAGCTTTAGAACTCAACAAAGACTGGCCATGGACATGGTCCTGAAGTTGAGAAAAAAGATGGTAAAGGAAGCTTGAGGAGGCCTTTGCTCACATAGGAGAAATCGAAGAGCCTCTTGATAGTACATTGCAATAAAAAATGCAAAGTCATATCTAAAATCGAGAACATCATGACATTAAAACAATAGAAAAGTCTACATTGATGAACTTGCAATGCCAACTAGCACTATAGAGGGCCCTCCTGGACCATGAGGCATGACTTATAATAGTCTAGGTCATTTGGTAGAGGGAGCCCCATGGAAGATGGAAGGATGGAAACTCAGAATGCTTTCGGAGAGGATTGTTGCCTTGATCGCTGACATGGCCACCTTTGTTGCAGGAGGGGCTAGAACCGATAGAGGAAGGCTTTGAATAAATGTGAGGCTGACATTACCAGTGTGAAGGACTGTGAGTTCCGTCATGGTGAGCTTCTATGTGCACTAGAGAGAACGTGGGGGAGTTTTCCATTGTTTTAGTTGAGGGAGACTCAAAACCATAGAGCTACATACTCGAGAGGCTGACAATGTAGTGATAAGCTAAATTTACATGGTGTAGATGAAATTCCATATCATATCTTCCTGGTCCTTATAATGGCGACCAAGGAGGTTGCGTAAAGCCCAAAGGTGGTCACCTGTGACCCTGATCTCTCGAGCTTATATGTCTACCACCATTCGTCAATAACAGTGCAGGATACTAAAATCTAAGTATTCATACCCTTTCCCATGCCAGGGAGGGAAGGGATGTTTTCCTCTTCCATGACCACCTTTCTTATAATGCCCATTTTCTTGCATCATGATTGTTGAGAAATTGAATTCAATGCCCTAGGTGTGAGCAAAGTCTCCACCTTCAAGCAACTAAGGGAATGGGTATCCATGTTGAGAGCACCAAGCCTTTTAACATTGATTTTGAGATGCCAGACGACAAGTTGGTTGAACATGCACTTAATGCATTTTAAATGCAAGAGGAGGCTAGACTTGGCACCATCACGTCACTCCAGACCTAAGACACTGTGCAAGGCATGCTAGTGGCGCCACCAAAAGTCCACGCCAATAGATCTATGCATTGGGTTCATGAAGGCGTTTAATGCCTTGAGCTAGCAGACTGACACCTAGATCTAATGGAAATTCAATTTGTTATATTTTAATTTTGTTTTTATTAATATTTTGGATAAAATAAATTTACAATAGACATATCACATTAAAATATATACCATATAAATAATAGATATAAATTAAGATCCATTTGACTATATAAATTAAAATGATGATTCTGTAACCATATTTAACTTTAATTAATAAACACATAAAAACTTAATACTTGTAATAAACTTACAATATCACAATATTCTTAACCATGGATATTCACCCCACTTTATCACGGATAAGCCATGGGCCAATACAATGGCTTATGAATACCACATACCCAAAAACCATAAATCATTTCACAATTAAATATTTTATAACTATTGTATTTCAATTGATTTTTATAACGTTTTTGTAATTAAATATAAAATTAAAGAGGTTCTAATTCATTTTTAGATATATCTAAACCCTCAATCCTCACTAGTAATAAAAATATTCATGGATATTCCGCAAGGTTTTAATAAAATTAAAAATGGGAATACTTTTATGCATAGAAATGTGAAATTTATATAATAGTAGTATCGATCCATCTTAATTCTAGATCTACTAAAGGTTGAGAGGGATCAAATCTCCTTTCACTTTAAAAGAGGTTTGGGTCTCAAGAGATTTTATACCTCTATCAACTCTTAGTAGGTCCAGAATTAAGATGGATCTAGGCTATCAACGCTTGGTAGGTCCAGAATTAAGATGGATCTAGGCTGGTGTTACACTCATGTAGAGATAATGTTGGCTAGAAAGAGTAAGTTTCCTAAAACTAACACGCATGTTTCCAAAGATTTATTCTTTTATAAGAAATTATGAAAAATTTATGAATCCATGACAACTTGATTTTCTTATAAAATGGTGTTAGATTAAAACAAACTAAAGATATATTATTTTATAAGAAATTAAGATAAATTTATAAATCCATGACAAATTGTGTTTTTTTTTGTGAATATATGTACTTCATATTGCATCAAAAAATGATATTTACATAATGATAATTACAAATCCCATGACCTCATTGTTCTCATGAACAGGTAGAGAAACAACCATATCAAACATTTTCCATAATCCATAGGCTTCAATGCTACCCAATAACAACGAAACCATAAATATCTACCACTGGACCAGAAAGACCATTCGTCCCGGCACCATAAACCATATCAAAGTTACACAACAAAGGATAAATCACCATGCAAGAGTCAGGTGAAAAGCAACTAAAAACTCATAATTTTCTCTACATAATTATAACCTCAGCAACGGAGCAGACTAGTTACAATCAATGATTATGCAGACAACCAACAATTTGTACCATAAAACCATGCAATCGTAAACCAAAAACTTCTTCGATATAAATTGCTAGCAAGATATAGCAAGCAACTTAAAACCAATAGTAAGACAACACAAAAAAATGTGTCTAGAACCTCTCCATCCCCACAACCCACAGAGATGGAAACAAAAACATCTTATATCCACAGTCAGTCGAACCTGCCTATAGATAGTGCAACCAAACATACCCAAAGGAAGAAAGAAGCCACATTGCATAGCCCACCATGCGTGCCAAAAAGGATTACAACCATACATGCCTAGGAAAAACATTTTGGGCTTGTAAGATAAAGGAGCGAGAAAATATCCCTATAAGCACAACCCAAGTGAACACAAATGTAAGGAAAAAAGTACCTGAAGGTAGCCAACTAGTCATCATCTGAAGAAATCAAAGCATGAGTCTGAACAATATCAGTTGGAGGGTTAGTGAGATCTTTAGAAGTAGAATAAGTCACCAAGAAACTCTCCACCTTCGCCAAACCAGATTCTACATTATCCAAACAATATCTCAGATTACGCAACATGTGTTTGATGTCTTCTAATGAGGACAAACCATTGTAGTTTTCCACTTGTTTATCCTTAAAGATAAGATACAAAAAAGTTGGCAATTTCTGATTCAAAGCTAGAGAACTCATAAAATGATGTATACTCTTCCTAAATATACAAGGAGCAGGAATCCATTTTGCATCTTCCCTCACCAATTCTGAATCAGAGTAGTAAGGATAATCCCCTACCTCTGCATTTTCCAACACCAGAATCTCCTTGCACACCTCCATAGGAACTGCATCAAACACCATGGCAACTGCATCATAGGAAAAAGGGAGAGCCCTTTTACACCCAATATTACCACCAAAACCTCTCTGACTAGCCATTCTTTGCCATGGAGGCATGATAATTACTGCAAATAAACACTAGGGGCAATGACTGATAAGATCTTTACCTAGGAAATAGGATGAAGATTGAAATGAAAGGCCTTGAAAACTTGACCAGAAAATGACCAAATCATGCCCAAAATACCACTTCAATGGATCACAACTCAGTAAATTATCAAGTTTAGCACAACTCAACCTCATTACCAAACAATGAGAGTGTGTTTAAGGTTTAATAAAACAACAACTAGACATAAATGAATTATACCAAGACTCAAACATCAAAGCAAAACACAAGAATTTATGGACATGCTAGACCAATTACGATTGAACCAGAGAAAAAAAGTGAAAATACCTAGACGTCTTCACAACCACCTATAGAATCTAATTACACTTCACCCAAAACCCTTCAATAATCCCCAACAACTGAGAATTTAACTCCAATGGAACACTAAACAAAAGAAACTAATTTTTCCCCAAGAGTTCTGACACAAATATATATAGGAATGAATAACTCAATTTATGCCCTAAATTCAACAAATTAAGGTAGAACGTCAAGACAATGAAAATAAAACTTGCCAATATTAAGTGACACTTAATACATACCATAATAGGAATGAAACAATGAAGATCCCAACCAGCATAACAATCCAACTTCCAAGACCTAGACACCAGATTGTACAAAGTAGGTAGATCCAAGTGATACACAAATCACCAAAGCAAACTTAAAATGAAGCTCTTCCATGTAATTCCAAAAAGGACTAGAAGGAATGCGAGCCAATAAAAACACCTCCAATCAGAGAATTTCCATCGTGAAAGCTTCTTCCAGAGAAACACAAATAAAATCAGAGGAAATGCTAGCCAAAAACAACACCTCCAATAGAAAAATAGCCACAGGAGAAGCTAAAACATGAGGCTGAGGTATTGACCTTCCCTCGCACAAAACACTTGTATCTCCACCCTTTCATTGCTAACAACCTGCTTATTAAATCTTGAATGTGGAACACTTATTAAAGCATAGGTATTAACTACCATCTGTTGTGCCCATATGAGGCGAAGCCTAATGTGCTTCGGGCACCCTTCTCAACGTTTTCGTATCAATTGAAAAAGCACCCCCATTAGGGTGACAAATTTATTTTGTTATAATGGATAATGATGTTAGATTTAAAAAACTATTACAAGTACAATTGGATGATAATCCCTTTTCCTAGTGAGTAGGCCAGGAAGGATTTGAGATTTTTGTTTTGCTAAGTTAGCAAATATGAATTATTCTCATAAGTAATTTAGTATGTGTACTTAAATAATTATGGGAGATAATTATATAGTGAGGTATAAAGTTGTTAAGGTTTTTTTTGGGTGATTTAATTGTGAGTTAAATCCCTATCATTAATTGTCAACTCGGGGTTCATAAAATGATGAGGTATACATGTAATATATGTACTAGGTGGTTATTTATCAGAATAGATTAATCTAATGCAATTAAAACTAATTACAAAACAAATTAAATCAATCTAATCCAAACCAAACCAAACATAAAGAAATTGAAATCACACTTGCATAAAGGAAATCACACTTGCTTGAAAATGAAATCACACTTGCATAAATGAAATCACACTACACTTGCATAAATGAAATCACACCACACTTGCATAAATGAAATCACACTTGCTGAATTGAAATCACACCACACTCGTATAATGAAATCACACTCGCTGAATTGAAATCACACCACTTGCATAAATGAAATCACACTTACTGAATTGAAATCACACTGCAGTTGCATAAATGAAATCACACTTGCTAAATTGAAATCACACTCACACCTGCTAAAATGAAATCACACTTGCTGAAAGGAAAAGAACACTTGCATAAAATGAAAACACACTTGCTGAAAATAAATGAAATAACATAACTATACTATGTTACCAATATGTACAAAGGTGTGAAAACTATGGTTGATGGGGGGCCTCCATTCCTCAGCAAGCACACCGAACAACTATCACATCTTGGAGATCAAAGTAGCAGTATGTATTTCATAAAATGAGTTACAAGATATTACAAGAATTCTCTATCCTCACTTTACAAATCACATCTTGGATGAAACTTGGAACCTCCAACTATCAATTAACAACTAACACCAACACCAACACTAACACTGACAACTAACCAACAAACCTTTGTATGAAGGATGCACTCCTATTTATACAAAAATTGAAGATAACTATTCAATAAATATATATCCTTAAATCTCTCCTAAATCCACATTTATCTCTTGTGGTTACAACCAATCACCTAAAAATGTAACATACAAATCCTCTCAAAATTCTCTCTTAGTTTTGATAAGAGACATCCATGATTCTTCTCCTTTGAATGTGCTTAGTTAATGATCCATTGATTCTATTCTACTCTAATTTACTATAAATAGAAAAAAATTGTTTCAAGTGTATGCTTATTTGTAGTGTAACCATGTGTGTAACAGGAGTAAAAAGATATTCATGCTTAGTTTTGAAAAATATGCATTAAAATACATCAAAGCGTGAAAGGCCAGTTTTTTTGATAATGCAATTAAGAAGTAAAGAAAAATGAAAGACTGATGTGACTTGATCCTTGATTTTAACCATCTTTCAATAAGGCCATGACATTCCTAATTGCTTTCTTGGTTTAGACCACAATGAATATCCTTTTTTATTATGCATTCTTCAATCTTAGATTCTAGTGGTTTCTCCCCATCAAAAGTGTTGCATGATTCTTTAGTCTCTTCAACCGATTGACAAGAGGAATCAAAAGAAACTTGAAGATCTTCCTGTGGAGGTGGAGAGATAGACAAGTTTCTGCATGTAGTTAAAATATACTCTTCCTGAGAAGCAGATATCCCAACTTTTTCTAAGATTTAAGAAAGTTCTTGGAAGAACATTATTCAAATTCTTAATTTCCTGTAAATTACTCCATCTGGTTGATAATCCCTGTTGTGCACACAGATTAGTACAAATTTTTGAAAAATTATTGAAATCTAATATGCATCTTAAATTATTTTAATATGATTTCAACAATGTATTTAAGGATTAATGCAAATATAAAGAGTTGTCTAAACTTTCAAAATAAACACCTATGTATACCTCCCTGACAATGGTGCCAAAATGTTGAGTGATTTAATTGTGAGTTAAATCCCTGTCATTAATTGTCCACCCGAGGTTCGTAAACTGATGAGGTATACCTGTGTTATATGTGATAGGTGGTTATTTATCAAAATATATTAATCTAATGCAATTAAAACTAATTACAAAACAATTTAAATCAATATAATCCAAACCAAACCAAACATAAAGAAATTGAAATCACACTTTCATAAAGGAAATCACACTTGCTTGAAAATGAAATCACACTTGCATAAATGAAATCACACCACACTTGCATAAATAAAATCACACCACACTTTCATAATTGAAATTACACCACACTTGCATAAATGAAATCACACTTGCTGAATTGAAATCACACCACACTTGCATAAACGAAATCACACTTATTGAATTGAAACCACACCACACTTGCATAAATGAAATCACACTTGCTAAATTGAAATCACATTCATGCCCGCTGAAATGAAATCACACTGCTGAAAGGAAAAGCACACTTGCAGAAAATGAAAACAAACTTGCTGAAAATAAATGAAATAACATAAATATACTATGTTACCAATATGTACAAAGGTGTGAAAGCTATGGTTAATGGGGGGCCTCCATTCCTCCGCAAGCACACCGAACAACTATCACATCTTGGAGATCAAAGTAGCAGTATGTATTTCATAAAATGAGTTACAAGATATTACAAGAATTCTCTATCCTCACTTTACAAATCACATCTTGGATGGAACTTGGAACCTCCAACTATCAATTAGCAGCTAACACTAACACTAACTCTAACAACTAACCAACAACCCTTTGTATGAAGGATGCACTCCTATTCATACAAAAATTGAAGATAACTATTCAATAAATATAGATCCTTAGATATCTCCTAAATCCACATTTATCTCTTGTGGTTACAACCAATCACCTAAAAATGTAACATACAAATCCTCTCAAAATTCTCTCTTAGTTTTGATAAGAGACATCCATGATTCTTCTCCTTTGAATGTGCTTAGTTAATGATCCACATCTTCTACAAATATTCCAAAAATCCTCATGAGTTGGAATTTGAAATTCGAATTTGTGGTTGGGTGGCCAAATAAAACCCTTCTAGAATCTCCAAGTTGGCCTACAATGTCACAAAACTCATAATACTTTTAGATATATATGAAAACATGTTAATTTCCTAATATTTAATCATAAATTCTCTTAAAATACTTAAAATCAATGACTTGGAAAATAATAATAATAAACCCATGTGATTATGAAATGGTTACTTAATGTAAGGTTATGGGGCTATAGAGTTATAGAGTGAGGGTAAAATGATAGAAATGTGGGTAAAAGTGGATGAAATTTTGGAGACCCAACAATTTTCACTATGATAAATAAGTTAGCAATGTTATTATTTTAATTAACTGATTTAATAATTAACTATACTAAGAAAGTAGTAAGGTTATGATTGTACATATTAAGATGATTAAAAACTCTTGTATATTTTTCTAAGTTTTCATTATTTCATAGTTTTAAGTTAGTATCTTTATTTAAATAATTATGGGAGATAATTATATAATGAGGTATAAAGTTGTTAAGGTTTTCACTATAATAAATAAGTTAGCAATGTTATTATATAATAAATAAGTTAGCAATGTTATTATTTTAATTAAATTATTTAATGATAAATTATACTTGCAAGTAGTAAGGTTATGATTGCATACATTGAGATGATTAAAAAATCTTGTATATTTCTCTAAGCCTTTATTATTTCATAGTTTTAAGTTTGGAAGGATTTGAGTAACAATATCTATGATTAAGTGTTGAATATTGCATTGACATCTCTTTCACATTTTTTTGTGAATTGAAACAATTTGTATTCATAATCAAAATAAAAAGTTACATTGAGTACATCACAATCTTCCTCATATCCCCCAGAATTACTAGAGAAACCAAAATCACTGACCACCTCCACTAGAACAGTCTGACCAAAAGATTCTCATCAATACATTTCTTATCACAACAATAAATCACATAGAGATTATATTCAAGATGACATAGACTGTGTACCATCCCTCTACACTATCAATTACATGCAATGAAACCAAAATGAACGAGACCAACCATTGAAAAATATAAAGCTCACTATGGAAGGAACATGAAACTATCCTTGAGTCTCTCCCTGGAATCTACTTATTTTTAACCAAAAAACCATCCATCATGGCTTGGAAGTTGTATGAAGAAGTTAGTTGGATGATGTGGGTGGGAATCAAGAACCAATGTATCTTGTTAAGGGATAGGACTAGTTAAGACACTAAGATGCTTCCAACAAAGCAAAGAAAAAGCAAGCAAGGTCGGAAGTAGAAAGCAAGTAGAGGTGAGAATGAATTAGAAGAAGCCCCATGCACAAGAAAAGGAGGAGGAGAAGTGAGAGGAAAGGAGCACAGAAGGGAATGAGAGTCAAGAGATACTATTCTAAGTGCCAACGAGAAATATGTCTTCTTTAGCAACAATCTTTCGTAATAAGCTTTGCAAAACATGCCCAAAAATGCTTCTCTTCAGAAAGCCACCAAGATGTATACATAGGCATCTATAAAGTATGAAGGCTTAAGCATTGATATCAAAAGGAGGCATACATAACATATAATGCAACAACTACATCTCTGTATAATATCTCCAACATAAAACAATCATCAACATACCTTGAGACAAAAACATTCTTAGCCAGTAGACGGGAAACCCATCCATACTTCATAACAAGACAAAACCAGAGCCAAGATAAACTATGTCACAAGTGCGTTTGGGACACCAACCTAGAAAATAGTCATATTCATAAAAAAAAAAAAGGATTGTCCACAAAAACTAGGAATAAACACAAAAGTTTACAAGGAAGCATTGAGACCATATTAATAGTAAAACAATGAGGTCCATCCATATTCGAACCATAAAAAAAATATCCATAACAAGAGTCTCTTCAGGGTGCATATAACGCACCATAAACCAATTTCACCACTAGAGAATCCATAAGAAAAGAAGCAAGGGACCAAACAATTTTCAAGATCCCATCAGGTAGACAATAAGCATAATTTTAACACAATTCACTTCAAAATCAAAACGATAAGCATATTGTCAAGGAAAAAAATGTAGTTGAAGGATGCATGAACAAAAATTTACAACAAAAATTTTCAGGCCCACCAATGAAAACCTTGATCTCGGGAAATTATAGTAGGATTTTCCCCATGATCATTCAGAGGATTGGTGAGATCAGCAGAGATAGAGTCACTCACTAGGAAGCCTTCTACATGAGCCAAGCGAGAGTCCACACTATCCAAACAATACCTGAGAATGAATATCATTCGTTTGACGTCCTCTAGTGAGGAAAATATATTATAGGTCTTCACTTGTTTGTATTTGAATATAAAGCTTAACAAAGTGACCATTTGCCGGTGTAAGCCCAACATATTCCTAAAATGAAGCCTTTTTTCCTAAATCTACTAGGGTTTGGTACTTGATGAGTCCTATTATTGCAACAAGGATGCTGCAACTCCTAGGGCTATTAGCTTTAATTTATAAATCTGATGTTCATACAAACTTAAGAGGTGACAATACTATATGCATACTAAGCGAGACTTCTACATAGGCTGCTCTGAAGTAATGGATTAAACTATAATGTGTAGAGACCATTTTGCAAAATTCAAAAGAAGAAAAAATACTGAACTCAAATTTGCAAGGAAAGAAGAAATTTTATTTTATTTATCCTACTACATCAAGGAAACACTAAACTACTTGCAGGAAAAGAAATGATGGGAAAAAAAACCCTACTTATGTCTTGCAAAAATCAAATGACAAGAATTTAAACTTGAACTAGATGCATTAAAGTAAGTACAAGAAAGCAAGGCTACACTATTGCTCTCAAAGTAAACTGTAATATATTTTTACAAACCACTGAATGCTCAAAAGAAATCAATGAAAATTATTTCTATGCTATTTAACTCATGGTTAAAATAATAAACCCTAACTGTAGATTTAAAATTACGATAATGAGGAGATGATGTACAAAGGGTCTCTGGTCTCTTATAGTTTGATTCCAATGCTTAGGGGATGTTGCCAAGTGATGAAAACAAGAAATTAGGCTTAAGAGGCAATTTTGGTCGAGTTTATGCTATAGGAGCTGCAAGATGCCCTGTATTGCTACATGATTGCATCTGAAAGCATTCTAAGGACTCTAGAAAGGATTTGAAGGTGGGGGAAGATTGTGGAAGGTTGGGAAAGAGTGTATATGAGCTTTCCAATCTTAGATCTACTCATTATCCCATATTTCATAAGGGAAAAACTAATGGTCTCTTGTAACCCTATAATGTAATTCCTGTGCACAAAAAGCTTGGAGGAATGAGAGAAAGTGGGAAGAAGGGTGTTGAGAGGGATGGTTTTGGTGGTGGAGAATTGATGCTATTCTACCTTTTGAACCAATAGGTCTTACCTGTTAGTGTCAGTGTCTTCACACTGCCATTAGTGATCAAAATCTACTCTTTTGCATTTCATAGTAGGAGTCCAATACCGATGAGTTTTCATTCCATTAGGTCATGGATTCACTGATGGTAGGGTTTACTTCAATTTTTCCCTCATGATCTGTATTTGTTGATCCTCTTTCATATATTTCAGTCATGGCTCATGTTCACTCTGCAGTTTATTTCATTAGGTTTTAGGGTTTGGTCTCATTAGATTTGAGGGTCCCACCATGGTCAAGTCCAATAATTACATGCCAATAATGATCAGCAAGGACATGAGGAGGCCAATAATGATTGGTAAAGCCATAATTTATCATATTGAAGGCCTAATGTAGTTCTCACCTCAAAACTTGTTTTGAGGTGAAAATAGAGTATTTTGTTTTTATCTTCATTTCTTATGTAATTTTATGTTTCCATATGTAATATTGGTTCCCAGCTGCTCCTAAGCATCTGATGATGTTTCCAAGCACCTGCCACTGCAAAAATCAAGTCATCATGAGCACCAATTCACTTGCAAAAGCAAAAGAGAAACAAGCACTAAAACCCTAAATTCCTCTCCCACTGAGCTAGGGTTGGCTATTGGATCAGAGATATCCGAGAAGAGAAGGCATAAGGGATATCAAAAGGTATGAGGCCATTTCATATAATCAAACATCAGGTCTCCATCACTTGTCAAGAAGGCATTCCAAGGAACAAGCCATTCACCACACATATGAGACGATTTTTCTTCAAACTATGTTTATGAGCAAGAAAAGATGAATTTGACAAACGTGAGAGAGGGTTTTGTCCATTATTGACCCAAGAAGAAAATAATCTTTTAGTTTTTACACAGGTTTTATGGCTTGGGAGAAATTTTGAAAACATCATTTGCCTCAGGAGGGTTAATGCACCTATGGAGTGACCTTGGTAAAATCAATTTTTCTACTAGATGGAATGACAAAATGACTTTCTTGATGAGTCAAATGATACATAGACACAAATATATTTCCAATGAGCTATTATGAGCTCAATTTGGAGTTGAGAAAGACCTTCAAAAGTTGACTGCAACAGCACTATGCATTTTGGTGGCCTCATTCTGCACATTTTGAATAGTCTTGGGAGATTGAGATTTTGACAGGAATAATGAACTCCAAATTGAAAAATTAAAGATTTTCTAGAAAGTATACTCGACAATATTTCCAACGAGCTATCCCATGCCTAATTTGGACACCAGGAAGGTAGTCAAAAGTTGTCTTGAATGTGGTGCTGCGCTTTTGGCAGGGTGGCGCTGCACTTTTGACAGTGGCGCTGCACTTTTGGCAGGAGAGCTTAAAAACCCTCAAAAATTCAAGAAACTTCAAAATTTCTCTCTCTTACCTTCATTGCAAGTAATTTTACCTCCCTCACTTTAGTTTTGGTTTGCAAATCAAACTTTTAAGCATCATTTCCCATGGTAAATATGAAACCCTAAATTTGCCCCTAGTATGCCTAAAACCCTAAACCCTCATTGTTCCTCCTATCACCTATCACTACAACTCTAAACTCTTTCCCTATCCCTATTTCCCTATCCCTTTATCCCTTTATCCTTATTCCATATCATTCATATCCCTTTATCCCTCTTCCCAAAGGGCAATTTCTCAAACAAAACAAGCCCTCCCTTTCATTTTTATCATTCCTACTCCCTCATTCATTTTCCAGCCCATAAGGTCATCTCCCATCCCCTCACTCCTAAATCACCCATACTCATACCTTCTCTAGGGGTACATAACTTCAAAACTTAGCAAAAATGGATGAGGAAGACCTTACAGTAGTGCTCAAGTGAAGACAGATGAGAAGGCCAAAGAGACTAGAATTGTTGAGATACTGATGTTCTTGACATATCAGAGAGAGTCAAGGAAGTTGTTTGCAGCTGCTAGGCAAGTGTTTGCTCCACGGGAAGTGGAAGGGACCTTGCCTTCTTCATCAGTCCACAGGCAAATGTTATCTCCACAAGGTGTGGAAGGGGATTTTCCTTCTACATCGACAAACAGGGACAGGGTGAGCAATTGAGAAAAGGCAAGGAAAAGGTAAAAGAAGATGACTTGGATGATGACAAAGAAAGGGAATTTCAGTTGGAGGAGCATGATGATGAGCCCAAGTAGCATGACACTGAGATCATTGATCTAGAGGCTCAAGAGAGGGAAAATGTCAAAGATGTCATTATCCAAGAGAAAGAAGCCCAAATACAAGATTTAACGGACAACTTAGAGAGAGCTAAGTTTATCATCACTTACCTGGAGCAAGACAACAAACAACTAAGTCATAAACAAGTCCTCATGGAACTTGAGCTACTGAAGATAAAGAGGCAAAGTGACAAAGAGGCTCATGTCACTTTGACTCCCATTGAGCAAGAAATTGAACAAGATAGGGAAACTTGGCTTGAAAGAGTCAACCTACATCTTGAAGGGCTCATTGACAAGGCCAACAGGGATAAGAAAATGCTCTGACACATGGCATACCATTACATGGCTTGTAACAAAATTTGTAACATGAGGATCAGGAAGCTAAAAGCTAGGTTGAGGAGAGCCTTAGAGGGAAAGAAAGAGCAAGATAGGTTGAAGATGTTGGCTGAAGCCTCCTTATCCAACCAAAGCACTTGATGGTGGTGCTCCATGCCAAATTTGGGCAAATTTTGAGGAGTTTTTGCATTTTTGAAATTTTGAAATTCTTAACACAGAAAATTTGCCCAGAAGCGCAGCGCTTTTTTCCTGAGGCATCCATTGGAGAAAAGGTTGACATTTTTGGATTCATAATGATGAGGACATGCACCCTAGAAATTTTTAGGAGTTTTGGAGCAGATCTGGTTCACCAAAAGGTCCAAAAACTACCAAAAAATGACCTTTCTGCCTCTTTTTGGACACACAGAAGCAATCTTGGGAGATTCAAGTTTTGAGAGGGCAAATGATCTCCAAATTCAAAAATTCTAGGTGTTGCAGAAACTAGACTTGAAAACCTTTCCAATGAGCTATCATGGGCTCAATTTGGATGTCATGAAGGCCTCAAAAAGTTACCTGAACGTGGCACTACGTTTCTGGCCAGTGGCGCTGCACTTATGGCCTTTTTTGCTCAGAAACCCAAAATTCACTTGTTTCGACTATGAATTGGATTTCTCTCTCCTCATGGATGATTTTTCTGATGTAATTGATGACATGGCATGTAAATGTAATGGTAAAATAGTTTTATAGGGTAGATTCATTAGTTAGAGGTGGTTTTGAGGTAAATGAATTAGTTTCCCCTTTTTTAGAGGCAAGTTGTTTGACTGCCTATATTCCAGTTCTTAGTTGGGAAATGGTTGAAACAACCCCTCTTATAATGGATTCGACCCCTGATGGTTAGGATGAGTAGTTTTGATGTCTATATCATGTATTTTCTTTGTCATTAGTAGAGGTTGGACTCACTTGGATGCTCTGAGCTAGATTGTACACCATTGTAAGCAGTTTGGCAAGGAAATTAATAGGACTTGCAGCTATTTTTATGGGATTCCTATGGTATGGTGTTTTAGCATATTTTCTTCTTTGTTATCAGTTGTTTATGTGTTTTATGTATGCCATCAGCGATTTCACTGCTTCTAATTGAATGATATCAAGATAGATAGGTAGAATTCATTTTTTGCAGTGCTCTACCTTGGGAAATCATTTAGTACTCTATGTTTTCTGCTGTTTGAGTAGGATCCATGATTGTCACATGCCCTCCTCAGCTCCTCACTGGTCTTAGACATCTCACCTCACTAAATTTCAAGTGCTAAAGCCTATACCTACCTTGCCCTATAGAACACCCTGCATTCTAACCTAATTTCCCGTACCTAAAACTGCCTAGCTTCATCTGATCCACAAACACCAAAAAATTCAATAAAAATCTTCTGAGCTACTATACCTAGCCTAAAATCCTTGTTTGATCCAGTCATTTTGACAGAGATCCATAAGGAGAGAGCCCTCTCCTGACCTAGTAGGGCTAGCTACCAGGTTAAGCGTGGTTTGTGGTTACCCTAGAATTGCCTCCTTTCAGCTTAAGGTCAATCTAGGTGATAACATACTGGCGACCATACTGGGGAATGTAGTTTTATGTTCTTCAGTAAAAAGTATCAAGTTCAGATCTGATTGTTGATGGTGGACAACGATCAGACACCGGAAGGCTGTAATCATTCACCTGGTGACTCTAAATCAGTTTCGAGATCAGATCCAAGGACTCCACAGGAGGATGAACCCAACCAGCAAAAGCATGAAAGGACATTATGGAAAGATCAGGTATTCAACTTGGAATTTCATCCAAGACATTATGTTCTTTGTTATAAATTATTTCTTCTCTTTTCCCGAGAATGTCAAAAAGGCTTCATGAAGTATACTATATTTGAGCAAAGATCCTAGACTTGCATTTAATTCTTTCCCCTTGAATATTGTGAATACAAAATATTCGTATGCCGTTGATCTTGATCAAGACCCTTATTCTGAATCTTATGATGATCATCTTCAAACTTATGAGCCTCAAGAGACAAAGACTAATTCTACACCTTCTGTACATATTCCTATACCTTGTAAAATTCTAGATAGATATAAGCCTCTAATTTTACCTCCTATATCCCATGCTTTCCCTAAAAATCATTACCTATATCTACCAAGCTTTGATGGTGAATGTGACAACATCATTTCTGAGAGACATGTACTGAATTTTGAGTCTTTTCTTGACCTTTTTGAAATTGATGAAGAGGATGTCAGTATTAGGCTTTTTGCTCTTTCTTTGCAAGGCAAAGTCAAGAGTTGGTTCAAAACCCTGATGCAAGCATCTCAGATTTCCAACAGTTCGTCAAAGTTTTCCTCAAAAAGTGGGTGGTCAGACAGAACCCTTTCTTGATTCTAGAAGAGTATAACCAACTGAAAAGACAGCCAGGGGAGACAGTACAACAATTTTCTACTAGATTTAACCAAGTCTATTTTTCGATGCCTGTTAATATAAGACCTCCTCCTGGATCCAATCTCTTGCACTACCCAGATGCCTTTGACCTGGAAATGGAGTTTCAACTGAGAGAAAGGAACCTTACAACACTTGAAGAGATGCAGAACAGTGCAGTAGATGTAGAGGCTAATTTGCTGATCAAAAGGGCAAAGTTGAAGGAATAAGAGAGGTACAACATAGATCTGGAGGAATCGACATCTTTAGAGGTAAAGCTCAAAATTTTGGTAAGTGTAGTGGAAGAGATGATGCAAAATATCACCACAAGGAATGAGTATGATGTTCAAGACCATGGCTTGCTGATTGAAGAAGAGCAAGTGGCTGATCCAAAACATTTTATTTCTTATCCCAGTTGTCATATATCTAATAATGATTGCTTCATAGATCATCTTGGAGAAGAGAGATCTGTTTATATGACATTTATGCTTGATGATGTGTTTTATACTGACGATTTGCCTAAGTTTGATTAGTATGATGATGATGATGTTCTCCAAACAGAAGCTAGTCTTGAAGACAAATCAACAGCTGGTTTGTGGAGGGAGGAAGTTCACTTTCAATAGCTCAAATACAGTGATTAGCCGATGCATATCAGCTATGGAAGTGAGGAGGAAAGTGTATAAAATTTTGAAGTAAGTGAAGGATCTTTGCCTTTTTGTTTTACTTCGTTTCAATTCATTAGAGACAACTTTCGTGCGATCAGAAATCAACTGTCGATAAGTTTTGATTTGGATCATCTAGAGGGCAATGAAATCCTTGTTCAAGACTTCTCATATCTAGATTTGCAGCCCCCGAATGCCATTGATTGTCAAGTTGCAGAAGAAGACTCGGAAGCTGGAACATACGATAAAATGATGTAAGATGATTCCGTACCATTATGTTTTGAATCATTTCAGGTTTTGAAGGGAATTTTGCATAGTATATCTTCAAATGAGCAGCTTGTAGAAAATCATGCAATCTCATTGGAACCAATAGGAAATGGGTTGCAATAGTCTTTACAAGTTTTTCATGATCCAATAGTTGATGTGTTGGATGATCTCTGCAGTAAAAGTCCTTCTCCATTAGCTAACTGTGAGCTTGGAAAAAGTATTGATACAAACTTGATCTGGGAGCTGGTTTCTTTGTCATATTCAGCAGGAGTCTCATCACAAAGCTTACATGAATGTTTGCACTCATGGTATGAGAAGGAGTAAAGTAATCCATTGGATGAGCTAAGTCTAAGTGCACATGAATTTCAAGATCCTTATGTAGTGTTTTTGGAATCAGATAGAGATTCCATATTATTCAATTTGGGAAAATTTGGATCTGTTTACAAGTTTTCATGGGAGTTTCCTTTCAGTAGTTCTTTCTTGTTGTTCATAAGCAAGCACTTGCGGAGAATTCAAATAGCAGCCATAATGCTTACTTGGTTGCATTAGTTGTTTCATTTCACTTGATTAGGTGATGAATGGAACATTTAGAGTAGGTTTTATTGAATAAGCTTCACCTTGAGCATCTTTTCCAGTTTATCAGTTGCATTTTAGTATAGAGTCAGTTTTTAGTTGAGTAAAAGTCAGTTTGTGTCATCAAGTCGTCAGTTTTCAGTCATGCATTTCAGTATCAGTTTTTGACTCCATGCCCAATGGATAAGGCTACTAGGTCTACGGTGTTCTTGGCACCTCCAAGGAGATACCATCCCCATTGGAGCCAATGTTAGTGTCAGTGTCTTCACATTACCATCAGTGATCAAAATATACTCTTTTGCATTTCATATTAGTAGTCCCATACTGATGAGTTCGCATTCCATTAGGTCATGGATTCACTGATGGTAGGGTTTACTTCAATTTTTCCCTCATGATCTGTATTTGCTGATCCTCTTTCATATATTTCAGTCATGGCTCATGTTCACTCCGCAGTTTATTTCATTAGGTTTTAGGGTTTGGTATCATTATGTTTTAGGGTCCCACCATGGTCAAATCCAATAATTACATGCCAATAATGATCAGCAAGGACATGAGAAGGCCAAAACGATTGGTAAAGCCATAACTTATCATATTGAAGGCCTAATGTAGATCTCACCTCAAAACTTGTTTTGAGGTGAAAACAGAGTATTTTGTTTTTGTCTTCATTTCTTATGTAATTTTATGTTTCCATATGTAATATTGGTTGCCAGCTGCTCCTAAGCATATAATGATGTTGCCAAGCACCTGCCACTGCAAAAATCAAGTCATCGTGAGCACCAATTCACCTGCAAAAGCAAAAGAGAAACAAGCACTAAAACCCTAAATTCCTCTCCCACTGAGCTAGGATTGGCTATGGGATCAAAGATATCTGAGAAAAGGAGGCATAAGAGATAGCAGAAGGTATGAGGCCATTTCATATCATCAAACATCAGGTCTCCATCATTTTTCGAGAAGTCATTCCAAGGAACAAGCCATTCACCACACATACGGGATGGTTTTTCTTCAAACTATGTTTTTGAGCAAGAAAAGATGAATTTGACAAAAGTGAGAGAGGTTTTTGTCCATGATTGACCTAGGAAGAAAAAATTCTTTCAGCTTTTACACAGGTTTTATGGTTTGGGAGAAATGTCGAAAACATCATTTCCCTCAGGAGGGTTAATGCACCTCTGGAGTGACCTTGGTAAAATCAATTTTTCTCCTAGATGGAATGACAAAATGACTTTCTTGATGAGTCAACTGATAAGTAGACATAAAGAGATTTCCAATGAGCTATTATGAGCTTAATTTGGAGTTAAGGAATACCTTCAAAAGTTGACTACAACAACACTATGCATTTTGGTAGCCTCATTCTGCACATTTTGACTAGTCTTGGGAGATTGAGCTTTTGATAGGGAAAACAAACTCCAAATTGAAAAATTCAAGATGTTCTGGAAAGTAGACTCGAAAATATTTCCAATGAGCTATCCCACACCTAATTTGGACACCAGGAATGCAGCCAAAAGTTGTCTTGAAGGTGGCCCTGCGCTTTTGGGACGGTGGCACTGCGCTTTTGGTAGTGGCGCTGCTCTTTTGGCAGGAGATCTTAAAAACCCTCAAAACTTCAAGAAAATTCAAAATTTATCTCTCTTACCTTCATTGCAAGTAATTTTACCTCCCTCACTTCAGTTTTGGTTTGCAAATCAAACTTTTAAGCATCATTTCCCATGGTAAATATGAAACCCTAAATTTGCCCCTAGTATGCCTAAAACCCTAAACCCTCATTGTTCCTCTTATCACCTATCACTACAACTCTAAACTCTTTCCCTATCCATTTATCCCTTTATACTTATTCCATATCATTCCTATCCCTTTATCCCTCTTCCCAAAGGGAATTTTCTCAAACAAAACAAGCCCTACCTTTCATTTTTATCATTCCTACTCCCTCATTCATTTTCCAGCCCATAAGGTCATCTCCCATCCCCTCACTCCTAAATCACCAATACTCATACCTTCTCTAGGGGTACATAACTTCAAAACTTAGAAAACATGGATGAGGAAGACCTTACAGCAGTGCTCAGGTGAAGACAGATGAGAAGGCCAAAGAGACTAGAACCACTAAGATACTGGTGTTCTTGACATATCAGAGAGAGTCAAGGAAGTTGTTTGCAGCTGCTAGGCAAGTGTTTGCTCCACAGGAAGTGGAAGGGACATTGCCTTCTTCATTAGTCCACATGAAAATGATATCTCCACAAGGTGTGGAAGGGGCTTTGCCTTCTACATCGAAAAAACAGGTACAGGTTGAGAAACTGAGCAAAGGCAAGGAAAAGGTACAAGAAGATGACTTGGATGATGACCAAGAAAGGGAATTTCAGTTGGAGGAGTGATCCAGATTTAAACAGGAACGCAAAAATTATAGAGATAACCATAAACACGGAGATGCAGTGAAAATAATACTTCATTTCATTAATGTAAAATGCTGAAATATGCTTACAAACGGGAATGGAAATAAACTAGCTAGGGTGATGGTAGCTTATCTCTGAGAAGAGATGTGGCATCTACATGCCTCTAAACTATCTTACAATGAGGCTCAAGGGCCTTTTTATTATTGAAAAATAAGAGCAAACCCTAAACAACCAAAACCCTAACCCGAGGAGATGTAACACCAAGAGTTTATGGGCCCCATTGGGGTGAGTTGGACAACCAACTTCCCGGGGTCGCGACTTGGTCATATTATCTCCGTTTGACACACATGATAGGATGTCGGAAAGATCTCTTCGAGGAATATGACGGAAGATATGATTTTAGGTAGAAAATCATTGCCGGTAGATTTCCCAAAAAACGTCATTTAGGGCCTCAAAATGGCTCCTGAAGTTTAGGACTCGAAAACTGCTAAAAATAGTAAACTATGCTATAATTAAGGAAATTGAAAAAACTGAAAGAAGCAATGGTGGGGATCCAAGTAGAATTAGCGCGTGGCCACCAGTATCTACCTGGATCATTCCTCCCCACTTAGGAAGCAATGGTCCCCATTGCGTTGAGTTCCTCCATGAGAGGAGGGAACTTCTGTTGAACTTGGTCCCTGGTGAGCCACTTGCCCTGGTGGAGTTGGCTTGCTTTGACAACTCGATACAATTGGATATTCTGCTAGCGAGTGTGCTTGATTTGTGTGTCCATGATCCGATCAGTTGCAGCTTGTTCCATGCAATCTGGATTTAACTCTGTGGGTGTGAGCTGTTCTACAATGTCGGATGTGTCTAGTAATGGTGGAAAGTATGGCTGAAGGTGGTCCACATTGAACATTGGGTGCAGGCCAAGTAATGGGGGAATGCTAAGATCAAATGCATTGTGAACTAGACTTTGTCACCCACCTGAAACTTGTGTGGCACCTGAAACTTGGCATTCGATTTACCCAGAATGTCATGGACTTGCTGGCGAATATGTTGGATCTACTCAATGAAGTTGTTTGCCTTATTTGTTTCAGACTGGACATGAGCCGAATCTGCATGAGTAGCTACAAATGGCATGGCCACATCAATGGGACGTAGTGGCTGGAATCCCAAGCCCACCTGAAAAGGGCTGTGGCCAATCGAGCTATGGAGAGCCTGGTTGTAGCTGTGCTGAACATAGGGGAGGCTCTCGTCCCATGTGCGTGGATTCTTTGAGTTGTACATGCGCAGAATGTGTACGATCATCCTATTAACAACCTCTGTCTGGCCATTAGTTTGAGGATGGAAGGCTGTGGACTTAGTGAGTTTGGTGTCCAGCATCGACCAGAGACTGGACCAAAATGTACTGAGGAACTTGCTATCCCAATCTAAGATGAAAGACTGTGGGATCCCAAAGTGCACCCATACTTGTTCAAAAAAGAGTTTAGCAGTGGCTTCTGCTATGATATTCTTCTTGCAGGCCACCATAATTTCCATCTTCGAGAACCTGTTGACGACCACAAAAACACAGTCATTTCCATGATTAGTGGAAGGAAGGCCTGACATGTAATACATGGAGATGGATTCCCAAGGTCGACTAGGGGTGGGAAACGAGGTATAGAGGCCTTGCTTCTTTATGGTCGGTTTGGCAATGGTGCAGGCAGTGCATGATCTGATGTACTTCCCAACATCCTGTCGAAGATTCGGCCAATAGAAATACTTTTGCAGTACTGCCACTATTTTTTCGACCCCGAAATGCCTAGCAACCCGACTGTAGTGTGCTTCCCAAATCATCTTGGCACGCTCGCTTGAAGGAACACAAAGGTGACCCAGGTGGCATAACAGGTCATCCTGTAGGTGAAAATCTGGAACACGCTGACCCTCCAAGAGTGTCTGGTATGTGTGGCCGAATTCTGGGTTTCTTTTGTAGAGCAGTGGCCAATCAGAAGTCTCATGCCCACAAGAGTTGAGCATGGTGGTTAACGCCATGATCGGTGGTCGACTGAGGCAATCTGCAACATTATTGGTGCTGCCCTTTTTATACTTGATATTCAAATGGAATTATTGCAGGTATGTGGACCACTTCTGCTGGCGATCATTCTGCAATTTCCCTTGGGTTTGTATGAACTGCAGGGGTCGGTGGTCTGTGTGGATAACCGTTTCCTTCCCCAAAATGTAATGCTTCCATTGTCGACAGGCTTGCACAATGGAATACATCTCTTTGTCATAAGTGGGATGCTTCCGGACTATGTCTGAAAGTGTCTCACTGTGATATTCCACTGGATGCCCATGTTGAGTAAGGACTACCTCAATAGCATAGTCAGAGGCATCTGTCTCGACCTCAAATGGTTGTTGCAAGTCTGGTAATGCAAGAATTGGTGCCAAGCAGAGGTGATCTTTCAACTCTGTGAATGCCTTCTGTTGAGATTTGGACCAAAAGAATTTTTCTTTCACTCCTCCCTTGGTGACTTGACTTAAGGGCCAAGTGATATGAGAAAATCCCAACACGAACTTGCGGTAGAAGTTGGTAAGGCCCAGAAAGCTGCGAAGCTTTGTCAGAGTGGTTGGAGATGGCAAATCCCGAATGACTTGGATCTTGGTTGGATCCACATGCACCCCCTGTTCATCAATAATGTATCCCAAATACTGAACCTGGGTCATGCCAAAAGTGCATTTCTCAAAATTGGCACATAACTTGTGTTGCCGCAGTGTTTGGAGAACCTGTCGGATGTGGTGGAGGTGCTCTTCCCAACTCTGGCTGAAGATCAGGATGTCATCCAAGTATACCACTACAAATGAGTTGGTGAATAGCCGCAAGATGTCATCCATTAGCCTCATGAAGGTTGCAGGAGCATTCGTCAATCCAAAAGGCATAACCAACCATTCGAAAAGGCCCTCCTTGGCTTTGAAGGTAGTCTTCCACACATTGGAGGGTTTGATTGGTACCTGGTGATATCTTGACTTCAAATCGATCTTGTTGAAATATTTTTCCCCCTTTAGTTGGTCCAGGAGGTCATCAATTCGTGGGATTGGGTACCTATTACAGACAGTGATCTTGTTCAGCGCCCGATAGCCAATACAGAGTCTCCAAGTCCCATCTTTCTTCTGTGCCAACACGATTAGTCTCCCACAGGGCGATGAACTCAGACGGATGTGACCTTTTTGCAGTAGCTCTTGAATCTACCTCTTGATTTCATCTTTCTCTAGAACGAAGAATTGATAGATTGGTCCATTGGGCAGCGACGCACTTGGGGTCAGATCAATTTAGTGCTTGACCTGACAGTGCAGAGGAACCCCTGCGGGGGAGGTGAAGATGTCCTCGTACTCCTCCACGACCTTCTTCATCTGTAGTTGTCGTGTGGAGGGGCCCTGTCTGGAGGTCGTGGCCACTGTCTTCTTCTTTTCTTGAAGGCGTATCATCAAAAAAACAAATTTCCCAGTTTTGGAAATGAGCTTACTGCATTTTTTTGCAGTAACCAAAGTGATGGCGGTAGGCGGTGCTACCTCTGGTATCCTGTACAACTTATTTCCAAAAGTAACAATAATAGCATGGGGCCTTGATTCATACACAGCATGTTGCTTCCACAAGTATGGTTGTCCTAATAATACATCAGAAACTTCAAGGGGAGCAATGTCACACAATACCTCATTCGTGAAGGGCTTGATGTTGTATGGAAGGCGACACTGTTGGCTCATGCGAAGATCCCGTCCTTGGTGAAGCCACAGGATGGTGTATGGTTATAGATGTGTTGGGTTCAGTAAGCCTAGCCACTTCACGACCTCTGCTGAAATGAGGTTCTTTTGGCTCCCACTGTCGACAATGAACTGTAGCAGGGAGCCCTTTACCCACATCTAGGAGTGGAAGAGACGCTCCTCCTCCTCTGGATCTTCGGGTTCCTCCTTCTGGATCTTCGTGGTGGCAACGGTGGCGTTGGGCTCCACATAGATTATCTGCTTCCCTTTGTCATTCCCCTTATCGGGTTCTGACTCAGAGTCAGAGCATGCATCTGAATCTGAAACCTTTAGCTCGGCCACCAATGACTGCTTGGCTCGACACTCACTTGTGTTGTGAGTGGAGCTCTTATGGAACTCACACCACTTTCCCATGTCCTTTTTCAGCTTCGCGGTGTTGTTCTTTGCTTGCAACTTTGGCGGGTTGTCTTGGGCCACCCCGCCTTGGCTTTGTCCTTTGTTCTTCGGTTTTGGGACACCTTTCCCTTGTTTCAGATTCGTAGATCCAAAGTCTCGCTTCTTTTGTTTAAACTTTTGCTCGACCTTGACGGCATATCGGTATGTCGTGCCGAGTGAGGAGATGTTCAGGAATTCTATTTCTTCTTGGATGTACTTGTGCAGGCAGCCACGATATTTGAGTACCAAATGATGCTCTGTATCCTTGATACCCAACTTTGCGCGAAGGGTATGGAAAATATTGGTAAACTATGGTATGTCTTGGTCCCTTCCCTGCCACAGTGTGGTCCACATTATGTATTGATCCTCATAGCTTCCGACAGGGTAGTACTGCTCCTTGATGGCATCCTGGAATGAATTCCAAGTGGGTACGACTGAAAATAGTGAGCTTGTACTTTCATCCTTCTGCTCGCAGTAGGTTTCCCACCAATCCTTGATGTGGGGGCTGCTTTGAGAAGAGCGAAAATAATCTTTTGCCGACTGGAAAAATCATGAACAGAAAAATAATTTTCTAGCACATTTAACCATTTATCGATGGCATCTGTGTCTATCTAACCCTCGAATATGGGGATTTCAAAATTAACTTGTACCTTAAATGGTGTGGCATTTCTAGAGTTGCTGTTGGAAGCCAATTTGTCACCCCTGGGTAGCCGCTGAAGGATCTGGGCAAAGTTGTCCATCATCGCGTTCCTTTGTCACTCGAGGGCTTCTTTGAGCAAGATTTTGATAGGATCTCCTGCCCCCTCATCTTTATTTTCATCCACCATGGGAGGCCGTCGGGATTTGCAAGGTTGGTCTTGCAAAGGTTCGACCAGTTCAAGCCCTAACTCTTTATATCTCAACCTCGTTGGGGACATGCAAAGAAAAACAGAGAAGAAAATTAGATCGCTCTGATACCACTAATCCGGATTTAAACAGGAACGCACAAATTATAGAGATAACCGTAAACACAGTGATGCAGTGGAAATAATACTTCATTTCATTAATGTAAAACACTGAAATATGCTTACAAATGGGAATGGAAATAAACCAGCTAGGGCGATGGTAGTTTATCTCTGAGAAGAGATATGATGGCTACATGCCTCTAAACTATCTTACAATGAAGCTCAAGGGCCTTTTTATTATTGAACAATAAGAGCAAACCCTAAACAACCAAAACCCTAACCCGAGGAGATGTAACACCAAGAGTTTATGGGCTCCAATGGGGTGAGTTGGATAGCCAACTTCCTGGGGTCACGACTTGGTCATATTATCTCTGTTTGACGCGCATGATAGCCCATTGGAAAGATCTCTCCGAGGACTACGACAAAAAAGATGATTTTATACAAAAAATCGCTGGCAGTAGATTTCCCAAAAAACATCAGTTAGGGCCTCAAAACGGCTTTGGAAGTTTAGGACCCGAAAAACTGCTAAAAATAGTAAATTGTGCTATAATTAAGGAAACTGAAAAAAATGAAACAAACAATGGTGGGGATCCAAGTGGAATTAGCAGGTGGCCACCAATATCCACCTAGATCAAGGAGCATGATGATGAGCTCGAGCAACATGACATTGAGATCATTGATCTAGAGGCTCAAGAGGGAAAATGTCAAAGATGTCATTATTCAAGAGAAAGAAGCCCAAATACAAGCTTTGACGGACAACATAGAGAGAGCTAAGTTTGTCATCACTTACCTGGAGCAAGAAAATAAACAACTAATTCATAAGCAGGTCCTCATGGAACTTGAGCTACTAAAGATAGCGAGGCAAAGTGACAAAGAGGCTCATGTCACTTTGACTCCCATTGAGCAAGAAATTAAACAAGATAGGGAAACTTGGCTTGTAAGAGTCAACCTACATCTTGAAGGGCTCATTGACAAGGTCAATAAGGATAAGAAAATGTTCTAACAGATGGCATACCATTACATGGCTCGTAACAAAATTTGTAACATGAGGATCAGGAAGCTAAAAGCTAGGTTGAGGAGAGCCTTAGAGGGCAAGAAAGAGCAAGATAGGTTGAATATGTTGCCTGAAGCCTCCTTGTCCAACCAAAGCACTTGATGGTGGTGCTCCATGCCAAATTTGGGCAAATTTTGAGGATTTTTTGCATTTTTGAAATTTTGAAATTCTTAACACAGAAAATTTGCCCAGAAGCGTAGCACCACCGATGCCGCGCTTTTTCTTGAGGAATCCATTGGAGAAAAGGTTGACATTTTTGGATTTAGAATGATGAGGACATGCACCCTAGCAATTTTCAGGAGTTTTGGAGCAGGTCTGGTTCACCAAAATGTCCAAAAACTACCAAAAAATGACCTTTCTGCCTCTTTTTGGACACACAGAAGCAGTCTTGGGAGATTCAATTTTTGAGGGCAAAAATGACCTCCAAATTCAAAAATCCCAGGTGTTCCAGAAACTAGACTTGAATAAATTTCCAATGAACTATTATGGGCTCAATTTGGATGCCAGGAAGGTCTCCAAAAGTGACTTGAAAGTGGCGTTGCGCTTATGGCCTTTTTTGCTCAGAAAACCAAAATTCACCTGTTTTGACTATGAATTGGATTTCTCTCTCCTGATGGATGATTTCACTGATGTAATTGATGACATGGCATATAAATGTAATGGTAAAATAGTGTTATAGGGTAGATTCATTAGTTAGAGGTGGTTTTGAGGTAAATGAATCAATTTCCCCTTTTTTAGAGGCAAGTTGTTTCACTGCCTATATTCCAGTTCTTAGTTGGGAAATGGTTGAAACAACCCATCTTCTATTGGATTTGACCCTTGATGGTCAGGATGAGTAGTTTTTATGTCTATATCATGTATTTTCTTTGTCATTAGCAAAGGTTGGACTCACTTGGATGCTCTGAGCTAGATTGTACACCATTGTAAGCAGTTTGGCAAGGAAATTAATAGGACTTGCAGCTATTTTTATGGGATTCCTGTGGTATGGTGTTTTAGCATAGTTTCTTATTTTTTATCAGTTGTTTATGTGTTTTATGTATGCCATCATCTATTTCACTGCTTCTAATTGAATGATATCAAGATAGATAGGTAGAATTCATTGTTTGCAGTGCTCTACCTTGGGAAATCATTCAGTACTCTATGTTTTCTGTTGTTTGAGTAGGATCCATGATTTTCACATGCCCTCCTCATCTCCTCACCGGTCTTAGACATCTCACCTCACTAAATTTCAAGTGCTAAAGCCTATACCTACCTTGCCCTATAGAACACCCTGCATTTTGACCTAATTTCCCGGACCTAAAACTGCCTAGCTCCATCTGATCCACAAACACAAACAAATTCAATCAAAATATTCTGAGCTACTATACCTAGCCTAAAATCCCTATTTGATCTAGTCATTTTGACTAAGATCCATAAGGAGGGAGCCCTCTCCCAAGTGTGGTTTGTGGTTACCCTAGAATTGCCTCCCTTCAGCCTGAGGTCAATCTAGGTGATAACATTACGTACACACAAATTTGTTATTCAAATAGCAAAAACATCATGACTAAAGGACTACTAAAAACTAATTACAAAAAACCAAAATTTCATAGGAAAGGATTGAGTTTAATTTAAATTGGATCCTAACTTTTACATAAAAGAAAAATAAAATATCTTTGACGTATGTTTACACAAAATTTAAGATTAAGCTTCCCAAGGGAATGCACTCACTAACTTGCAGAAACAATACTTTTTCTTGTAAACCAAACTTACAGAGAGAATACAACTAAATCAAATGCATGGAAAGGAAGAAATGACATAAACATACAACAAAGAAGCTTGAGTGCTTGGGTTGGGACCTAACCCAAGGAAACTCATATCCTTAAAACAAACTCAGGCTGGAATAAAAGGTATGCTTCTCAGTCATCTCAAAAATTGTTCAAATACATAACATGGTAATGGAATGACAAGTAGCAATCTCTAGCTCTAGTAGTCACTATCTTTCTCCAAAATTAAAATCTTACTAAGCTCCTAGGCTCCTTTATTTATTCAAAAATAAGTGAGGGATAGCCTCCTTAAAGGGAGGTTTTCTTTCATCCAAAAATCCTATAAAAATGGATCTAGTTCCTTGGGATTATTGCAATAACTGAGGTGGATAAATTATCCTATCCTAGCCGAGTTGTTGATGAGATGATTTGAGGAACATGCCTCCTAAACCTTCTCTTGCTGATCCTCAATGCACTCTTATGCAATAAATGTTGGTCTCCAACATGTTACTGTATGACTATTGCTCCTTGTCTTGCATATTCAATGTGTTAAGCTACATAATATGACAAATATTCCTTAACCTTCATAGTGAGCACATTATAGCTAAAAAATATGTCATCAAATGCAAAGAGAGAGATTAGAATGTGCTGAAGGATGGTCAAATTAGCCTTGATTGGTACTTATTTAGGAGGCCCCTCAAATTAGAAGTGAATTGAGCCCCTTGGTCAATGACCAACTCTCTTGGGAAACCAAACTTATAGAAGATGTTCTCCCTCATGAACTCTACCACCTTTTGTTTTGTTGATGCTTTGACTGCCTTCACTTTATCCCACTTTGTCAAATAATTAGTGCATACAATGATGTACCTCTTTTGTCCAAATAAGGGGGTTAATAAGCCCAATGAAAATCATGCCCCACTTCTCAAATGGCTCAAGAGTCACTTGAGGTTGTGGTGGCATGTCATCCTTTTTTGTGGGCTTTCCCATCCTCTAGAATTCATCACATTGAGTAGTGTACCTCTTGGCATCTTGATGTAGGGTAGGCCAATAGTATCCTGCTTGGATAATTTTGAAGGTTGTCCTCTTGGTAGAAAAATGGCCCCCACAGGGTCCATCATGGCATGTTAAGAGGATATCAAAGACCTCTTCTTCCCTTACAAACCTCCTCAAAATATGATCTAGTCCCAATTTGAAAAGTCTGCCCCCAATCCAAGTGTAAGGGGCACTTTTCTGATAATTTTACTCTTTTCCTTGGAGGATAGATTGGGAGGAAATTGTCCTTCAACCAAGAATTTTTTTTTTTTCTTTTTTTTTTTTTACTTTTTTTTTTTTATTTTTTTTTAATTTTTTTAATTTTTTATGTCAACAAACCAAGGTGATCATAATTATATGGTGAAGAGGTTCTCATTTAGGAGCTGATCATCTATCATCTCTTCATTCTCTGCAGGCAGGGTTATTCTAGACAAGAAATCTGCAACCACATTCTCCTTCCCTAGCTTGTCAACAATGGTTAGATCAAACTGTTGTAATAGCAATAACCATCTAATAATCCTAGCATTGACATCAGGTTTGTTCATTAAATACTTAATGGTTGCATGATCAATGTGAAAAAAAACTTGGTACCCTATAATGTAGTCCCTAAACTTATTTAAGGAATGTACAATAGACAAGAGCTCTTTTTTAGTAATTGTATAGTTGAGTTCAACCTTGGATAAATTCTTACTAATGAAATAGATAACATAAGGAAACTTACCTTCCAATTGTCCCAAGGCTTCTCCTACGACTTTATCAGATGCATCTATGTGAATGTGAAAAGGAAAGACCCAGTTTGGGCCCCTGAGAACTGGTGTAGTTGTCAACTTCTCCTTGAGCTCTTCAAATGCTTCTTGACATTGGTCTGTCCAACAAAAATATGAATCTTTTGTTAGCAAACCAAACAAAGGTGAGGCCATTTTACTAAAATCCTTGATAAATCTCCTATAATATCCAACTAGTCCTAGGAAGCTCCTAACATCCCTTTGTTTCTAAGGGACAGGGACCCTTTTGATAATGGTAATCTTGTTAGGATCAACTTAGATCCCTTATAGAGGAAGTGGCCTAGAATAATCCCCACAATCATAAATAAATTCACATTTTTTTGGACTTTAATAGAGACTCATTTAAATGAATCTTTTAAAATATTTACACATGTTAGAGGGGGATTCCTGGAATGCATCTCCATAAGGAGTGAATTCATCCATATAAATTTCGACTACATCATGAATAAGATCAATAAAAATACTCAATACCTCCCTTTGGAAGGTAGCAGGGGCATTGCACAAGCCAAAAGAAAGGACCTATAGGAAAATTCCCCACATGGACATGTGAAGGTGGTATTATCTTGGTCCTCGGGACTAATTTGAATTTGATTATACCCGTTGAAATCATCCAGAAATAAAAATAGATTTTTTTCCGTGCATGACCATCCAAAACTCGATGAATAGAAGGTAAGGGGAAATGATCTTTCTTAGTAACCTTATTGAGTTCCCTGTAGTCAACACAAACTCTCCATTTTCCATTCTTTTTTGCAACAATAACAAGAGGTGATACCCATTCACTGTTTGAAATAGGGTAAATGAATCATGCATCTAACAATTTTTGCAGTTCTTCTTTTAATATGTCTTTAAGGGCAGGATTCATTCTTCTCTGGGGCTCGAACACATGCTTTTGGCCTTATTTAATGCATATGTGATGTGTATAAACTAAGGGATAGACCCATTCCATCTCTTGGTAATCCCAAGCAAAGGCATCAAGGTGTTGCCTTAAGACAATGAACAATTGTTCCTCTTGTTTTGCTGAAAGGGAAGGGTTGGTTTTCAAGGTTATAGATGGGATGATTTCCACAATTTTGACATAGTATTGATTAGAACCAATACTGAGTAATTTTTCCCATGGTCTATTTGCAGGTTGTCCTAAAGGATCCTCTACTAGTTCATCAATTTGCATGGAAACATGATGTTTGTTTTGCAAAATATTATTAATAAGATTATCTTCATCCAGTTTCCTACTTCCCACAAAGAATTCTATGTACAAATGGGGTAGGGGGATGATTGATATAATTCTTCCTCTTCTTCCTCTTCTACCCACATAGGAAAATCATGCTCAACAAGGGGTTGAGAATGGGGGTATAATACAAGATGTTTGGTGAGTTTCTCATTATTGATTTTCATGTTCCTTTCTCTGCAATTGATGTAAGCATCAACAATAGCTAACCAAGGTCTCCCTAGGATGAGAGGATACCCATTGAAATTGGTATTAGGTTGGAGTACAAGGAAATTAGTGGGGTACTCATAGGAATCGATGGAAACCAACTCTTCCTCAATAACACCCTTAAGGGCTACTGTGGATTTGTCAACAAGTTGAAACACAATTATGGTTTTCATCAGGGCTCCCTAGAGCTTGATATTAAGCATGGTTTCCCTGATCGTGACATGGATTAGAACCCCTAGGTCAATTTGTGCATTGGGGACCACACTGTTGTTAATACGTACATGCACTATTGGGCTACCAGGATCCAAATACTTTGGGAGATGATCTTTCCAAGAATTAGATCAACCGATTTCCCAACAACATTCATAGTGGGGGCATCTCTCTTCTTCCTTCCCGACCTCTTTAAACACTCTTCCCTAATGAATTTATTACATATGGGAACACATTTAATGGCCTAGAGGAGAGGGATTTTAACACACAAGTTTTTCAGTTCTCCTAGAAGTTTAACTTCTTCTCGATGTATGATTTGGGATGGACCAATCTTCTAGGATAGGGAGGAGGATTGGCTTGAGGAGTACTTTCTTCCTTCTCTTGTTCATGATCTTATATTGGAGAAGGTGGGCGAGCATTGAAAAGTACCTTCCCAGACCTGAGGTTTATCTCCTCGATTTCTACAACATAGATAGGATAGAAGTTTCTCCACTGTAGACTTGTTGGGCCTACTTGTTGTTTGGGTTTGGATTAGGTTGAGAAGGCATTTGGGGTTGCTTAGGTGGATTGTTTTGGGGTAGATGTGGTTCAGGAGGAGGAATTAAGGTAGGTGGTTGGGCTACCTGTGGTCTCCATGCTTGTGAGGGATTACCCCATTGAAGAGGTTCGGGATGGTATGATTGGAAAGGTTGAATGGCAGAATGAGGAGGAGGATAAGACTAAGGTGGAGGCATGGCCCATGAGTTTTTTGCAGGATACCAAGTCTCAAAAGGTGCATTATTATTTGAATTAAAAGAAGGAGGACAATGTATACCTTGCATACCTTGCTGATATGGTCGAGGGCCTTGTGGCCTCATTTGGTTGACAAGGCAAAGTTTCTCCATGCCTCCCTCTGCTCCTTAATACACCGCTTTCAAACTTGGAAGAGATGGAAATTTGTCAGTTGCATGAGTTTCCTCACATACAAATCAAATTTAAATTACATTCAATGGACACTAATTTCTAGGGTGTCTTTTGGTGCATCTAGGGAAAAATATGGCTAATTCCCTTTCTACCTCTTCTTATTTCCTTTTGATCTGCATAGTTTCAATCTACAAGGAAAAAGTATGTAACACATTGCTTTTAAAATCCTCTAACATACTACCTATTTCATTATTTATGTTTGAGGTTGAAGATGAAGAGCTTACCAAACCTTGGCTATATCTACCTCTTTTCCTTGCAACCCTGGAGTGATTCTTGAATAATTTCTTGATGTCCTCATAATTTAGATGATAAATATCTCCACCAAATAGCATGTTGAGAGTTTCAATTGACTCATCTCTGAACCCTCAAAGTAATATCGAATTCATTAAATCCAGATCAAGGGTGCAATTAGGTTTTCTATAACAGAGCCGAAACCTTTCTTCAAAGTCCTCTAGGGACTCATCTAGCCCTTGAGTCACCCTGAAGATTTATTCTTTTTTGTCCCTTTATATGCAATAATATTTGTATTTTTGGTTTAATTCTTGATGCATTTGAGCCCAAGTAGTGATACTTCCTCCTCCAAACCCTGTACAGGGTTGCATCCTTGAGGGTGGAAGGAAACAATTTATATTTTTTCTCATCAGATGTGTAGTCATATGTCCTGAATACAACAACAAATTCAAACATGAACGTATCAAGATCTTCAAGAGGCAAGCCATGATTACATGGAAGGGAAGTAAGGCTAATATTCTTCATTGTTTCTTCCCCATGGGTCTCTTTAATAGGAAATAATTCAGGTTGCTTGTTTCTAGCCATTCCTTCAATGGGTGATGGAGGCTCTTATTCCCCTATGGGCTCCTTAGAATTCTCTAGTTTCTCACCCAGAAAGTTCTCCAAATCCTTCGTGGTCAGAGGAGGTGGTTCACAGTCCCCAAGAAGTGTAGGTTAACTGCTTGTAGGAGTGAGGGTTTTAGGCATAAATTTCCATAAGTTGTCCCTAACCCTATGAGATATGAAATAAATGGATTTTTTTTAAAGACTATATAGATAGAAAAATGATGCAATTCTTTTTGTTGTTTTCCAAGAAGTAAAATGAAAATAAAAAGAAACTCAAAGCAGAAACATCACCTAATTTGATACCTCCCTAACAACGATGTCAAAAATGGATGAGTCCTAGTATTGCAACAAGGATGTTGCAACTCCCAGGGCTATCAACTTTAATTTATCGATCCAAGATTCATAAAATCTTAAGAAGTGATAGTGCTATATGCATAGTAAGCAAGACTTCTATCTAGGCTGCTATGAAGGAATGGATTGAACTAGAATGTGCAAAGAATATTTTGCAGAATTTGAAAGAAGAAAAATTACTGAACTTAACTTTGCAAGGAAAGAAGAAATTGAAATTTTACTTGTCCTATTGCTTCAAGGAAATAGTAAACTACTTGCAGGAAAATAAATGTTGGGAAAGAAAACCCTAATTCTCTTTTACAAAAATCAAATGATAGGAATGTAAAACTAAGCTATATTTATGAAAGTAAGTACATGAAAGAGAGGTTGCATCACTGCAATCAAAGTGAACTCTAATTGGTCTCTCGTCTCTTCCAGTTGGATTATAAGGATTAGGGGACGTTTCTAAATGATGAAAAGTGAAAAATAGGCTTAAGAGGCAATTCTCGCTGAGTTTTGATCAATTTTGTGAAGTGGTACAAGATGCTCTTTATTGCTACAAGATTGCATCTGAAAGCATTATAAGGACTCTAGAAGAGATATGAAGGCAGGGGAAGATGGGGGAAGGTTGGGAAAGAGTATATATGACCTTTCCAAGCTTATATCTACTCAGTAGCCCATCTTGAACAAGGGAAACAGTCAAGTGAATGGTCTCTTGCAACCCTATAATGTAATTTGGTGGACAAAAAATTTAGAGGAATGAGAGGAAGTGGAAAGACAGGTGTTGAGAGGGATGGTGTTGGTGGTGGAGAATTGATGTTATTCTACCTCATGAAACAATAGGTATTAACTACACACAAAATGGTTATTCAACTAGAAAAAACATCATGACTAAAGGAATGTTAAAAACTAATTGTAGAAAACCAAAAATTCATAGGAAAGGATGAGTTGAATTTAAACTAGATCCTAACTATTGCATAAAAAAGGAAAATATATTTGGTGTATGTTCACACAAAATTTATGATTAAGCCTCCCAAGGAAACTCACTCACTAACCTGCATAAACAATACTTTTTCTTGTAAACCAAACTTGCATAGAAAGAATACAACTAGATCAAATGCATGCAAAGGAACAAATGACAAAAATGTACAACAAAGGAGCTTGAGTGCTTGGGTTGGGCCCTAACCCAAGGAAACTCAGCTCCTTAAAACAAACTCGGTCTGGAATAAAAAATATGCTTCTCATTAATCTCAGAAATTGTTCAAATACATAACATGGTAATGGAATGAGATGTAGCAAGCTCTAGCTCTAGCAATCACTATCTTTCTCCAAAAATTCGTATCCTACTGAGCTCCTAGGCTCCTTATTTATACAAAAAATAAGTGTGGGGAAAGCTTCTTGAAGGGAGGGTTGCTTCCCTCCAAAACTCCTATAAAAATGGATCTAGTTTCCAAGGATACTCACAATCGCTGAGGTGGAGTAATTTCCCTATGCTAGCCAAGTTATCGATGAGATGATTCAAGGAAAAAACTTCCTAAACCTTCTCTTGTTGGTCCCAAACGTGTTCTTGTGCAATAAATGTTTGTCTCCAATGTGTTCCTCGGGGAAAATTTTAAGGATGGATATTTATCTTAAAGTTTATAAACCTTGGCGAATCCCACTAGTCCATAATATGCAATCTGTAAAATGTTTCGAGATACTTTTGCAGAAATATTAAAATTTCTAATAATTTTATATATTATTTATATAAATTTTTGGCGATTCTTAGGGTAAAATAATTTAATACTATAAATTTGGGCAAATCATTTTTAGGAAAAAATGGAAATTAGCAAATATTTTTTTTGGAAAAAATATAGAAAATTAGCACACCTGCGAATATTAGCCCCTAAAATTTTCCCTGGTGTTCCTATACAACAAATGCCCCTTGTCCTTCACCTTCAATGCATTAAGCTACATGATATGACAAATATTCCTTAGCCTTCCTAGTGAACACATTATAGCTCAAAGATGTCATCAAATGCAAAGAGAGAGATGAAAATGTGTTGAAGGATGGTCAGATGGACCCTGATTGGTACCTATTTCAGAGGCCCATCAGTACCCATTTCATATCCTCCCCCATCACCTCAGAATCTAAATGATAAGGCCGGTCCCCCGCCTCTTTACTTTCCAGTGGTAAAATCTCCTTCCTAACTTCCAAAGGAATAGAGTCAAAGAAGGCGGAAACAAAGCCATAGGCAAAAGGTCGACCTCTTTTAGTTCTAACATTGCCTCCTCCACTTCTCAGTGTTCCTTGGTTGCTACAATCATGCTTCCTAGGAAGAGGATGTGTAGCACCCGACCTAAGAACTACCAAATCATCCCACACGTGCCATACAACAGAAGAAAATTCAAGCAAATTTTCAATCGCTCTACAACTCAAAAACATGTCATAGCCCCACAACCAACAACGAAATTCATTAACACAAAGGATGAATTCAAAGAAACTATGACGATGCCTAGAACCATTAACTCTGTCAATTGATACCAAACTGTGAACAAAATGACTAAATTGAAATAGAACAATTAACCAGGAACCCAACACATAATAACACTAAAACCTTTAGAGAGCGAACACCATGAGGACGATTACAAATTACCCATAAGCCTATAATCGCTTTTAAAGACATAAACCAACCTTGAAATGGAAAATTGACCTTCCAAAAACTAGGTAAGGAAATTAAAAAGACAAGCTTGCTTATACCAAAACACTTGTCCAACACATGGAGAGAGACGATCTTGGAAAATTGTAACAATCTCACCTAAACAACGTTACACAACCTAATATACACTAGTTTCCTGAGAAATTTATCGTGCCACCCCTGAAAACAAGAGCTAACTAAAACATTCACCAACTTAAAACACCTAAGAGAGGACGAGGAAAAAACCTCGTCTCCTTTCGCACAGACCTAGTACCTCTGTTGTATCATCTTCATAACAGTCAATTTAAAGCTTCAGACCTATTTGATAACTTGCACTCACACCTTAATGACCCTCTTCCACTCCATTAAGAAGACATGACACTTGGATGAATTGCACACCATCCAAAGACCCCCTTAACTAGAAACACACCCCATCGAGGTGACATCTCTTTCACATTTTTAAAATTTATCCCAATAAACATTTTTTTCTATTATTTTTATTTTTATTTTATAAAATAAAATTAAATGTTAATATTTCTTTCTTTTTTTTGTATCGAGAGGAACCCAACAACCCACCTGACATGTAACTACCAGTAAACCTCTAGGGGGCTGGAATATGTCCTCTTTCTTGTAGTCTGGGTCACAACAAGGGGTATTTGAACATGGGTTTTTCGAGTTTCAAGGACTTCACAAGTCTCGGATTAACCAATTGAACTACCTCCCTCGCCTCACACGTAACTACCAGTAAACCTCTAAAGGGCTATGATATGTCCTCTTTCTCGTAGTCTGGGTTACAACAGAAAAATTTGAACTTAAGTTTTTCGAGTTTCAACAATTTCACAATTCTTAAATTAACCAATTGCATTGCCTCCCGAGACAAATGTTAATAATTCTAATTTCAAACCTATAATATATTAAATTATGTATTTAAATAGTTTTTTTTGGCTTTATTTTATTAGCACCCTATTTTACAAGGATAAAATTCTTGGGAGGGAGAGGGGAACATTATCATTGTAGCTCGTTGGACTTCTTTCGTATATTCAAATACACTAATATTCCTCGTAATTATTAATTTACACATGCAATTAGAAGTTTTTGTTTGAGGTTATAATGCTATAAACGTTATCTTAGGTTTTTGTCTATTATACTAATGTACAATGAGATTTATAATATCAACTATTTATACGATGTAAAAGTAAGAAAATAATTATGTGCTTTGATTAGATTATAGAACCTAAAATATTTTTGGATATTGGACCTCTGAGACATATGGGGATCACGTATGGATATGAGAATTCTAAGACATATATGGAATATGTATGTGTGTGAATGGAACTAGGATTATGACTTGTAATTAGACTTGTTTGATTCATTAATGGGGACACGTTTGAATGTGGATGTGTTATTGAACCTAAAATATTTTTGGATATTGGACTTCTAAGACATATATGGGGATCACGTATGGATATCAGACTTCTAAGACATATATGGAGTATGTATGTGTGTGAATGGAACTTGGATTATGACTTGTAATTAGATTTCTTTGATTCGTTTTTTGGAACACGTTTGAATGTGGCTACCACTAAATGGTAGGCCTTTACATGGATGTGTTTGCTAACCAAACAGCAACACATGTGGATGGGGCTACCGCTAAATGGGATGCCTTTACATGAACGTGCTTTTTTCTCTCTCTCTCATGATTGAGTGTATTGATAGATAGGTTTGCTTTCATCGATTTTTGTGACTTTGTCCATGTATTGGTGAAGCAAGTAAATTCACAAAAGAAGAAGAAGAATGCAGCAGCTGAGGACATCAACAAGCTGTGTGACTCCAGGCGAAGTTGTGGAATGCGTAATGGGATATCTAGAGGACCCCTTGGATCGTAGCGCGGTTTCCCTGGTCTGCAAGCAGTGGTACAACGTAGATACTCTCACGCGCAAGAACGTTACCATAGTGTTTTGCTACACCATAATCCCTTCAAATCTTAGTGCACAGTTCTCTGTGCTTGAGTCACTGAGATTGAAAGGGAAGCCCATGGTTTCCATGTTTAATTTGATGCAGGCAGCGGTACCACGTAGAATCTGCTCTCATGCACAAGAACGTTATCTTAACGTTCTGTTACACAAAAAATTCTTGGGATCTCAGTGCGCCCTTATCCGGGCTTGAGTCGTTAAAATCGAAAGGGAAGCTCAGCGTTGCTAGGTTTAATTGAGTCGTTAAAATCGAAAGGAAGCTCAGTTTTGTTATGTTTAATTTGATTATCTCTTGAGATACAAATATCTTTTAGAATGAAAAATTGAAAGTCGGTTTTGTCATGTTTAATTTGATTTTTCAGACTAGGGTGGATAGAAAGAGATACAAACATCTTTTAAAGTGAAAAATATTTCATCTTGAGTTTTTGGTAGATCAAGAGTTAAGATGGATCTAGGCTATTATAATATCTATATCTATATATATATATATAGTTGACATTGGAATATTTTATTATAATTCAAGTTCTCCCTATTTAAATGTTAAAACATGCCGTTCGTTTTTTTCTTCATATATGCATAAATTTAATTATTTTTCTTATTAATATTTTTAAAAAATTACATATCAAATCCATATTAAGCATTGAAAAAATTTACAAATATCCCTCATACATTGAATTAGAAAGTAATTATTAATGGAATAAGAATTCTCTCAATCTTTCTTTCTTTATATATGTTTCATGTTAAAATCTAAAATCTTATATATCAACTCATATTAAAAATAAAATAAATTACACATCTCCCTAGTTATGGAAAGTGAAAATATAAGAATTTTTTTTTTGTAAATTTAAATTACTTTATTTTTCTCCATATAAAGTAGATATAAAATTATATTATTTAATATAGACATTGAAATGTTTTACTTATAGTTGAGAGTAAAATAATTTTTTATTAATATATTTTTATTTTAAATACCACATAAAATGAATTATACAATTTGTAATATCAATAAATGAATTACACAATCATGTAATATTAATAATACTATTTCGTGTCATCTCCATATTAAGTAGTGAAAAATTACATTTCTTCTTCGTAGGTATTTTATTTTTTTTACTCATCTCCATATTAAATAGTGAAGAAATTACATTTTTTCCTATACTAAAAGATAAATTAATTTTTATTACATTCGTTAGTTTATATATCTATATAAAGTTATGTAAAATTAAGGTGCAAATTGAAGCATTTTATTAATTTCTTTCTTAAATTACTATTTTTATTTTGTTAATTGAAATTATTGTTTTACTATTTTTAAATGTAACATTAAGTGACAACATCTCTCCCATAACAAGTCTTGTAGAGTAGCTTAGTCCCTGTCACTCAAGTTAAAAATTATGTTATGGGAAAAATTGCATAAAAAATGATAACTTACATTGGTCATTAATTTAATAGTGGTTAATAGGCTAATGAAATCTTATAGCCTTGCTTTGTGAGAAACTAATACATTGGGAAGAGTGGATAAATTAATTCCCTGCTTAGGCACATGGGCTTGCATAAATTTTGATGGATAGTAACCACTAGTAAGTCTACACATTTACAATTTTACTCCTACGCTGCATAAATATTGATAGGAATAACTCTTCGTAGATATATTTATTTACATTTTATTCCTATCCATTTTTTATGCAAAAAACTTGCTTAAATTATGGTGGGAAATAACATAGTAAATAGGTTATTTACTTCCTTCAAAGCTTAAGAATAAAAAATCACTACATAAATATCTAAAATTAATGCATGAATAGTGCAACCATATCAATAAATTATTGCATAAAATATGTGACACAATTATCCAATTGACGTTATTGTGTGCAAAGGCTGCAATAAGATCTCAAGTTATGGTCGAATCAATTGTTTAAAAATTAGTTTTTTACTGAAAAATAAATATTTATTTCACAAAGTTAAATATTATAAGTTGCATTGGTCAATGCTAAACTAATAGTGGTCAACAAGAAAATAGATTGCTTGACGTTGGAATTAATAATAGACTAAATATAGTTTTAACACAAAAAGTGATTGGTTAAATAAGAGTTGAATGTGCCAATTTGGTCTTTCAATGTGGGAAATGTGTGGAATATTCTCATAATTAATAGACTAAATATAGTTATAACACAAAAGGTGATTGGTTAAATAAGGGTTAAATGTACCAATTTGGTCTTCCATTGTGGAAAATGTGTGAATATTCGCATAATTTATTATATTTGTGATGTTATTTATACCAACAACTTTGCATGTGGATATAATCCAGAGTAAGTTAATATCCTATGATTTGGGATATAGATCTTATGTCCATATTCTTTGTGTTTTTTGAATTATATGTAATATGTTGAGTGATTTTTATTATATTTTTATAAATTTGAAGAATTATATAAAAAAGAGATGAGGAAAACTAAAAAGAAAAATATATGTAAATAACAAAAACAATTGAAATAAAAAGAAAAGTTAAAAAAGAAATAAATCATTTTATATTTTCAAAATTTATGAGTAATATATGGTAGATGTATTACACGAATTATATTTATAAATTATTATAATGGAAGAGGGTTTTATTTTTATGTGGTTCATTAACAAATAGTTGATTTGACGCACTTTTAGCAAAATGACTAAGTTATAAAGTGGAAGGATTGGTCTTAATTTGAGTGAAGTTAATGAAATGAAATGATGGATGAATGAAAGTTGATGGGGGTAACTTTAAAGAGAAATGGATCAATAAAGGGCGTGACCAACAAGGATGAGGTCAATAGAGGAGGTTAGAAGTAACATAAGAGGTGGTTGACAAATAGTTTGTTGACAATAATTTTTTGTTTTGTTTTGTTTTTTGACAAGTGGAATCAATAAATGGGACAATTTTGTGCTTATGTGACATGGGGTTGATCCATCCACTACCACTATAACCACTAGTTGCACCACGTCTATCCCTAACATGGACACAAGTTGGTCGTGGTTTCAACCAATGACTTCATAATCTTAACATAATATGCTTGGCCAAGTGTTCTATTTGGGATTCTATTAATAGAGCCAAAAACTCGTCAATGTAAGTTATCATCAATAATGGCAACCATAACTATCATTGGTGTCAAAGACATCCAGTTAGATAAATAGGTCATTGAGACCTGGCTTCTTAGTAACAACCCCTCAAGCATGTAAATGGTAGTTAGGTCAATTTTTATATGAATTTATTCTTGTTGTAGGCCATTTTTTAAAGAAAAATAGCACTATAAAGGTGTTTTGTTTAAATAGTGAAAGTATAGGATTATAACAATTGGCACATGGGTCATACTTCATGAGGATGGTTATGGTAAATATTTGAAAGGATCATATTTACGATGCCATTTAAACTTAATAAAAAATGTTAGGCCTCTAAGAGAGTTTGTTTTGTTTTTCACATTGTGTAGCCATGTTGAACTAGGGGTTCTTTAAATGTTTAATCACAAGATACCATGGTATTTCATCATAATTGCGTTAATGACACCATTAAATTTATATTAACATATAGCACATGAAATACATGGTTAATTTCAACAAAAATCATATAATATTATTTTAAGAGATTATTATATTTACTAATATGATATATAACTAAGATTAAGATTATATTAAACTAAAATTAAGTATAACATATAATTTAATTCAATTTTATATTATATTATTTTATAATTTATATGTTATATTATTTTATAAATTTCTAGTTTAATATAATATAATATAATTATATCTTTTATATATATATATATATATATATATATATACACACACACACCATTCAATCATATTAAATGATGCATAAATTAGAATATATATTATTACATTTAGATAACGTGTATAGAATAATATTCCAATTTACATAGCATTAAACTTATTGTTATATTCAATTTTGTGTTTTCATGTGTTTGGGATTCTATATAAGAAAATAAAAATGTTAAGCAACTGCATTTGCTTTCACATTAGTGGGTCATACGGACTCGGATTTGAGTGTCGTCCGCACCATCAAAATTGTAATGACAAGCACTACAATTTGATATTGGGTTGGTTACATTTTAGAGACTTTATTTTTGAGCATTTCTCGAGGCACCTTCAACTTCTGAGCCTTTATGGAGCCACTTGGATTATTCCTCCCTACTAAGGAGATTTTGGTCATCCAAAAGAGTGAACATAATCTGCAATTTCTATGTTAGATTGTCTGCACCACAAGTGTCCTAACAGGTAACACTTCCTTCTCCTTCACCGTTGTTCTTCAGAGCCATAAGTGATGAGCTGATAACTACAACCCCTGCAAATTTGTAGTACAACTTTGTAAATTGCAAGCTCAATTACATGACCAATAATGACCCAAGTATCCCCATACTTGCCATGAGTTTATAAGACACACTCTCTGGTCAAGTTTACATGAGAATAGAAACAAATACCTTAGCTATCAATAAAGACCAAAAACATCACCGTTGCTTTAATAAGCGATATAAAACACATCATCACTTTTACAATTTAAATTGAAACACGTGACTTAAAAAATGTGGTCATGACAAGCTACAAGATCTAGTAAAACCATCTCTTACAAAACAAAGTGAACCACTAGGAATGTGGCGGATTTACTTGTCGAACATCTTCACCAACTGGTTTTGCCATGAGCACTTTGTCCTTGCGACACTGCTCTAGAGGGAGCCTCGAGCACGTGGCTCTTTGTTGTCTACCTCTATTGCAATGACTTCAAAAAGTCTTCTTCCTCCAGACTTGATTAACTTGCTTCCTTCCCTAATGTGGAGAAGGCATTTCACGCCTCATCCTCTTTCTTGCTGCAATTTTCTTCCAGCACTCAACAACCACATGGTTATGTAAACCAGAAAAACTACATAGTTTTCGATGAAATGATTTATGTTCATCATTAACATACTGGTAATCAAAATGAAATTTTGAATACTCAGACTGATTATACCTCTCTTGGCTGTCTCTGCTGCAATTCTGGCAATGAGAGCTTGCCTTAGCTCTACCTTTGCAATGTGCATTGTCATGGGAGGATTGTGATGTGGTCCCATCATCCTCTTTCCTTGACATTTTAAAACCATCTTGGAAGCTTCTGACACCTTCGAGCACTCTCCTTAATTGTACCCCTAACCTGCAAATTGAGGTCTTTGTACCACCTCCAATGGTTGAGTCATTCCTTAGCCATTAACGCTAAGTCCTCCTCCTTTATATGCCATCTTGGTAAGGAGTTTCATGCCAGTTCCTGAGATGGGTAACTCCACATTTCCAACAGAAATAATGTCATGTGAAAAAGAAACTGAAGAATGATCAACACTATTTACCTCAGTTGTCGATTATGAAACAAGTGATGATGGCTTTCCTAAGCCTTTGTTGTGCTTCAATTTTTCCAAGGCATCTTCCATGGCTCATAGATGAAGTTGCAATATCTGCTTCTCCTCTTTCTCTTCTCATAGGAGTCCCCTCATATCAAAATTCTCTGCTTGAAGGCTCTAACTAATCTCCTCATCTAAATGATGAGAAGACGATGAAGAAGATGAAATTACACTCGAGGGGGTAGATGGAGCATTATCCTTTGCTCTTTCTTTCTCCCATTTCTCTTTCGCCATCTTCTCCTCGTAGCCTACACACATTATGTTTACCATTTTTGAAATCTTGAGGAAGGCCTCATACATATCTATGTCATCCTCCATTTTCTTTCTCGTTGCATGTTCAATCATGCAATTCACATCAGCAGGAAGACAAAATTAACCAAGATATTTTACTTCTGTGATGTTAGCATAATTTCATTTAAAAGAGCATGAAATGATCACATGTGCATGCTTTAAAGAAGATGAAACATGACGACAACCATTAAATCAAGAACACATAACACATTGATAATGGAGTTCATGTAGTGTGGGTTACGTCTCCGGGCCCTGGTGTCAAGAGTGGGGAGGTCGATTCATTAAATGTTGCAAGATGATGATGTACATGGTATGTTATTTGTCAGTACAAGGATGAATACCCTTAACCAGAGTGGCATGTCTCTCTATGAGACGTTCTTAAGAACTCTCACTCATATGGGAAAATTACCTCAACAAGAGTGGCATGTATCTCCATAAGATGTTCTCCCTATATGAACTCTCTCTCAAATGGGCATTCCTTCAGCTTGAAAATATAATAAAATCTCACAAATTGTGGGATGAAAGTATCCCTCAACATAAGGGTAATCATGGACCTCAACAATAAAAACATCATCTCAACAAATCAAAAGAAAAACATGAGATAACTAAATCATATATCTGCACTTTCAGGGATGGCCGAAAAATGCAAAGCTTAGCTATTGAAATAGACATCACTGTTGAATTCGTGGTGCGAAATTATGTTGACTATAAACTTGAACCCTTTATGACACCATCAAATTCTAGACCCTTAGGCATCTTGAAGATTCCCCCAAGGATTCATTCCTGAATATGGCCGAAAAATCCACTGCTTAGATGAAGATTCTTAAATTATGTGAAAAATGACTATAAAGTTGGAATCATTTTGTCTTGTCAAAATCTTCCTCTAAGGGAATCTTTTAGATTCCACAAGGTTCTACAAAGATTCCTTGCTGCTAGACACCTAAATTTATGCTGTTCATATGGATATTTTTACTGCACATTTGGACTCCTGGCAATAAAATGTGTAAAAATGACTATCAACTTGTCAAATGTTGTCACTGTCTCCTCTGGCCCTCAAGGGAATCTTTTTCGGAATCTAAATAGATTCCTCCTCATGGTTCCATTGTCTATGCAACTCATGGTTCTGCCCGGAACTCCACACTCCACCTTCCCGAATGATGAAAGGTTCAAGGCTTCAATAAAAACCCTCAGTGCAATTTTCAAAGAAGATCTCGTGGGTCGTCAGTGGTGTGCCTAACTTGGGCGCACGAGGCTCGAGCTAAAACCTCGCATGTGGCCAAACACTTAGAAAATTTATGGTTGTTTATTTTTTTTAACTTTGGCACACTGTGACGTTGGATGAATGACAATTGGGAGGTGATTATGGTTTGTTTTATTCCCATTATATTATGTTGTTCCAACATCATTTAATGCACTTAGTTACATATGCCATTAATATGGCTTAACCACCCTTTTATAAATTTTAATTTAAAATATTGCTTGTTGGGACGAATATTCTTTTTATGGTTTTGTATTTAATATGGTTTGTTGTGTCCCCACCATATGACCATATAATATGGTTTATAACAACCAACCTTTGTTTTTTTTTATATATATATATATATATATATATATATATATATATATATATATTTAACTTTGGCGCGCTGTGATGTTGAATGAATGGCGGTTGGGAGGCGATTATGGTTTGTTTTATTCCCATTATATTATGTTGTTCCAACATCATTTAATGCACTTAGTTACATTTGTCATTAATATGGCTTAACCACCCTTTTTAAAATTTTAATTTATAATATTGTTTATTGGGACCTTGTACCAATATGCTTTTTATGGTTTTGTATTTAATATGGTTTGTTGTGCCCCACGATGTGACCATATAATATGGTTTATAACAACCAACCTTTGTTTTTTTAAATATTCATTGGTCTTTTGTTGATTTTTACAAACCATATTTAATGTACTGTTTTAAACCACAACAATATTTTGACTTTTATATGGCCTTGTCTCTTTCTTTAATTATTATATAAATTGCCTTATATGGATTTTTACTTTTTTCATATATGTGTGTGTGTGTGCAAGAATCCAATGAAAGAGCGCCAAGTGTCAATGCTTGATGGGCTACCATGTACGTTGTGGGTCCCACTTGCTGACTGGGATGCCATGTGGCACACTGTGGAACTTGCTTTTTCACTATCTTGTCAAACTTTAAAGAGCCATAAGTTTGTCATACAAACTTGGATTTGAGTGTCGTCTACGCCACCATAATTGTAATCACGAGCACTACAATGTGATATTGGTTTGAGTACATTTTGAGGACTTTTATTTTTCAGCCTTTCTGGAGCCACCTTCAACTTCTAAGCCTTCCTAGAGCCACCTGGATCATATATGGACATAGATGCACATTTATCAACTGTTGATTTTTATATATAAGTACATTTGAGATGACAATATCTATGTTGTTTATCTCTTTGTGCATATACATGAAAGTGTAAGAATACCAATTATTACTTTTAAACTAGAATGTCTGCTTATTATGATGGCATGCTATTTTGATTTAGAAAATTTTAATTTTCATATGATGCAAATTATGACTAAATCTTAATGTATATCTCATCTATGATATAATTAATGCACTCTAGTTGATTATGAGTAAGATATGAATTTGTGACTAAATGAATTCTCATATTTTTGATGATATGCTCTATGATTTGATAAACATTATTGATCCTACTTACATTAGATATATGTGATTATGTTATCTATATGATAGTCAAGTGTTGACATGATCTGATACATATGATTGTTTAATTAATGCATGGGATGTATGACTAGATACATGTTATGAATTGATGTATTATTTTTGTCCATTGAGAAAATTCTTGATATGATAGTCACTCTATAAGCCCATAGGGATATTCTAGTGTTGGATTTCATGGGAGTTGATAGAAATAATCAATCTTAGTAGAAGTGCCATAATATGGATCATCGATAGGATATGAAGAATTCACTAGTTTATTTTTCCATCTATTGTAGGATCATGTTATGAATGGAACCATAAAGCCTTAGGAGATGCTTGGAGACAAAGATAATTTCATATGTCCAGGGTCATAGGGTCATAGGGTCTTGTGAGATGACAAAAGTTAGAGATTAACTCTTTGAGAAATGTTCAAACTTTTGAATCCTATCATAATATATACACGTGGCCATTTTTTACATGTCTTCAAAATTATATTTATACTGAAAAAATATACATGATTGATTACAAAGTTTCCAATCCCTTTTCTATTGAAATATCTAGTCTTAATATTAATCTATTACTTCATCTATTCATTCAAAATGCTCAATCTTTTTTGTTATAATATTTTGAACAATTTAGCAAAAAAATATTGAGAAAATATTTTAATTATTTTCTCGATTAATAACATTGATATAGTTCTTTCTTCACTTCTATTAAAATATTTTATATTGTATTTTATGTAGAATGTTGAATGTATCATATCTTTTATTAGTCTATGAGCGTGAGTACTCTTCCTTTATTCTTTGCTCATATTACGAGTATTGAAGGTTTATTTCTTTCAGACTAAAAATCTACAAAAAAATGAAATGAACCGAGCTAATGTTCACTAGAGGTTAATAAAAATAAATTAGTAGTTAGTAGTTAGAATAAAAATATAATAATATATTCATTCACATAATTTATCCTTTTATGATTCAATCTCATTTAAATCAATTGTGAGCTTGACAATTCATAGAAAAAATGAATGGCTATGTTAACAAGTTATTAGTCAACTTAGAGTTTCACAATAGTGGTAATATATACCACATTGGCTACATGAAATTAAAATATTTAGCTTATAATGTTTTTCCGATTCAGTGCATATCATGGATCCTATGACACACAATAATATTTTAATCTTGACACTTCCTAACAATATGACATGGATATCCATGATAGCCTGGTCACATAGGATGACACATAAATTTTAATAGATGACATAGTTAGTGACTCTATAGTTTATTTGGTAATCCAACAAATGTGTTATTTTCATCTGGATATCTATATTGTTTGAAACCTCACCTGATAACTTGATCCTGGATCCATAGGTAAGCACAACTTAAACCTCATCCAAGATTCAAGCATCCAAAACATCAAAATACCATGGCATATTAGTTCTTCTAGGATCTATATGCAATTAAGAAATGATGTAATCCAGTATTTGAACATCCAAACATTTTCCAATGAGCCATTATATGCCAAGTCCTAGACCCAGATGTGATAGTTCATTGTTGAATGAATCTGGCATCCAAGCATCCAGAGTATTAAGGAGTCATCTAGATAACACTTTCTCTTTATTCTAGATGTAATACCATCATTACCATGTTAGCGGTCCAACTTAGTTTCCATGTTAGTACAAAATAACATAAATCCAATAAAGAATTAAAAACAAAATGGACTTATCATTGATAACAAACATCTAGAGGAAGCTAAATTAAAAATTGAGGATTACCTCTAGATCCAAATGTCAGACATTCAACATTTTCCCATTACTAAGAAGGCTTGTCGTTAATGCATTCAAATCTAGATGCCAACATCACATTTTTTCATCCAGAGAAAATCCCAAGCAATGTACCCTCTCCTTGACCCAAATCTAGATTACCCTTATCTCGGTATCTAGTATTTGGCTTCATTTAGCTTAGAAATTGTAGACTAAGTCCATATTTCTCCTAAACATAGTTTTCCCTTTTGACATTCTGCAAAATAAAACAAAGATGACATTAAACCAAATAGGAAAATATCTTATAGAAAATTCATTGAAACAAGTTAGAAATTTTGTCAAAATTATAAAACAAATCAAATTAAATTATGTACAATCATTTAAACAAAGTCTTTCGGTAGAAATCACATGAGAGAATTTTTTGGCCGACGTGTTTTGAACCACACTTGTTGGTTTGAAACGTGTCGGCCAAAAAATTCTCTCACGTGATTTCTACCAAAAGACTTCGTTTAATTCATTATGGATCACAGAAGCTTGAATACAGAAATGTACAATCATGTTAGAATCTACATTAAATAGTCACAAAATGTTAAAAATCATTATATAAGAGAAAATTAGAAGGTTCCCCATTATTTTATGAATTATTCATATCATAGTGGGGGCTTGTTGTGTAGGATACAACACTTCCATAAAAATCATAGGAAAGAGAAGGAGAGCCATGAATAGTGGAACTCCTTATAGTGGTGTTGTATATCCAAGAAATATTAGATGAAGTCATTCATCAAGTAGAGACACTAGTTCATTTTTATGCCTTGCATGCAACAATTCACCACAAGTATAATCCCTAAAGGGAATTCATCTTGCATGCATTTCCTAATTATTTTTCATTCCAATATCTATGTCGCAAACCTCAACACGGGGTCTATAATGGTAAAAATAATATTGTCTATGGCATGTCTCCATGTTCCATAACTACACTGGACATATTCCACTCACACACCTTACATGGTAATAAAATTTGTTGGGTCTTCACATGTGTTTAGGACAAATATCATGTGCATTACCCTTTCATTCACTAGGTAAGCCAAGTCAAGTCATAGGGGGGAGGCACCATTGAGATACTATCTGTTGGTTAACCAACGATGATGATTTAGGTGGGGCTTACCCTTCCCCTTGCCAACATCACAGGGGAGAAGCCCTGTCGACTATCAAAGCATGTGGGTATTTTTTTGTAATGGAAGATTAAACGCTATCAAATTATGTTGAGTTTTGAAGTTATAGAGTGAGTTCATTCAACATTGGTTAGGGTGAATATGTTCTCAAGTTCTCAAGTTTTTAAATATTACTTGAATATTTTAAATGCAAAGAGATTTCTTGTAAATCACTTGTACTATTATAATGTTCTTGTGGTTTCGTCAAGACGTTTCTCAACATCCATTATGACACTCGCTAACAATTTCTCTCATTTGATGGAGTGTTATAGGATTTTAAACCAAACAAGTATTTGTCATATATATCTTCCTCAAGTGACGAAAATTCAAGTAGGGTAGAAGAAATTGACCAAACATATGCTACGTCATCTAGCAGGCAAAGATCAACTAGAGGTGAAAAGATTAGAAGAAAATTCCATAGATGAGTGGATTTTTTTCTTGTTGAAGGGGTCATGTTCTTATGATAATGAGAGCATAAATGACATTGAGGTGCTCTTGAGATACAAAAATATAGTGAAACAATGGGCACGCAAGGATCTTCCTGAAATAAACACTGATTTTTCTGTCAATGAAAGGATATTCCACATCACCCTATCATCATTACATGGTTTGGGGATATTTTCCATGGATGGAATAAAGGTATGTTATAGAGGATTAACTGAATTGATGGAGTATGTCGAACCCTGTTACAAATACAATGATTAGGTATGACTAGTCCAATATACCAAAATTATTTGAAGATATGGAGTGGTCACAAATTATATACAACTAAAAGACAATGATGAAAATAAAGGTGCAACCATGTATATTGATGGAAGGCCAAAAGTAGCAGGGAATATAACAAGGTTTGTAAATAGTACACCTCCCATGACCAGAAATAAGCAACCCAATTTCATAATCAAGGGACATGAAAGTAAATGTGTATTCATATGTGCCATTAAATCAATAGTTGCAGGGGAACAATTTCTCATTGATTGTAATTTTAATAGAATATATAAAAAAATTGCTATTATGGGGATGATATTTATTCAATTTTACCCAACTTGTAAGCAATGTCTATTGTATGTTGTAATTGTCATTTACTATGATATATTGTTAGCCATCTTGTAAGTTGAGGAAACATTTTAATAAGTCATGGTTAAAATATTGTGGCAGGTTGATCAAAGACAAAGAGTACGAACCTCAACACAGGTAATCATCAATGTAGTTGTACGTAAAATAATATAACCATGAGATTTATTCTATAGTAGCATTTTATCCATTATAGAGTAAGTCAAATTCATATTTTTAGGCATTATATAACTGAATGAAAGATTCACTGTGCATATGACCAACTTGAGCAAATGCATTCCTTCATCCTTTTTAAAGTATTGTTTCTATAAAATATGGAATATATATTGATCCTGCCATAATGCCTCTTCTAAGAGACTTCCAAGATGACAAAGTTTTTATAAATTTAGAACCTTTTATATTAGCCATGATATAACATGAAGTTTCTATATAAATTTAGACATATGTTAGTAGTGGTTTTCTTATTAATATAATGATGATTAATTGTGGATGAATTGAAAATTACACTTATTTGATAAACATGGTGATAAGGGGAAGGCACCAACCTTAGAGAAGTCCACATATGCTCTTGAGGAAGAGCTTACTGAAGAATAAATTTTTATGTCTGTCAATCCAATCCAAACAATAAAGAAGCTTTGAATGAAAGAAAACAAGAAATTTAGTTCTTTAGTTCTGATTGAGCCTTAGATAGAAGAGATAAGAGGCAAAATCGAAACCTTGATGTGCCAAATTTGTCAGTATGGGGTGAGCAACTCATTTAATTATCTCGTTTATTTGTTTATGATTTTAATTATCTCATCCTTTATAAAAAATCTCTTTATTTTACAGGTGTTTTTGGTGGAGTACGAACCTCATGCTACGAGTATGGGGGCTGACATTGGTAGCAGCGCTGATGCTCCACCTATGAGTGACACACTGGTCATTAAGACCGGTACACCTGCTCAACCACACATGGCGGTGTTAGCTACCTATACCAATAGGTTTCATATTTCATGATTGGCAAAGAAAGTTCCAAATATGCTCTGCTTTGGTGATACAAAGATCCCATATTTCCAAAAGGAGACAATGTGTGTATATAACTTCATGTTGATTAAGTTTTGATGGGTGGTCCAACAGCCTAATCTGGATCATGCCATGTTTCAATTTTCTATGTAGAATAGAGAAAGAAGTCTGTCCAAACTGTTTAATCTTGGCAGACCAGTAGCTTAGGTAGAGAAGTAAGGTTCCCAACTGCTTAATCTGGGACCTTGGCAGCAATAAGGGTAGCTTTAGATAGAAAGTCAAAAGAAAAAGCCAAAATAAAAGAAAAGGCACATAAGGGTCTGCAAGTCTAAGTGCACCCTCCATGAAGAAACAAAAAATGCTAGACAGGTAGATGGGTAGGTAGATGGGGTTGCAGAAGTGTCATTTATTTTAACTGGATCTTGCTGGTCTAGCATAAAGGAAAATCAGTGGATAGAGAAGCTCCTCTTCTCCATCATGTTGCAGCAAAGTAAAGGAGCATGACTAACTCCCTTTTCTCCCTTTTCACTTTCATTACTAACATCCCTTCATCAGTTGTGTTCATGAAAGAGAATCCAAGTTTTGTGTTGGTTCTTATTCCTTTAAAAGCCACATTTCTTGTCTAAAATTCTTTTCATTTTGATCTACTCCCTTAGCTAAGTTGTTTCTATATCAACTTAGTGATCTCACTCTTCATTCTCCTCTTACGTTCATATTAACCCCTAATTCTTATTATCTAAATCCCCTATATTACCCTTTCCCTATTATTATAAACACTATGGTGTATAAACCCCAAGCATTCTATAAATATCCCTTCCCCCTGGCATTATAGCCATATGATTCACAATCAGGGATTAAATTGACATCTGGTCCATTTAAGAACCCAAACCCAACCCCTCTTTCCCCTTCAGAATTTTTCTAAACCATTAAACCCTTCATTTGCTAAAGAACCTTGTAAATAAGCCCATTTTTACCCCTAACCCGCTCATTTGCAAAAATACATGAAAACCCACTTTTTCCCTTTATCCTAGGTTTTGGGCGCTATGCGCGTTTTTACAAAATACATTGAAAAATCATGCAAATCCGCCAAAGTTCTAAGGTCCCCGCCGGGCGCATTTACCAAAGAAAATATTATTTTATTCCCCGCCAATATTCGTATCAACCTGGCAGCTTAACGATCCGTCGACCGTCGGATCAGGCCCTTTTCATCCGACGGCCCACATGCATATCGGAGCGGCCCCGACGTCCGTAAGATAGCTTCCGATATTTGTCAGAGGGTGACGTCAGGCCTCTGCCACACGTCACCCCCACATTGTATCGGAGCCCCCTCTGACAATTCAGCTTCCGTATAGAGGGCGGTGCGATATCAAACCGCTTACCGCTTCCGGTTTCCGTTAACCCGCTACGCCAGTGTCACTGCTACGTCATCGCCGCGTCAGCACCCCTGTCCGCCATTTGCTCCACCTGTCCGCCACCTCATCATCCCCGTGGACCACTCTTAATCTGCCACGTCACCTGATGACATCATGCTGACGTCATCCGAACTTGACCCCACCTGATGACGTCATGCTGACGTCATCCAAAAAAGGCGCCAATGTTCCAAAAAATCCATATTTTGGCCAAAAAAACCGTGTTTTTTTGCACTTTTTGCAAAAACGACTGTTGTTTCTTCTGCATGCATTTTACGTCCAAGCTCTCACCAACCTGCTGAATTTGACCTGGAGACCGTTGGCGCGTCAAACCCACCTGCATTTGCCACCATTGCCGCAGTGTACTAGGTATTTATCCGAATTATCCTCCTTGCGCCTAAGTTTGTCCATAATTCTCCAAGGATAACTTAAAACACTGAAAAAACACATAATTTACTGGCAAATCCTCTCTGCCTAGTCTCCATTTACCACTGTAAGGTCGAAATTCAACTGCTAAGCCTTGTTCACCCGAGTTTTCACAGAACCTGCATGCTGTTCGCGCAATCGTGAACGGGGAACCCGGGCTGCACTAATTTACTGTGAAAAAAGAGTTGTAAGGACCAAGCATTAGCCCTATCAGTTCTTGTGCAGTATTTCAATTGCTGCCATTGCCATTTTACCCTCTGTTTCTTGCAATTCACCTCTCTATTGCAAAAATACCCCTTTGGTATTGTTCTGTTCATTAACACCAGTGCACATACAAACAGAGCTTTAAAGTAACCATGGATGCTCCAGTAGCTCCTGTAGCCTTGAACATTGCCCCTTTAAATGCTCCTCAGAGACAATTGGAATGGCAACCATTAGCAGACCTGGATTATCAGATATCAGAAGAAATGCTAATGCACAGCAAGTACCACATTCACTTGCTGAATGAGTTGAAGATTAAACATGAGGCTGGAACAGATGTATTGGGCATTTGGGATTCTTTCCTCCCTCTCTTCAAGCTCCCTCAGGTCAACCAGTTTCCTGACCTAATCCACCTATGTGCTGAATCCTACGACGCCACTCAGAGGGCTGTGATTGACCCTTCAGGCTCAGTTGTTTTCCATGTCACCCCTGAAGCCATCAGAGAGATGCTGCACTTCAAAACTGAGAAGAAATTAGTCCCTTTATCACTGGCTGATCTGATAAAGCAAGGAGCTAAGTTGACAGATGCTCAGGTCACCAAACTAAATCAATTATTCATTAACTCTGACACTGTGAAGTACCCTCCTATTTCTCATGTTTACCTCAACCAGTTGGGCAGGGACCTTGTAGATATGATCAGTCCCATTCTGGGCTATAATTCAATTGAGTTTGTTGATGAAACTGTGCTGGTGATGATGCTCATGTTTTCCCCTGGCAAGTCTCCAATCTGCTATGACTATGCCACCTACATATCTGACAAAATACATGAGCAATTAATGAACTTGGCAAGAGAAAGGGTGTTCAGATACACCTCTTACATCTACCACTTGATTTTGTATTATCAACATGAGAAGTTCCACTTTGCTATGAAGAGAGTGGATGCACAAGGAAATCCAAGGTCAGTGGTGTATTGGTCCTCTGCCTTCCACTGCAGATCTGTTTCTCCATACACTTATTGTGAATTTATAGACCTCTTCATCCACCCAGCCATGTCTCTGCTCATGAGCTCACCTCCTCCTAGACTAACTGATGAGATGCAGAGGATTCTTCAGCTGTCCAAGGCATACAACATTGGGGATTGGTACTATTACCAACACCACACAGTCATTAGAATATATGGATGTGAGTTGCCCCCATACAGATTGCCCAGATATGTGCCTATGAGATTATTTGCCCTTGAATATTTCAGGCAGTTTGGGAATGCTGATGTGCTACATTTTTCAGGCAAAGGCAAGAAAGCACAGCTCAAAGTGAGAAACCAATTAGGCCACTTCATTTACAACAAAAGGGAGGAAGGTTGGCAAGAAGCCGACAACATGTTAGAATCCCTTGGCCTACAGACCAGTTTCCTTTGGAAACCTTATGACCCCAATCACTTCATAACTTTAAGAAGGGTCAAATATAGGCTGTCCGGTTATGACCATGTAAGGTTGCCTCACATAGAAAAGTATGCAAATCAAATTAAGTGGAGGAGAGGAACCTTAGAGGAGGCTGCTACACAAGAAGAATTAAATCAAAGAGCAGTTAGAAATCTCCAAAAGATGGCTGACTTGGAGCTTTGTTCACAGGTATTTGCTCTTCCAAGCACTCTAGTGGGAGCAGCTGCCTCATCTTCCACAGCACAGCAGCAAACAGCCAAAGCTACTGATCAAACCTCTAGCAAAGGCAAAGAGAAAGAGATGGAGCCAGAGCAGCCACCTCATGAAGAGGTACAGCAGCAGGAAACGCAGCAACAGCAACAGGTACAACAGCAGCAAGAGGGGCAGCAAGAAAAGGAGAAATCAGGACAGCAAGAAAATACATCACAGGCCCCAATTTCCACCGAGCAGCAAGCTCAGGACACTCTGCCTCCTAGGCAGGAGACAACAGTGGAAGCCTCAGTCCTCCAAACCCCACAAAAAGAAGACATAAGCAGAAAGAGGGACAGAGAGACTCCCCTCACAACATCAACAACTCATGGGGAGAAAAGACATAGAATGAATCCCTTCTCAGAGGAAGAAATGCCTATAGGGCAGTCTTTGGTCATGGGCCCACCTAGTATGGAGGCATCTGCAAGTTCCTTCCAACAGGAACAAGAGAGGACAGTGGGAGGAGAAGTCAGCTCCTCAAGCCAGCAAAGAGGAGCTGAGGTGGGCATCAAGCAGCAGTTCATTGACATAAAGAAGAGGAATGAGCCCATAAGAGTACAGCTATATAATCATTTGTTGAAAATGGCTCCCACTAACCAACAAAGACTAATGTATGCATTTGATGTCCAGGAGGGCAAGATGATCATGAGCCATTTTATGCCAGCAGTATTGCAGCCGCAGTCAGCTGCAGATTACATAAGGACCAACCTTGAGGTCCTTGCCAAGGACATCCACCCAATGGACAAAATCGAATTGCATAAGCAAACGGGTGAGATGGTGTATGCCTCCTTGGCAGATAAGACATTGGAGAATTAGAGGCTAGAAAATAGCCTAAATAATACAGCTGCCCAACTTGAGTTGGAGAGAGCATCCTCTCAAGCAAAGGACAACAGAATCAAAGCCTTGGAGGAGATAATCATAAAACTTGGGCATGATCCCAAGGACATCAAGGCTGTGCAGGCATTGTTGAAATTGAGAGATGCAGATATGGCAGCATTAAGAAAAATGGTGAAAGTCCCAGCAACCATTCACCCACAAACTGAAGAAGTTGCCCAGCTAAGACATGACCAAGATGCATCAGCTATGTTGGTGTCCCTATACAAACAGCTAATCCAAACACAAGAAAAATTGGGAGAATCAGAGGCTGCACTGCAGGCAGCATTACAAGAAAAAGAAGGAGGACAAACATCTCAGCCTCCTCCAGAAATAATTAACCTGGAGGAACCTCCTCAGACTACAGCCCCTCCTACTGAACAGACAACACCATCTACATCAGCAACTGCACCAACGACAGAGCAGGCTCCAAGCCTGGATATGCAGAAGCTCAAGAATGAAATCCAAGCCCTGGAAGCCCAAATGGCAGAGCTAAATGAGGCCAGGGAGAGTCTAGCCAAGCTCAATGAAATATATGATAAATCCAAGCAAACTGTGGCAGAAAAGGGAAGGGAAATCAAGACCCTTAAGGATAAGATAAAGGAGCTGGAGAAGGAGCTCACACTTGACAAAGTGACAGCTGAGCTTAAGACAGTTTTATGGGCCAAAATTGGCCAATCCATAACTGATCAATGGCAATACATTGAGACCATTTATGAGCAAATAGAGCTCATAGGGAAAGCACAGAGGGAAATCCAGAGATCAAGGGCATCTCTAGGTAATATGCCTGAGGTTGCCAACAGAATGATTAATGTGCTTAATAACAGAACAAGTGCCCAGCTGGTGACAATGGGAATCACAAGCAGAATTGAGACCATCCAGCTGATAAAGAGGGTCCTTATACTGAGAAGCCTGGTACAAACGCTGGAAAGAAGAAGCCAGGACATGCAGACAGAGGTAAATAAGTTCATGGACAAGTTCACAGCACTACAGGGCAAAGGTCTTCCTAGCTTACTGAACAGCGCAAGGAGACTACTTTCACATGAGCATTATGCCAAGAGGGTCAATACATTTGCTACTAATCAGATCACTGAAAGGCCCAGTACCTCAGAAGAAACAGGACCAGCAACAGGACAAAGTCTCTACAACAGGGTAGAGAACTTATTCTTTATAATGAATGAAATTAAACATCTGTTTGAAGTGCCTCCAAACTTCTACAAATACACAGAGGCAGATGAGACTTTAGAGGCAATTCTGAGACATCAATTGCCCACACAGAAATGGTGGACTAAGGCAATACAGATGATATTATAGACAAGAAGCCATTCACTAAGTTTTCATCAAAAAATATAAGTTATCATGCACAGGAGAATTTTGATAAAATCAGCATGCATGGAGAAGAATGGGCTGAGCCAACTCAGCAAAACTATTCGGCCACCAAAGCAGCAGTGACAGTCACAGGGGACAGGGCCAAAAAGCTACAGGATGACAGAGCTACAAAGACACGTCATTCATCATTTATAACAGAGCGTTCAACCGACTCAATGACCTCCAAAGGTCAAAAAGTTTTCTGACAGCATTAAAGAGCATTTATGTTGTATTCAAAGCTGTAATAACTTCTTATCTACTTTCTGTACAAGTTGGTGAATGTATTTATTTCTCAGAAGACTCAACGCCTCAGATATTTTGTATGACCGCTTGTATATATTCCCCCCTCGCATAAGTTTGCAGGGGTTGTTGTTGATTTCTCTTCAAGAGTTCTTTTGCTGTAAATTTTCAGAGTTTAATACAAAGGCTGATGGAATTTCCAAAGTCTGTGTTGTCTGAGGGGTTGTAATGTGATTGCTGAGTGCTACAGGATTCCTGCGTGTTTTCATGGCTCAATAAGTTTCCTTTAAACTTTCGTTATGTTCTTTCTGTTATTTTCTCATAACTCATCCATGTTCTAGATTTCACAGTTAATGGCAGAGAAAAAGACTAATTCCAGGATTTATTCATAGAATACCCTGAATTCAATCTATGCTATTATAAATGTTTTCTTCAGTTATGGTTATAAAGGTGTAATTCTTAATTGCTGCACCTCTGCACTGTATCTTTCACAGTGATTATTGTTTTAGGAATTCAAATCTGCTCCTTTACAATATATCTCTTTCTCACAACCCAGCTTAGTGGAAAATTCTTAATTGCTTTTCACTGGTTAAACACACTTCATCATTATAATTTCAAGTTTGTTTCATGAGATATTCAAAAGGCCCTGCAGTTTCAGCAATCCCAATCCACCTCTCAAACAACCAGTAGCCAAAGACTCCATTGCCCAATGGACTAGAACTATCTGAAGGTTTCCACCTTAGGTACAGAAGACATCCCTCAACCAAAACATAAAACCAAACCCTGAACTCATAACTAGCCTAAAATCTTCACAAACAGAGACAAACCTTAAAGAGAGAGCCCTCTCTGGTTACAAGCTTGGCTAGAAGCTGTAACCCAAAGATTGGTTAGTGGTTACCCCGGCCGTATTCCCTTGGGAGTCAAAGGGAACAACCTGGGTGTTAACAGGCGGGATATGCACCTGTTGAACAACATATGTCAAGATATGCATATGATGTTGTGCATGTAGAGCATGATATGATTTTAGAATTTGAAGTGAGCTTTCCTGGATTTTCTTGTGTTACTAGCACGAGAACACTACCAATTAATTTTTTGGTAGATGCTGACAATGTCCCCATGAAAATAATGAAACTTCCAGGTATTTAAGAAGTGTTTTAAATATTAAGTACAATATATTTGAAATTAACGTATAGTCTATGATTATTTTAAACTAATGCTATTATCATTTTTCAGGAAATGATGTATTCTATAGGCGTTTGCATGACATAACCTTGGAAATATTTGGGCCCGCCATTTGTACAAACTGGAAATCCCAAAGTTCTAAGTTAAAATATGAACTTATTAATAGGATTATTTACCTTTTTGATGAGGGTACCTTCAAAAAAACTAGAGTTACCTCAAAGGAAGACCTACATTTAAATATCTACAGGACTAGTATAGGTTTCAATTGGAAAGAGTTAGGTCGAATGAGCACCCTCTAATGATTCTAGAGATGGAGAGGAGAGCACTCATGGAAGATGAAAATGAGAAGGCACTTCAAAAAGTAGGGAAGACACCACCCGACCAAGGAAGGTATGAGGCACTTCTAATAATTTAATTATGATTCTTTATCATCATTGCGACATCTAATTAAGTTTTTCAATATCTTAAATATAGGATCCTATATACTTCTAAATCTATGATGCCTTCCTTTCCTTGAATAATACTTTTCTTCTCGTCTCCTTGAACTACTCCCTTTGTTGTAATGCCTCAATCAACATTCCAAATGAATAGTTAAGGTTTTAATTTTCTAATTTTCAGTGATTAAATTGTTCATCTTCACGTGCCCCTTTCAATTACATAATGGTTTCAACTCATGTGAAAATTAACTCAACTATCCATTTGAAAAGATCATGATCAACAAAAGAAAATATTCTCATTGAAATATACCATTGACTCACTTAGTACTACTAAATAGGGCTCGTAATATACAACTAATCCAATTTGGTTCAATTAACAAAAATATTATAGCATTTTCCAATCACCTCATGATGGTTCTCAGCCAAATGATGCCCATTCCAATTGAGCTAACTCATTAAATTGGAATTTTTTATTGATCTAAAATGTTTCATCAAATTCAAATCTTTGAATGTTTATAGCCAAGGATGGTGGAATAAAATTACAAATTACACTTATTTTATAAATAGGGTGATAAGGGGAAGGCACCATCCTTATAGAAGTCCACAGATGTTGCTGAGGAAGTGCTTAGTGATCCTGATTGGTTTGATGATGATGAGTTGTACATGTCTCCTAACCCAATCGTAACAGTCAATAAGCTTATGGTTAGAAAGAACAAAGAATTTGCTCATTTGATTCACATTAGAAATAAAAGTCATGATATTAAAGATATGATCAACATGTTCAACCAACATCTTCAGAGATATCAGGTAATAACCATATTTTAAAGTTTTTTTTATGTCATAAGTTCAATTATGAATGCTTGTTTTTTAACTTTTACATTGTCTAATCGAAAAACCATTTTCTTTCTTATATAGTATTTTTTGGCAGAGATCACACCACAACATACAAACACCACGAGCCAACTTTCAATGGCAGAGAGTGTCATACATGAGGATCCTATACTAAAAGAGGAGCACATGGTAGCCATTCCAACAATGTCGATTAGTTCACAAGGTAAAGAAAACTCTAATTATATTTTTATTAATGAATAATAACAAAAAATATCAATTTAACATTCTTTCTTGTTATAGCTAATGATCCACCCCTCTTGCAACAACCTCAACAATGTCATTAGTACATGTCCAGGCCTTCAAAAATAAAGAAAAATAAAAATAAATATTTGTACTAGTTATATCATTAGAAACATCACGTACCATTTTATGAAAATATATTTTGATGATAAATGTTTTTGAGATGAAGTATTTTGTGTCTATGATTAATGAATGTTGTATGTTAATGAATAATTTCCATATTTTTATTTATGTGGATTTATGAAAAAATGAATGTTTCTTATTTGAATGAATGAATGAATGTTTTCCATTTTTTGGATTTATGAATGAATGAATGTTTTCTATTTTTTTGATTTATGAATGAATTAATTAATTAATTAATGAATGTTTTCTATTTGTTTGTTTGTTTGTTTGTTTTTTTTGTTTTTTTTTGTTTTTTTTTTTTTTTTGTCTTTTGTTTTGTTTTGTTTTGTTTTGTTTTGTTTTTTTTTTTTTTTTTTTTTTTTTTTTTTTTTTTTTTTTTTTATATGTATCTTAGCGTCTTTCTTTCAACCATTTCCTATATAGTATATAGATTAGGTACTGGGGAATTGAGAGTGATGTGAGGGGCGATGAGAGCTTCCACCTTCACATGGTTGGTCCTGTTCAGTAGAGAATATATTAGGATTTGGATAATCTTGGATTAAAACACCCTCGATTCAACATAGAAACAACAAAATTAATGTTGACTTCGTTGCTGCTTCGTTGAGTGGAGGGAGGTTTTCTCCAAGATTAAACTACTCAAACAATTTATTCTTGAAACCAAGAGGATCTCATTCAGGTATTCATGCACTCAAGTCCTTTTAATTTTTATTTATTCATGCAATTAAATTTAATATCTGGTCAAATTTAATCCAAGTTTTCCTTATTTCTCTCATGAATATGTGCATGGGAACCAGTATCAATTTAGATGTCGAAGTGGAACAATTATGTGAAGCAAATAGCTCAAAATGGTAAGGGTTTAGGTGAGACAAAAAAATTGTTTGATATTTGTGTTGTATGTCTTGGCTGAGTGGGAGTTACATAAATATTTATAAGAAATAAGAAAGGTTTGACCATTGTGTTTGTATTTGAGTGAAAGACTATAAATTGCCATTTTTCATGCAGGTCCATAGGAGAAACTCTTACTCTATTAATTGGGCATAAGGCAATGGTATTATTTTTCTTCTATTTTATTAATTATATATTTGATCTAACTTCTCCTCTATTTTTTTTGTAAGTACTTTCATTTAAGTATTTGGATTTGAAATATTAACTAGGGTTGCAATCATATACACGAAAAAAACTCATCAAAGTTCTACTCAACCTTAGCCCATCAAGTGCTTGGCTACCAGGTGCATGATTTAGTTTTGTGTTGCATTTGATTTCAACCAATTTTTTATTTCAACATTGCAAATCTTCCAAGACCATAGATGTTGAGAAAAGCTAGGGAAAACAAAAATACGGTTTCTTTTATAATATTTTCTCTTGTTATACTGACAATTCTTGTGATATAATGTTAGTTCATCACCATAATTATTATTTTGTGTTCATCATCAAGACAATGCTAATAAATAAGATCACAATGCAGACAAGAACACTAGAAATAGGATCCACACCAAGGAAAAATCCCTCCACAAGGGAAAACCCCAAAAAAATCTCTTCTTATATAAATTCAAGGAAGAATTCCAAGACCTTTGATGAAGACAAGTCACCAAGTGATAGGAGAGTCACTCAAACAAAAATTCTTCTCTCTATAATTCAATCTGCCTCTCTTCTTTAGCTTTAAATATGAATAGAGATCAATTTCCTCCCCTATGTGCCAGCTTTCCAAATAAAGAATTGATGCACAAGCCAAAAAAATAGACCTTCTTCCTATCCTTCTCCTCTTTCTTGTTCTAAATTTGCCTCAGACTTCTTGAAGAGAGTGAATTACTTATGTGACTCAAATGAGGTTGAATAACTCTCATTTATATAGTATTTTGGTGAGGTTCAAGTTCCTCTTGTGGAGCTGCTTTGATGGGCTAGATGACCCATCACTTGCTAGCTTCTAGATCACATTTTATACTTAAAAATATTTCTTTTACATTAATGCAAGATCCCTCCAAGGGAATTAATATCATGACGTTGACTTTCACCTTTTCAAAACCCTAGAGCACACAATGGGTGCTAAACCTAAGACAAAATAATCAATGGGAAAGAAACACATTCTCGAATAAATAATTTTCTTTTGCAAAAATACAATTTTATTTTCTTTTTCTTTTGACAAGTACATTGATTACATCAAGTCATGGTACATGAATACTAGAGCTAGTTACCATTTGCAACGCTCCTTATTAACTAGGGAGGTATTCATAACTGATAAAAACATGTACATGGACAATAAAACCTTGAGAATTTCTCTTAAGCGTCAACATCATCATAACTATCATTTTCAAATGTCACATATGCAATGCCATGACTGACAAGATCTATCTCTCTATATGTCATAATAGAAATGTAGGAGGCTTTACGTGGGACATCACATTACCTCTCATGACACATACCCCACTTGGTGCTCATAGGGTATGTCCCTCTAGGACTATTCTTATCTTGGATTCCCAATCCTCAAAGCATATTGGTCCTCTTCGCCCACTCTTGTTTTGGATACCCTACCAAATCCTCAAAGATTGTTGGTCATGGGACTACTACCTCTCTTGGATTCTCAATTGTCAAGGAGTATTGGTCTCACATGCTTACCCAATCCTCTGAACGCCATTCTCCCTTCATGGCCTACACTAAGGCGTACGATTGTTAGTCCTAGTCTACTGCATGACACATGAAGTACAAAATCATGTCCTCCACTCCCTCTTAACCAAGGAGGGGTGTCCAACATCATCACTCTCTCTCAAACATAGAGGATATACCTATTCCCTTCACATAGAGAATGCAACCAAAGCTCCCTCTCAATTAAGAGACATCCATCAACAACTAGTAGATCTCCAATATCATTATAATAACTACTCATAGCTCATCATCAATATATTTGAGGACTTGAATTTTTGAGAGCTCTTTGCATCATCAAATTTATTGTTGGGACAGGGTCTACCATCACTTTCCATATCGAAAATCTACATCAGCTGCAATCAATCATCATGTGGCTTGAACATGGCTCCCTTTGAACATCACGAAAGTGATATATCAAGACATGATTATCAAACCATCTGCAACCTACTGTAATTGTGTACTATGCCAACTTATTTGGAATAAGTGCCAAAATCACTTATCCAAGTCATCATCATCATGAAACAAGTCTTCTTTCGATGTGCAGGGTCATATCATGTCTTTGTCATCATCACCATGGTTTTTCTCCACTCATCATCTATGTATTATTTAGCGGAACATCATCACCATGTGTCAGCCAATCATCTAGCATATTACCAACTTCTTGTCATCTCCTAGATGAGATATTTCATGCTGCGATCGAATCAATCAATCTTCCAAGAATCTCACTACAAGTTAGAAAAAACAATAGTGATGATACCATCATGGTCGTTCTTCCTAAAATAAATCACTCCATGTCATTACATAAGGGATCCTTAAATTATCCTATTACATCTTTAATCGATTTGCAACATGAATTTTATTCTTGCTAGATAACTATTGTGACATGTGAACAACATATATACCATAAAATATTTAAATACAATATGAAAACCATGATGTTGTGAATTCTACCAGTGCAACTACATGTCCTACTCTAACTGTACAAAATCATCATGATGGAGTCATATTAGAAAAAGAGATCCCTAAGATCTTATTCTTTTTCCTTCTTATTTTCAAGTTCATTGACTTCTTCAACTACATGTGCTCCATCCTTCCTTTGATTGGATTCCTTCACAAGTTTCAGGAAATCCCTTCAAAAGTGACCCAACTCATTGTACTTGAAGGATATTACATTTGAGACATCAACCTTCTTCCTTGGATGACGAGATCTTTCAAACTTTCCTTTGCCCAATGTTTTCATCCTTGCTGCATAAGCTTGAGACTTTCCAAGAGGATCAATTTCCTCTTTTTCCTTCATCCAGGATTCTTCCATCACACATTGGGACCAAAGTTTATCGAAACTATTTATTTCCTTTATTGAGTATATGCTGGTCATAAAGGATTTTCATTCTGAAGTAAGTGCATTAAAAACACAGGTTGTCATTTCCGCAGCAGTAATTGTTTCACCAAGAGCACACAACTAATCTCTTAGTTGAGGCATCTTCATAAGATCAGATGCAATGTCTTCTTCAAAAGGAATTATTTATTTCTACAACCTACTCCTAAGCACAATATTTTGACCTGAGGTGATCACTGAATACATCTTATTCAATCTCTCATAGATGTCCTTTGCCTTATTTAATTCTACCACAAAAGGGATAATGATATCTTTAATTGACTCCACCAATATCCTTTGAGCCCTAATCTCACCTTTGAAATATTTGTTCCATGCATATGTATCCTTCTTGTTTGGTTCTATAACATTGCCTATAACATAATCCATAGCATTATTCTCAATGAGGATGAGGTCTATCCTCTTCCTCAACCCTTGGTAGTTAGAAGTCCCTTCGAGCTTGTTTCTTTCCTTGCAAAATGAAGACATCTTAGATGGAAAAGTTTCAACACTTGACTGATGGCTAGGATGAGCCAAATTTCCTTCCTCAAGTTGTTCCAAAAATTGTTCCAAATTCACTTCTTGAGATTCCTCCAGGGTTATTATAGATTCAAAGACAATCTCTGTGGGATATTATTTCTTCTCATTTTTTTTGATTACTTCCAAATTATCCGTTTCAAGTAGGAATTTCAAATACAAGTATCATAAAAAATTGTCATTCTAATCTCTCTTGAAGTGATAAGGATGACAAATATATACTCATAATTTTCCAAAAAAACCTTTTCCCAAACACTAGAGAGTGAGTATGAATCACACAGTGAATACAATTCTTACTTACATACTAAAAAATTTGATTCTTTTACTAGACCACTTGAAGGTAAGATCTCTTGATTGAATGTTCATGCTTTAGAGAACAAGTATATATATATTTTGGTGACTGCACAACTGTGCCATGGTGTCTTGAAATCAAACTTCTATGGAGTATAAGGTAACTATGAAAGTTTGCAAGACTTACCTTGATTGTAGATGATGTCTACCCTTCCAAAATGCCTTCAAAAATTGATCTAGGTATGTACTGAAATATAGAGGAATATCAATCTCCTTCTAGGTGATTATGATCAATATTTTGGTCCTTTAACACATGTAGTAAGTCCAAAACATTTTGGAATATTCTCCGAGTGCCACGCGATTGTGAATCAAGCCTTCTAGGGATTCTTCTATCATTCATTTACAAGACACTTGGTTCCTTTACAAAGTGACTATACCTGGCTTTTCTTGATGGAGAGAATTGATACAATCTTTAATAAAAAAATTCACTTATCAATGAAAAATGCCTAGAATTTCTGAGGCCCGGATTTGAGGATACTTCAAATAATTTGGCTTCATGTAATGGATAAAGAAAATCTTTTGATTGATGCCAAAAACCTCACTTCTCTTGCTAATGACTTCGACCTTCTTAGGACTTGAGAGTAGGCTATTCAGACTCTTGCAAATAGTGGTATTGTTCTCCTCCAAACTTTAATGATTTTTGAACACAAGTTTGTGGTTTTGAACTTGAGAATGGGGCTACATATTGTTCCCAAAACTTTGATACAATTAGAAATGAGTTCAATCTTGAGAATATGGTTTTCTTGATTATTCGGTCTCTTGAAAATAGGCTTAAGAAACCTTTGCTTACTTTTGTATAGAAATATGCTCTTATTACATTGATACGGTCTTGAATTTATGCCCAGAACTTGGATTTTACCTTATCTAAAATCTTGTCCTAGGAGAAAGTAATTCTTTGCTTACCTTGAGACATCTTATGAAATTTAATATTTCCCTTATACAAATGACCTTAGCTCTGATACCATGTTGAGAAAAGGTAGGGAAAACAAAGTTAAGGTTTCTTTTATAATGTTTTCTCTTGTTAAATTGAAAATTTTGTTGATATAATGTTAGTTCATCATCATCATTATTATTTTCTATTCATCATCAAGACAATGCCAATAAAGAATATCAAAATCAAGATAAGAACACTAGAAATAGGTTCCACGCTAGGTCAAAACCCCTCCACAGGAGAAAAAACCAAAAACTTCTCTTCTTATAGAATTTAAAGGAATACTTCCAAGACCTTTGATCAAGACAACACACCAAGTGATAGGCCAGTCACCCAAACAACAATACTTCTCTCTATAACTTGGTATTCTACTCTTATCTAGCTCAAAATATAAACAAAGATAACTTTCTTCCCTTACATGCGAGCTTTCCAGACAAAGAATTGATGCCCAACCCAAACAAATAGACCTTCTTCCTTTCCTTTTTATCCTTATCCTCATTCTCGCTTTGAATTTGCCTCAAACTTCTTGAAGAGAGTGAATTATTTGTGTGACTCAAATGAGGTTGAATACCTCTCCTTTATATAGTCTCTTGGTGGGGTTCAAGTGCCTCTTATGGGGCCGACTTGATGGGATGACCAACCCATCACTTGGTTGCTTCTAGATCACATTTTACACTTAAAATTATTTATTTTACACTTGTTCAAGAGCCCTCCAAGGGACTTTACATCATGACCTTGACTTTGACCTTGTCCAACCCCTAGAGAACACAATGGGTGCTAAAACAAAATAATCAATGGGAAAGAAACCCATTCTTGAATAAATAATTTTCTTTTGGAAAATTACAATTTTCTTTTCTTTTTCTTTTGATAAGTACATTGATTACATAAAGTCATGGTACATAGACAATTATGAAGATCGAAGCTAGTTACCATTTTCAATACTCCCTCATAACTAGGGAGGTATTCATAATTGACAACAACAGGTAAATAGACAGTACAAACTTGAGAAGTTCTCATAAGAAGAGTCAGATTAGTAAGCCATCTTAAGAATCAACATCATCATAACTAGCATTGTCAAATGTCACATATGAAATGCCTTGAATGAAAATATATATGTCTATAGATAGCCAAGTCAAAGTCTACAATTCTGCCCTCGGTCACATTCAAACTCTACCCTAATCAGAAAGCCAAAGGCTGGTCAAAATCTTCCAAAATAGCTTAGTCAAAAGAGAGAGGAACTCAACCTTTATTGAAAGTCAAACAACAACAAAAAAATCAACTTTGGAGGGCCAAAATTGGTTAAACAAAAGGTAAACCCTGTGGGAAAACTACCACCTCAGGCCTACGGTCGACACAGGTCAAACCTACCCAAATTTCCTCAATTCCTATGCCATTCAATGTGACCTAGTTAAATAGAGTCAACCATACAAAAATAAAAGTAAAAATAGGTCAAATGAACCTCGATCAAAGATGGTCAGTGCAAGATGAAGCGGGAAGTCATCAAAAAGATAAAATGCCCAGTTAAACTCTCACATGTGTGAAGATAATAGCTGCCCTTGGAGGTCAAACCTATCAGAAGAGGAGAGATAAATATGTGTGATGTGAAGATGCCAAAATGAAGGTTCCTTGACCTTGCAAAAATGAAGTTTCCTTGACCACTGTAAATAAAAATAGATGTATCTTTCAATGAAGGTCGGCTCACTGATTTTCACAGGCTCAAACTGTTTATTTTTATATGCCAATCTCATCACAGAATCTACACAAAGATTCTTGTATTCTTTTGCCACTTACGTTGGTCAGAAAATTCTATCTTGATCAATAGTGGTTACAACTTTGAAGATAAGCTGGATGTGAATTGAAGAGATTCAATCTAGGTCACTTTTGCTAAAAATTAGAATAGGAGGCTTGACTCCCTTTTCAACATGATTGACGCTTGAATTTATGTCCTTTTGAAGCGTGTTTATACCTAGAAGAAAGGAAAAACTGGATATTCATAGGCTTACACCTAAAACTAGACTTGTTTCTTTATAAGGCTAAAATTACTCCTACTAGATTTCCAATTAGGCTATTATCCCAACTTTGATTTGAGACTAATGAGAGAATTGATCCACACTTGCAATATGATAATCTAGATAAGCAATGTGCTCAAAATTTCGATCTCTTAATGCACAAGTGTAGAGTATGGTTTTTGGAATTATTTCAACAAGAATTAAGATCAGAACGAGGCCATAAATACCATTGATCTTGGATCTCTTTTATGCATAGGTGTATCCCCTTTCAATAGTGGTTTCAAATCCCTTTGAAAATGTGATAATGGAAAACCTTTTAGGGATTCCAAAAGAGACTCATGCACATGCCTTTCAACTTGAGACTATGATCACTCAAAAATTGTCTAGAACAAAGGCTTGATAGATGAATTTAGGATCCTTTCATATGCAAGTGAAATTTATATGTCTCGATCCTCTTGTAACAATACTAATGCTTATAATGAAACTCAATCTTGAATTTCTATGCACAAGTATAGAGAGGATATTGGTCCTCTTGAAATTAGAAATGATGTATTTCTTCTAGAATTTACAATAAAGGTTTATGATAAGAATACTTTAATAATTGTTAGCCCCCTAATTTGGTCCCTTTTGACCATTTTTCCCTTCCTAAATCATGACCATTTACCGTTATTTTACCTCTTTTATACACCCTCATCTTGCACTAGTCCAAGAATGATGACATATTTCGCATGAACTTTATATTTCATATTTTTAACTTAACTTAGCATTAATTAATTATTTATTACGTGATTTCTCGCTTATAATCACTCTTGTAACTTATCGATATCTCCAATGTTGTTTGATAGTCAAGTGCTTACTGTGACCGCTGATCCTAGTGTAGGATCGGATCTCGCACCGGTGCCAGCACAACAAATCTTTGCAATAGATCCGGACCTCCTTGATCACCACCTTGTTTTGCGCTGCTTCAGCCATGACAGCAGGTTAGATCTGAAGGCAACCGAGCTCCAACCATGATAGCAAGGCAATCCAAAGGTAGCTGAGATCAGATTTATGAAGAACGAACAACTGGACATTGGCTACAGCCAGTTTTGTTAAACTACCTAATTTTGAAGGCCGAAAGCTAAATTATGCATATCAGTTATGTAATCGGTTAAACAATCCTTTTGGCCTTCGACCAAGGATCTATATAACGAGGAATGTAAATAGGACAAGATTGTTATTAATAAGTTTGTATAGAACAAAGATATAACCAGGAAGGCGGTAACAGGCTTGTATTGTTTTGTAATCACCCAAACCTGCGCTGGACTATGTAATCATGCATGTATTTTCCTCTATGATTAATAAGAAGGGAGCTTCGCCTTATGTTTTCATGAATCGTATTTTTGTTTGAAAGTTGATGAATGGATAAAGTGATGAGCAGCGTTTCTATTTAAAAGGGAAACATGCTGGTTAGCTAGGGCCCAACCAACCCAACACGTTTACCCTATTTTATGTTCTTGTAATTTATGTTTATACTGCTAAGTGTGATTTAATGTACAACACATGAATTCTTGTTTGAGTGAAAGTGGATCAGCAGTGTAAAGTAGTTAGAATTTATTTTCCTGCATCTGATTTTGGATTGGTATCCCCGCCTGGTCCAAGCAGGATAAATAATCCTGCACCAGTGCACGTTGGTGTGCTATTCATTTCTTGTAGTTTTGTTTGATTTGGTTTTCCCCGCCTGGTACAAGCAGGAGAAATAACCATGCACCAGTGCACGTTGGTGTGCTATTCATTTCCTGTAGTTTTGTTTGATTTGGTTTTCCTTGCCTGGTCCAGGAAGGAGAAATAACCCTGCACTAGTACATGTTGGTGTGCTATTCACTTTCTGTAGTTCTGTTTGATTTGGTTTTCCTGCCTGGTCGAAGCAGGAGAAATGAACCTGCACCAGTGCACGTTGGTGTGATGTAGCAAGCCTTTTTAGTTTACTTCCAACAGTTTTCTTGCTTTCATTAATGCTTCATGATAGGATAAATTATAAGGATTGTTTCTTTATTTCTGCACTTTGTTAAAATAAAAAACATTCATTTTTATGTGTGCAATTTGATTTCACAACACTTGCAGTAGTTAAGCTCTTATTTCAAGAATTAAATACTAAGTGTAAGAAGCTCTGATCTGGTGCAAGAACTAGTTTCTTATCACAGGATTTGAGTGCTATGAACTTGAGAAAGTTCAAGCCCTTGCACGAAGGAAAACACTTTTAGTACAGACACCATTTATACCCTCTGTATAAACTTTTGTTCTTGCACTAGTGCAAGCAGGCTGCACCAGTGTAAGATATATTAGTGCAAGAAGGAAATCCCTATATAAGCAGGTTTGAAGGGCCCATCTGTTGAGACTGTTAAAGTGTCTCTGCTAAAGAAAAACACACACTCAGTAGTTAATCAATAGTTAGCTAGAGTGATTGCTCCTTTATTTTTAAATCTCTTTTGCAAATGCATTCTTCCTTATTCCAGTCTAGATTATTTTGATGGTTTAAGTTGCCTTTTTTTCTTTCTTTAGTTTGATTTTGTAATATTTCCTTCAAAGAAAGTAGGGATTGACATTAGAAATATTCATACCATCTCTGGCATTGCCTGTGCTTCGTCTCTAAGTTTACGAATCCCCGGGGTTGACAATTAAGTGTTGAGGAGTTTGCTTAAGTGCAATTCCTGCACCCAACATTTTGGCGCCGTTGCCAGGGAGGCGATTTGATTTGGTAAGAATTTTCTGATTATACTATAGAGGTAATTTTTCCTTCATTTCTACAGTATTTTTTGGAAAAGATTCTTTGAAGGAATTTTACTGGTGTGATTGATTTCTGACAGCGTTTTTATTAGAAATTGTTTTGCTTATTTTTCTTTCTTTTTTTGAAATGAATGCCTAGAAAAGGTAGGGTTTCAAAACCCACTAAGGGCCGAAAAAATTATGAAAACCATTCTCATATTTGGTCTCCTTCTATGTGCAGGAAGCTCAATCCAATCCAAACCCATCACACAGGAATAGTCCACCTGGATTCTAGTGACAACAACTCAGGTGTGGTTCAATCTGTTGGGAGCAAAAGGGAAACAATGGCAGATCGTGAACATCATGGGGAAAGGACTGATGAAAACCAGGTAAGTGGGGAACAATCCACTTTTGTGTTTCCAATTATGGACCCCGATACCGTGGCACAAATGAAGAACATTCCACATCAACTCTCCCTCATTTCCATGGTAAAGTTCATGAAGATCTTGACTCTTTTCTATTCGAGTTTGATATTTTGTGTAGAATTTATGATTATTCAAATTATGCTCAGAAGCTAAGATTATTTCCTGTTACTCTCAAGGACTCAGTTTTGCGCTGGTTTATGGGGTTAGGAGGAAACGCTATAGCTTCCTGGGATCAGATGAAGAGAGTGTTTTTATCTAAATATCAAGAATATTGCAAAACTCGGGACATGCAGGATGAGATTTTTACAATCATATAGGATGATGATGAAATTCTTGAAGACTATCTAGAAAGATTTTTGTATATTTTACAAAGGTCAAAACTTAAGCTTGATTCCAGTACTATTAGAACCTTGTTCTTAAGAGGACTTACTGACAATGCTAGAAATAATTTAAATTTGTTAGGACAAGGTGATATTTCTCAGCAAACGTTTGAACAAATTTGTGAATTATGCAGGAATTTTTCAAGGAATCAATATAGATCCGACAGAGGAACTCGAAATAGAAATAGAAAAACCGAATCTATTGATGCAATGCTTATTGAACTAGAAAATAAAATGGAAAACATGAAAATTGATATAATGAATACTGTTACCAAACAGTTGGACTCTTTAAAATTTCAACAAAAACTCATGAAGGAACAAGAGTCATTAAGTATTTTCTATCCTAAATGTAGAGACAAGCATCCTCCTAGAGAATGTCATCTTAATTTCAAAGAAGCTAATAAGTGTGTTATTTGTGCAGAAGACCATATCACAGAAAAATGTACCTCTATACCAGGACTTAAAGCTATATTTACAAGGGGACAACCTGAAGTTGAATACTTGTATGCTATGAGAGCAAAAAGGAATTGGCCTCACGTAGGTGCAGGTATGGCTCCTGAATTTTCTCCACACTATTTTGGTTATAATTCACATGCATATTCTTATCCTAACACTAATCAGCAGTGGTAGTATGGAAACCAATATCAGCATGGGCAACCTTCTCAACCATGGCAACAAGGTTGGAGAGGGCCAACTCATTCTCCATATTCCTACCAGCCATCTATGCAGTCATATCCATCTACACATGCACTGTATCCAATGCCTCAACCTTCAAGTCAGTTTACTCCACCATTACCCTTACCTCCACCTTTCTAACCTCCTCAGTTGCCTACTCAGCCTATGCCCAATCCTAACAATATAAAGCAGTGCAAATGATCTATGTAACAAACCCACCTTTATTCGAGTAATAGTCTCTAGTTGGGGTTCATGATATTCAATTAAGATCGAGAAGGACTATAACATCAGAAAATCAGAAGCAACCTAGAGTGATTGTTGAAGAGAAAGAAGAAGAGGAAACTCTTAATCATTCTCTGAAATCCATCACTAAGCAGCCCTTACCCTCTGAATCCTTGCCACCTTCTTCCAACCAGCCTCCCTTCCCAGAGAGGCTAGTAATGGAAAGAAGTGAGCCTATTTCTGAGACTAGTTTGGCATTAGAGCTTCAGAATATTTTCATTAAGATACCTTTGCTCCAAGCCATCAAAGAGATCCCTATTTGCACTAAGATTATTAAGGAACTCTGTCTCAAGAAACCCGGGAGGAAGAGATTGGAACCCCAAACCATTCAATTTGTTGGTAGGGCAGCAGAGTTGATGACGGGATGTGTGTCTATGGAAAAATACATTGACCCCGAAAAGCCGGTTGTCTCAGTTCAGATTGGTAATGTCCTTGTCTCTAATGTTCTTATAGACTTGGTGGCAGCCATTAATATCATGACTAAGCAAACCATGGATCAACTTCATTTATCTCATCTTCACCCTACTCCCACTGTGCTTGAATTAGCAGACAAATCTAAAATTAAGCCATAAGGAGTATTGGACGATGTGATCATCTCATTAGATTCTTGGGAATATCCTGTTGATTTCATTGTGCTTCAGCGAAAGAACCCAGTAGGAGGACATCCTTGATCTTGGGTCAACCATGGCTTGCTACAACCGATGCATATATTGGATGTCGCTCCGGTGATATGTATATTTCACATGGGGAATCTAGGAAGAAAGTTACCTTATACCCCCCTACCAGATCCATTCAGGACCTTTGAGATACTTTATGGTTAGACCAGAGCAGTGATGAGGAGACTCAGCCTATTTCATTTATTCATCAGCATACTTGGTCTTCACAAGAAGATGAGATTCAAGATTTCTTGAATAATCTAGACACTATGCCTAATTTTGAGCTATTGAGCTAGATCTTCAGCCTAGATTTTCAAGATAATCATGATTCTCAATCTTCTGTACAGCTGCATCTAGCCACTCCCTTGAGTACTCCTGAGCCTAATACTACTCTTTTTGAGATTAGCCTTGGTAAATCCTTGTATATTAGTTCAGATTTGGACTCATCTCAGGGAGAGCAGCTTGTGAGTTTGTTGCAAAACCATCTTAGTGCCTTTGCATGGGGCTATGAAGATATGAAAGGCACCCCCCCTAAAACTTGTACATATCACATCTATACTGAGGAAGGATCCCGACCTGTCCGACAACCCCAAAGATGAATGAATCCAGCTCTAAGAGATATTGTGAAGGAAGAAGTACAAAAACTCTTGGATGCTGGGTTTATTTATCCTCTTTTCGACAGTCAGTGGATCTATCCATTAGTGCTAGTACCTAAGAAAGATGGAAGATGGCGTATTTGTATTGATTATCAAGAATTAAACAAAGCCACTCTCAAAGATTACTTCCCTCTCCCTTTCATTGACCAGGTGCTTGATACCCTTGCAGGAAAGAAATACTTTTCCTTTTTGGATGGCTTCAGTGGTTATAACCAGATATAGATTGCTCCCGAAGATCAGGATAAAACTAATTTTACATGTCCATGGGGTACATTTTCTTATAGAGTGCTCTCCTTTGGTTTATGTAATGCCCCGACTACCTTTCAAAGGGCAGTCCTGGCCATTTTTGCTGATCTAGAATTTGTAGAAATTTATATGGATGACTTTTCTGTGTTTGGTGATTCTTTTTAGGAAGCTCTCGAAAATCTGGAAAAAGTACTTCTTCACTGTCAGGAAGCCCATCTCGCCTTGAGTGACAAGAAATGTAGATTAATGTGTAAAGCGGGAGTGGTACTTGGCCATTTGTTTTTTGGTAAAGGTATCTAGGTTACAAAGATCAAAATCATTATGCGTCTTCCTGCACCCAAAACTCAAAGGGAAGTAAGAGGTTTTTTAGGACATGCTGGTTATTATAGGAGATTTATTGAAATTTTTTCTAAGATAGCTGCTCCTCTTTTTCGACTTCTAGCTAAGGATAGTGAATTTTCTTGGACTACAGCCCGCCAACAGTCTTTCGAAACATTGAAGGAAAAGTTAGTGCATGCACTAGTTTTAAGAGGTCCTAACTAGTCTCTGCCTTTTCATATTTCCTCTGATGCTTCAGATTTGGCCATTGGTGCAACTTTAGGACAAGAGGAAAATAAACAATCCTATGTTATTTATTATATTAGTAAGAATTTGTCTTCTGCTGAATTAAATTATACAGTTACAGAGAAAGAGTTTTTAGTTGTAATTTTTGCAATTAATAAGTTCAGGCACTATATTACAGGATATGAAGTATTTGTACATATTGATCATTCCACAATTAAATATTTGATGAATAAACCATTAACTAGCGATAGAGTGACTAGGTGGTTACTATTGTTACAGGAATTTAATATTACTATTGTTGATAGACCAGGAAAATCTAATGTTGTAGCAGATTTTCTTTCTAGATTAGATAATCCTAGTGAAGCAACTCCTATTAATGATGATTTTCTAGATGAACATCTTTTTGCTATGTCAATAGATTCTCTGTGGTTTGCTAACATAGCTAATTACTTGGTTACTGGGAAAACACCACCCCACTTGTCCGCTCATGAAAAGTGGAGTATTGTTCAGAAAAGTGTTGCATATTCCTGGATTCAAGGAGATCTCTTTTACATTGGTCCAGATCTGATTATCCGTAGGTGTATAAGAGAGGAGGAAGTGTTTGACATCTTGAAATCTGCTCACAATGAACCTTGTGGAGGCAACTTCGCTGATAAGCGGACTGCATATAAAGTATTGTGTGCTGGTTACTTTTGGCCCTCCTTGTTTAAGGATGCCAAACAGTATGTCAAGCATTGTGATAGCTGTCAACGAATGGGCCAGCCTAATGAAACCAATGAAATACCTTTATGCCCTCAAGTTATGATTGAGCCATTTGAAAAATGGGCTATTGATTTTATAGGACCAATAAATCCAACATCATTAAGTAAAAATCATATCTTGGTTTGTATAGATTTTGTTACGAAATGGGTAGAAGCTAAAGTTGTTTCTTTTGCTACAGAAAAAGTTGTTGTTGATTTTCTTTTTACTGAAATCTTTATTAGATTTGGTGTGCCTAGAAAAATTGTTTTTGACAATGGTCCATAGTTTATTTCTAATCTGGTACAGGGTGTGATGGAGCAATATAAGATCTGGCACAGGAAATCCACGTCGTATCACCCGCAAACAAATGGCCAGGTGGAATCTACGAATAAAGTGGTCGAGTCCATTATTACAAAGACAGTCAATATGCATCGGGAGGACTGGGCTGAACGATTACCAGGGGCTTTGTGGGCATACAGAACCACTTGGAGAAATAGCACAGGACATACACCATATGAGCTGGTATATGGCAAACAGGTTCTGTTACCAATTGAATTCCATATCAAAACTTTCAGAATTGCAGTTCAGTTAGGACTAGATCTCTCCGAGGCACAACAACAACATCTTCTCCAATTAAATGAGTTAGATGAATTTCGTAGGGATGTTGTTCAACAAAACATACTAATTCAGCAGCAATGTAAAAGGTGGCATGACAAGTCTATTAAGAAAAAGCAGTTCCAACCAGGTGATTGGGTGCTACTTTATGATTCTAGATTTAAAATCTTTAAAGGGAAATTCCATACACATTGGATGGGACCTTATGAAGTGATCCGAGTATTTGAGAATGGAGCAGTATAAGTTAAAACTATTGATGGACAAAATTCAGTATTCTTGGTAAATGGACATAGGCTAAAGAAGTATTTTTAGCCACGTACCAGGAGAGATTTTACACAACAAGTCCAACAGTAATTTGGGATGGTAGTGGTGAATGGTAATACCAACCTTTTGAAAACATGAATTCTCTTTCTTCTTATATATATATATCTAAAATAATAAGAAAAAAGTAAAGAAAAAATATTTTCCTGTAATTATGAAAATCAGTTCTCTGACATGATTACAGAAGGATCAACCTGAAAACCAGCTTGTTGGCAAGAAGATCAAAAATCTCTAATAAAAAGAAAATGTTGCTTGATATTTAGATATGCTAGCTACCACCAAGTAAAAGCAGGTTTAGCAGAACCACCCTTTATACAGTTGGGGTAATTAGCATTGATATTTTTACTCAAGTAACGCTTAATTTTCGCTGCAGTTATTTTTTCTTGCACCAGTGCAGGCAGACCTTCCAGAAAATTTTATGCCTTTCTTCATATTCCACTTTCGTAATATTCCCTCAGTTTTCTTCCTCAAGCCCAAAATGATTAGCCTTCCCACATTCTTCTAAATTTACCCTGTCCACTTCAAAGAAATCCCACTTTACCCTTGAAATTTTTTTCCCATCCCACTTCTGTTTACTCCCTGTTTGGTACTATTCCTAGAAACCCTGTAATAGAATTCCTTCCCATTCTGAAAATTCCCCTTTCCCACTTCTTTATTCCCTCATGAATTTATTGCAGGATCTCGCACAAAGAGAAAAAGGATATGCTCTAAAGCATCGAGAAAGGGCGAAGCAAATTTTCAATATAAGTTGAAGAATTCATGTGAAAATCTAGCCTATATTTTATTTAAATTCTCTGTTTTAGATATTAATCTTGCACTAGTGCAAGCATATTGTCCTATATGATAAAATAAGCAGAAAGGTACCAGCAGAATAGTATGATTTAAGCGGCACAAGCAAATCAGTGCAAGCATTCACCTTGTCAGCAACATAGTATAAGTTCTTTTTATAGCATACGACAAAAGTGGTCATCGTGAAATTTATATGAAGTTCTTTCACTTAACCGATGAAGTACTTATGCTATCATACTAACTAGGAGAAATTATTTAAAGTACAAGGTGTTTTTTAAGTTAGAAATCATGATCTTTTTTTAATAAATGCTAAGTTCTTTTCTTGAATTATGAAGGAATGCAGAAATATTTTAACCGTTGCTTGGACATGATTACCCCTCTCCGCCATAATCCTAAACGTCCTTCACTCATAATTATTACCTCACCTAGCCGTTAAACTGTCGCCACAAGTACCAATCCAGCCTGACCTCAAAGATGATGTGCATCTACAGCGAATGAACCGGTGATCCGATGGAAAGGACGGTGGACAGTTAGATTTCTATTTATAAGGACCGATTTCCCCGGTATTGCATGTAAAAATTTCAGGACTCGACTGTTCATAGCCGTTAAGTAGCAATGCCGCCTGTTCAGAATGAACCCCTGTCTCTCAGCAAAATAGAGCAGACCGTCGAGTATCGCAATAGTCTTGCACTATTGCGAGACTCGGGTTTTCTTCCGTTTCTGCAGAAGTTTGATGGGTATGATAGGGAAGTGGCTTTATAGTTCGCAAGGAGTTTTAGAAATGGCCGAGTGAGAATTGGGCCTCTCAAATTCAAAGTCACAGAGGAATTCATAGCAGCAGCGACGGGCTTAGAGAACACTGGAGAACAATGGTTTAAGAATCAAAAGCTAGAAAGGAAACATTGGAAGCGTTTCATCATTGATAAAAAGATAGAGGTAGACTAGAAAGTAGGAGTTCCGCGTAGCGCCCTGCTGGGTCAGTGGAAAGACCTCCTCTTCATTTTACAAAAGTTTGTGACCTGCGAAGGAAGATACACCCACACCTTGTTATATCTCTTTAGAATGTTGCAACATTTTGAAGCTAGCCGACACGTCTGGTGGAGGACGAATTTCCCTTATTTTCTTCTCAAAAGCTTGGAGAAAATGGCTAAAAGCGTACAGGATGGTAGGGTAGACCAGTCCAACACAAGGTTATATCATCACAGCCTGATAAAAATCTTGGTCCTTAAATAGTTAGAAGTGAAAGGTATGACATGGGAAGCATTGTTAAAACAACTGCACAAAGGGACAGCCGCTGGAAAGGGGATAAACGACCCCCCCCAACACAAGCAAGAGCCTGAGCAAAAATGAAAAGGGAAGTCCTTCTTGCACCAGTGCAAAAAGGATGTGGTCTGAACAAGCAGAGAACGCCTCGCCTTTAAATGAGAGGACAGCTGGCGTACCTCCTGAAGAGACCACTTCGACCCCTGAAAATGACAACCTGTCAGTCCTTGCAGACGCAGCCAAGTTTGCAGAGGTCGAGGACGATGCTCTATTGGCCGATTTTATCAAGAAGCCCGAAAAAAGAGTAGAGTCTCTGATGAAGGCAAAGAACCACAGTCCCCACAGGGTGTGGAATCCCCTCTCTCACCAGTACAGGAAGAAGCACCAATGCGAGAAGAAGAACCGGAGAAAGAAGCAGAAAACAAAGAAGCAGAAGAAGAAGAGACAAAGGGAGAAGAACAGACGACGAAGAATCCACAGAAGAAGAAGAAGCAGAATCCAAAGAAGAAAAGGCAGAACCCGAAAAAGAAGAGATAGACCCTACAAAAGATGAAGCAGAAGAAGAAGAAGAAGAAGAGGCGGAATCCGAAGAAGCAGGAGAGGAAAAATCGGAAGAAGAAGAACCAGAGGGGGAAGAACCGGAAGAAAAGGGACCAGAGGGAGAAGAGTTTCCTGATGTAACCATGGTGGATATGGAGGTCCCTGAGAAAGACACAGCTCTTGCTGAAACAGAAAAAGAGAAGGAATTGGTAACTCTTGCTACTCGGGTAGTTGAGTTAGAACTTCAAGTACAGAATTTAGAGCAGCTTGTAGCCAAAGCACAGGAGGACAAAGAACAGAGCAGAGGAGAATTGATGGCAGAAATCTAGAAGAAGAAAAGGGAAGTTAAAGTCTAGAAGTACCGAGCTGCACAATGTTTCAGGCGACTTAAAAAGGTGACCAAGAAGTTAAAGAGCACCAAAAAGAAGTCTGAAACATTGCAGGAGGGTGACAGTATGCCAGAGCAGGATTGAGTTGGAGTGCTTAAAGTTTTGAAGTTTTTTGCAGAGGTAAAGAGTTGTGTGAGGACACATAATAGTTTAGGGATGGGAGGATGTTAGCCCCCTAATTTTCTCCCTTTTGACCATTTTTCCCTTCCTAAATCATGACCATTTACCATTGTTTTACCTCTCTTATACACCCTCATCTTGCACTAGTCCAAGAACAATGACATATTTCGCATGAACTTTATATTTCATATTTTTAACTTAACTTAGCATTAATTAATTATTTATTACGTGATTTCTCGCTTATAATCACTCTTGTAACTTATCGATATCTCCAATGTTGTTTGATAGTCAAGTGCTTACCGTGACCGTTGATCCTAGTGCAGGATCAGATCTCGCACTGGTGCCAGCACAACGAATCTTTGCAACAAATCCAGACCTCCTTGATCACCACCTTGTTTTGCGCCGCTTCAGCCATGACAACAGGTTAGATCTGAAGGCAACCGAGCTCCAGCTACGACAGCAAGGCAATCCAAAGGTAGTTGAGATTAGATTTATGAAGAACGAACAGTTGGACATTGGCTATGGCCAGTTTTGTTAAACTACCTAATTTTGAAGGCCGAAAGCTAAATTCTGCATATCAGTTATGTAATTGGTTAAACGATCCTTTTGGCCTTTGGCCAAGGATCTATATAACGAGGAATGTAAATAGGACGAGATAGTTCTTGATAAGTTTGTATAGAATAGAGATATAACCAGGAAGGCAGTAACAGGCTTGTATTCTTTTGTTATCACCCAAATCTGGGTTGGACTATGTAATCACGCATGTATTTGCCTCTATGAATTAATAAGAAGGGAGCTCCACCTTATGTTTTCATGAATTGTATTTTTGTTTGAAAGTTGATGAATTGATAAAGTGTTGAGCAACATTTCTATTTAAAAGGGAAACATGCTGATTGGCTAGGGCCCAGCCAACCCAGCACGTTTACCCTATTTTATGTTCTTGTAATTTATGTTTATACTGATAAGTGTGATTTATTGTACGGCACATGATTTCCTGTTTGAGTGAAAGCGGATCCACAGTGTGAAGTAGTTAGAATTTATTTTCCTGCATCTGATTTTGGATTGGTTTCCTCGCCTGGTCCAAGCAGGAGAAATAACCCTACACCAGTGCACATTGGTGTGCTATTCATTTCCTGCAGCTTTGTTTGATTTGGTTTTCCCCGCCTGGTCCAAGCATGAGAAATAACCCTGCACTAGTGCACGTTGGTGTGCTATTCATTTCATGCAGTTTCTGTTTGATTTGGTTTTCCCCGCCTGGTCCAAGCAAGAGAAATAAACCTGCACCAGTGCACGTTGGTGTGCTATTCACTTTCTGCAATTCTGTTTGATTTGGTTTTCCCGCCTGGTCCAAGCAGGAGAAATGAACCTGCACCAGTGCACGTTGGTGTGATGCAGCAAGCCTTTTTAGTTTACTTCCAGCAATTTTCTTGCTTTCATTAATGCTTCATGACAGGATAAATTATAAGGATTGTTTCTTTATTTCTGCACTTTGTTAAAATCAGAAACATTCATTTTTATGTGTGCAATTTGATTTCACAACACTTGCAGTAGTTAAGCTCTTATTTCAAGAATTAAATACTAAGTGTAAGAAGCTTTGATCTGGTGCAAGAACTAGTTTCTTGTCACAGGATCTGAGTGCTCTGAACTTGAGAAAGTTCAAGCCCTTGTACGAAGGAAAACACTTTTAGTACAGACACCATTTATACCCTTTCCATAAACTTCTGTTCTTGCACTAGCAAGCAGACTGCACCAGTGCAAGATAGATTGGTGCAAGAAGGAAATCCCTATATAAGCAGGTTTTAAGGGACCATCTGTTGAGACTACTAAAGTGTCTCTGCTAAAGAAAAACACACACTCAGTAGTTAATCAATAGTTAGCTAGAGTGATTGCTCCTTTATTTTTAAATCTCTTTTGCAAATGCTTTCTTCTTTGTTTCAGTCTAGATTATTTTAATGGTTCAAGTTGCCTTTTCTTCTTTATTTATTTTGATTCTGCAATCTTTCCTTTAAAGAAAGTATGGATTGACATTAGAAATATTCATACCATCTCTGGCATTGCCTGTGCTTCATCTCTAAGTTTACGAATCCCCCAAGTTAACAATTAAGTGTTGAGGAGTTTGCTTAAGTGCAATTCCTGCACCCAACAATAATACTCAATATATTTTGAGGAATATTTCACATCTCTCCAAGATGATACATAATAACCAAACCTTATAACGTCTTGCCTTGGCTACAATAGCATGCAATTTTGAAGACTTCATATTTTGTTAAATTACCTCATACCTTCTCTTACTTTGTCAATATGCTTGGCATTATTTATCTCATCAAATACCCTTCGGGTCTGTGAAGATCAAATTCCTTAAGCTCTTTATATTCTTGAGTAATTTTGAGGTTATGTCACTGAGAAGAGGACTAGTAGAATGATCCCAAAACTTCACTTTCTTGTTTGATAGGTTTAGTCCAAGGAGAGAAGATCTTAGAGATATTTGGTAATCAAGAAAAGTGCTTATATCCCTCAAAAATCCATTGCTCCTTTCTGTGTATAATATTGACCTTGCCTTTGCAATTAGGGCTAGTAATTATGCCCAAATTTTTGTTCTTCTTGCCTTCACAAATTTAGACTAGGGAATTTTCTCTTCTTCAGATGAGACAATGACAGGTTGACCTACTTTTCTGCCTTCACTTCAAAACCTGGCTCTACTACCAATTTGAGAAATCTAGGGCAAAGAGTTAGGTTAAATATTAACTTTATTTCTATTTAATATTTGACACTTTCTTGAGATTTAGATCCTTCCATGGATTTGGTTACAGATCAATGTGATGGGTTGTTCATATATTTATAGCCCAATACAATCATCATAGATTCATAGGCGAATCCACCTTGGCTAGCAGATATAGGTTGATAGATCATCACTTTGTTCCATACAAATAGAGAGACATGTAGGGTTAGGCTATACACCAAGGACGTGCTATCCCACATGGGCTTGATAACCCCTATTCACTAACCTCAAATACAAGGAGGGTGTAGAATACCATATATTTGATAAATTCATGGTATAAGTCAATTAACTTTGTTAGGAACACTAAGATCCTATAATCAGATTCTCGTGTTAAACTAAGACTTTACACAATCTGTGCCCATGATAATTCAAGCATCTACTACTTTGTATCCCTATCCCACTCCACCATACACTACCACACTCCTAATTTAGGTGCTAGCTACTCCTGCTTCAATGCCTAATCACAAAAATTTGTGATTATGATGACAATTTAAGTACATATGTGTGTAATTTCCATGATGGGATGTATGAATTGTCCTCCCCACATTGCCCATCAATGATTATAACCTTGAATGGGATAGCACTGGTCTATCTCATCATCTCAAAATGACCCGACAGATGAAAATTTATAATTTCTGTCATCATCACTTCACATTATCTCATAGATGACCCTTTCTACAAATTATATGCATGAATTTATGGAAGGTCATCCCCTCTACCTATCCTATGATTTATTGTGACAGAAAGTGAATAAAGGACAATTGACATATCTTTGTTAAAAAAATCCCCTTTATAAATTGTCTTGTATTTACCTATTCTCACAATCAATCATAGGTTAGGTACAAGGGATGGTTTGCCAGAAATTCATGCGTATAATATGTAGAAGAGTTCATCTATGAGACAATGTGAAGTGATGATGAAAAAAATGGTAAATTTTCATCTGTTAGGTCATTTTGAGATGACGATGACAAACTAGTGCTATCCCATTCAAGATTATAATCATTGATGAGAAATGTGAGGAGGACAATTCATACATCCCATCATGGGCATCACACTTATATGTACTTAAATTGTCAGCATAATCACAAATTGTTGTGAATTGGCAACTAATAAATGTTAGAACTTTGTTAGACTAATATATATTAGAAAATCAACCAATACATAGATTAGTTACAATAAATATTGTAGAAAATATTGGATGTGCGAGTATTGAAGCCCCCTATTGCATTAGCTAGTGCATATCGAGTTATGTTCTTGAGCTTGTTCAAATTAAAAAAAACTGGAACAATTGTCTTCAAAACCTTTCTAACAACTTCCTTGGTGATGATAGCATCACACACCACTAATTTTCCATGCCTTCAATCCAGTTCAAAGCTGTGGGTTTCTTGTCTACACAAAAATTGCTAGAAACACTCATTAACATCCATGTCATGAAACTCATTTTTAAACTTATAAGTTAATGATAATGTTTATTTTAATGTTAATAATGTTAATAGTTTTTTATGTATATGTTGTGAGATGTTTTTAGGTTATGGTTAGTGTTTATGTGATGTTGCAAACTATATTAACACAACATTACAAGTTGTTTTTGAGTTATGGTCAATGCTTATGTGATGTTGCAAATTATCTTATCACAACAACATGTGCCTAACCATTTGGTGATATTAAATATTTAGGATTTACATATTGAGGATTGTTTTGAGATAGTGAAGCATACACAAAAAGGTTTGTTAATTTGAAATTGACCTTCTGGGTGTTGGGATTCTTTCCACATTAATAATCCCTACATCGAAAATTAATAATTTCCCCTCTCCTAACTCTTTGATGGTATCAATCCATAAAGCATCACATATTGTGGTTTGTTTTGGCCTAACAAAGCATACATCAAAAACTTTGTTCAATTGAAGTTCATTATAGACTGTAGGTTTGCTTTAGCACGTAGGTATGTGAGTTATGTGATATTATCCTCTCTCATTATAATATTAGCATTGCAATACTTACACTTCTACTCACATTTATTAGGAACCTATGTGCTAATTATTGAAAGGTTAAAATGAGTCACTTCCCAAACTCTTAAATACAAAAGGAAGAGAGTATTAGTGTGGTATATCATCTCTGCACCTACCAACCATTAAAAAAACCTCTAAACATCCTATTTTACATAGAAAAATTCTCCTCATGGTATATTAATGCATCCATTAGACATTCAAACTACTTATGTTCCTTAGAGAAGATGATAACTCTAGTTCAATCGAGAAAACTATGAAGAATTATAGTACAAGAGAACATTATGCATGTAGATATCATGGACAAAAACAAGAGTAATGAAATGACTTCCTAATTAAGAATTGGGATTGTATTGTAGAGGAAGTATTCACAATTTGTGTTATAGAGACCATTTCAACTCTTAATTTTAAGCCACTTAGAAATATAACAAAAAGTTTCTAAATTTTTCTATTTAGAGCATTGCTTAATCACTTGAAACTTTGAGTTTGATGACTATCCTCATGTAAAGCCATCAAATTATATATATATATATATATATATATATATATATAGAATTTGCAGACATCCATAGAATATTCGACAAAACATATAATTTATCGCATATTTGACTCTTATCGGTCGAGAAACACGTCGGATATTTGATGCACAACCGATAGAATGAAGTGTTAGGCATATGACACTCTCGTTGGACATAAATAAATTTGTCGGATATTCAACGCAAGCATTAGAGAAATTTTCAAGTCTAAAATGGGCCTCAAAACAAAAATGTACAACCAAAATTAAATTTATAAGAACCAATAGGATTCAAGATGATGATGTCAACCATGGGGGATGATTCACCATATTTGGATTAAAAAGGTAAAGAATAAAAGATAAAAAAAATAAAAAACTATTTTTTCAACTCATATTTTCAACTTATCTCCCTATGATTTTACTCAAATTTTGAGCAGGATCACTCCTTGGATGCAGTATTTAATTCCTCATCCAAGGAGTACCCATGTTGCATACTTTCGATGGACTTTTCTACAGAAAAAACGTGATGTTTTTTCATGGATTTCTCCATTTTCATGTAGTAGGGTCCATCGAAAGTATGCAACATGAGTACTCCTTGGATGAGGAATTAAATTTTGCATCCAATGAGTAATCCTGCTCAAAATTTGAGTAAAATCGTAGGAGATAAGATGAAAAATATGAGTTGAAAAAGTACTTTTTTCTTTTTTCCCTCTAAAATTTGATGATGTAATCTAATATTATTTTATTATTTCCACTATTTTTCTATAATATTCCTTAGGAGGCCCATTTTAAACCTCAACATTTCACTAATGACTAACGAAACAAAGCGTCAGACATATGACACTCCTGCTGGATAGAAATGTTTTCGGTCAAATATCCGATGCTTCAACGTTGGACATATGACACTCCATACTGATGGAATGACATGTCTGATATAAAAATATCATCAAAATAATTTAGTGTAACGTTGATTATCTGACGCTGAAATGTCAAACGAGCCTCTCCATACTGATGGAAGGAAGCATCAGAGAGATAACACTCCCATCACACAGTCTAGGTCTACCATCGATTATATGATGCCACTACATCGGTCCTTCCCGTTGGACTAAACTAAAAATTGTTAAATATCCGATGGAAATTTTTTATAGTTATTCGTGTCTGAGCGATGTGAAAAAATGTGGGTGCCATCATATATTTGACACATTCGTACCTCTCTATTGACGTTTCTTACATCAGATATCTGACACATGTCAACACCGCAAAATCGACTTCAAAGTGTAAGATTTTCAATGAAAATTTATGTCATTTTTTGTGTCAGATAATTGACATATGTACCGTAGAATATTTGATGTTTACTAAAGTATCGACAATTCGACACAATGCTAGCGACAAGTTTCTCAACTCCAATATGTCGGATAACCGGCACCAATAGGTCACATATCTAATGAATGGCCATTGCATTTTGGCCCCATTTGTACTAGTGATTATTTTAATAAAATTTTATTTGGTTTTATAAATGTAGTGTTCATTAATTTGTTGAAGTTTCATTTTTCATGTTATATTTCCACTATTAACCTCCCTCCTTTAACAACAAAAGAGCATGGTTCAAACATTGCCACTAATCACCAAAGTGAATCTAAGATATCCAATTAAACTAACATACCCTCAAAATGAGGGATAGGGAACACAAAGTGAATTAGAGTGCTTATATGGGGGAAGTGCTTTTCTATATACTCTACGAATAATTAATATAGGATCTATTAAATAGGGTCTATACATAACTAAGTAAAATGATTTCTTGGTAGGTTAAACATCCATGGACATACAATGAGAGGATGACATGGAGGAGTTCTTGAGATATCCTTTCATTGTTAAATAAATGTTAGGTCCATAATAATAGAGGTTTATAAGGGAGATAAGGAAATTCTCCAATAAAACTATTAATGGCTAGATCAAATGAGACACATGGATAGAACAACGGTGATATATAAATGGAAATAATCTCTATGCAAATTTACCATGGGTTCATTACAATTGATTCAATTACAAGCTATAAACAACAGATTTAGATTAACATCAATAGTCCACTATGTATAAGAAGATACCCACATCAACAATTTTTCAGCAATGATGACTCATTAACCCTCCTTTGTCTGTCCTTTGAGAAATCACAAAAAATGCATCACCTTATTAATCTATATGAATAATAAGTAACAATGGCTTAGCTATGGTAAACATATGGATTTCCATGTTTAGCATATACTTAATTCTAAACACATTTTGCATAACATTCATAATCCCTTGATCATAACCTACCACAAATATAAATAAAGATTGCACCAATCCTATATTATAATTATGAATTAGATTTACAAAATATGCATTTCTTCAATTCATTTCAAGTGCCTAAATTAAATCAAATAAAGGTGCACGAGTCATTTGATGAAGGAAGGATTCAAAAGATAACAATTGTTATTTTAATGAGATGTCATATAATTTATTCCTGTTTCTAACCAACTACACACTTTAATGTTGTAATTTCCAACTTGAAAATTATTTAAGCATTAAAAGGCATTACATAGTATAAATTGGAATTTTTATAGTTACAACTTTCATCACCCTTGATACAACATATAGGTTTTCAAAATTTCAGCATCTAGAGCATATGAACATTGTTAATAAGGATATTGCAAGAAAAATTTCCCACAAAGTTACCAACTTCCTAGTATTAACTTTACCTTAAAGAAAAATAACAATTACCTTACTTTTCAAAGAATTAAAATAATAATAAAAAAATCTGCACGAACACAAAATTCTGAAAATTATCCACTGGAATGGATAAACTCTTTTACCATATGATGATTTTGGAAAAGACTTCTAAAGTCTTATTATCTTGTTTCCTTAACCTAGAAGACTTCCAAATTTTAATTAACAAGTGAAAACAATGGATTTTGAAATGAAGAAATTTCTACTAAAATGAGACAAATTGACATCTACACCCTTTTACAATGCTTTGAGGACAATTTTTTAAAGAAGAGATAATTGTATCATACCTAACATAAACTAGCTTAATGGAATGATGATAATACCATAAATTTAACTAATTATAATAATTATTTTTTGTGAATGTGATATATTATGTGGATTTATTTTTTTATTTTTTTGGAAATTTTATGTGGATTTATTTTATTATTTTTTTGGAAATTTTTATGAGAAAAATCATTATACATTTTGCAAATGGTACTTAGTGGAAACTTATTAATGATAATCACAATGTTTGACCTTATAAAAATTTCAAATAAAATATACAACAAAAACAATTGTATCCTAGAAAATGACATCATAAATTAATCCCGAAACACTCAACCACTTAAACTATCCCAATAACCTATATTAATATAAACATATATAAATCAATATAATCAATTATTTATTATTTCATCATTAAATATGAATATACTTTTGTGCATTGTTTTTTCCTCCATCTCCATATGGAGAAATGGAGCTATAATCCTTGATGTCGACACTAATATGCTCTTCAAATTTACGTATTTGAGGAAGGAAAATAAATAACAATAGTTTCATGAACGAGAAAATCCAATAAAGAATATAAATAAAGTTAAAAATGGTATAGAAAATTGGTTGCCCTAAATAACAATGACCACTCAAATTTATGCATAACCTTAATGGATATGTGGGATATGGTATATCAATGAAAAGACTTCGGAATCTATGAAAAACCTTAAGAATAATACTCTATGAAAAGAATGTTGTGGTACATTTAGCTTTGAAGGTAAATATTTGCATTGATGAGGATGTTGAAGAAAGTTAAGGATTTGATAGCAAGGGATAAAAAAGGCACACAAAGTAAAGAATTATAGAGGAGAAAAGATATTGTGTTTTATTTGAAGGTATAAAAATCCCAGACAAAGCAAATCCAAAAAGAAGTGTTACAACATTTGAAGATAAGGGAGAGTATACGTTGAAGATAAGGGAGAGCATACGATAAAGGAGACGATAAAGGAGAAGGGAGTGTTATAAAATATTTTATTAATTTTTTCTAATATATCAAGGATAATGAAAATACAATTATAATTTTATTAATTTGATGGTGGTGATGGTGATGGTGATGGTGATGGTGATGGTGATGATGGCAGCGGCGGCGGCGGCGATGATGATGATGATGGCGGCGGCGGCGACGGCGATGATGATGATGATGGCGGCGGCAGCGGCGGCGGCGACGATGGCGGCAGCGGCGGCAGCGACGACGACGACGACGACGACGACGATGATGATGATGATGATGAATTTGGAAGAGATAATGAAACTATAAAAAAATAGACATAATGTTTCAGGTATGATTTAGTTTTTGCAACATAATAATATAATATAATTATTTTTATTTCTATATGATGATGATGATGATGTATTTTAGATTGGAAGAGATAATGAAACTATAAAAAAATAGACATAAGAGTATACGAAAAAGGAGAAGGGAGTGTTATAAAATATTTTATTAATTTTTTCTAATATATAAAGGATAATGAAAATACAATTATAATTTTATTAATTTTTTTAAATATATAAAGGATAATTAAAATATAATTATATAAAGCAGAAGGAGAGTTAAAAAATATTTTATTAATTTTTTTTAATACATAAAGGATAAATAAAATATAATTATAAAGGATAAATAAAATATAATTGTAATTAAAAAGGGTTAGGAATGATAAAGAAAAATTATATTATATTAAAAATAAATAATAATAATAATAATTATTATTATTATTATATTGGAAGAGATAATGAAACTATAAAAAAATAGACATAATGTTTCAGGTATGATTTTAAATACAAAGGATAATTAAAATACAATTATAATTGATAAAGAAGAAGGAAGTGTAATAAAATATTTTATTAATTAAGGATAAATAAAATATAATTATAATGGAAAAAGGGTTAGGAAGGATAAATAAAAATGATATTATATTAAAAATAAATAAAAAGATTTGTTTTAAAAAAATTATATTATTAAAAATAAGATGATGATGATGATGATGATGATGATGATGATGATGATGATGATGATGATGATGATGATGATGATGATGATGATGATGATGATGATGATGATGATGATGATGATGATGATGATGATGATGATGATGATGATGATGATGATGATGATGATGATGATGATGATGATGATGATGATGATGATGATGATGATGATGATGATGATGATGATGATGATGATGATGATGATGATGATGATGATGATAAATAAAAAGATTTGTTTTAAAAAAATTATATTATTAAAAATAAATTGATGATGATGATGATGATGATGATGATGATGATGATGATGATGATGATGATGATGATGATGATGATGATGATGATGATGATGATGATGATGATGATGATGATGCAACATAATAATATAATATAATGATGATGATGATGATGATGCAACATAATAATATAATATAATTATTTTTTTATTTCTATATGATGATGATGATGATGATGATGTATTTTAGATTGGAAGAGATAATGAAACTATAAAAAAATAGACATAATGTTTCAGGTATGATTTAGTTTTTGCAACATAATAATATAATATAATTATTTTTATTACTATAGAAAATAAAAGGGATAAATATATTTTTAAATTTTATGTGATTAAGTTTTTAATTTGTTAAAGGAAATATTTAGAATTTTATTTATAATTGTAATTTTTTTTACCTTAAAATCATTTAATATTATTATTATTTGATAAATATGGAATTATAAATTGGAATATATTTTTCTAGTTTAGAGAAGTTATATATATGATTATTTAATTTATTTTCTTGTATAAAAATATCATAATGTTGAAAATAAATACAAAAGGAGAAGCTTAAGTAATTGTGTAAAAATTTACACTTATTATCCAAACACATTTATAATTCTTCACATATCGTCTCACATTAAAATATTTGTGAGTAAACTAGTGTTACATATAAGAATATACAAATGATTAACTCTATTTGAGACATAACCTATAGACATAATGTTTCAGGTATGATTTTAAATACAAAGGATAATTAAAATACCATTATAATTGATAAAGTAGAAGGGAGTGTAATAAAATATTTTATTAATTAAGGATAAATAAAATATAATTATAATTGAAAAAGGGTTATGAAGGATAAATAAAAATTATATTATATTAAAAATAAATAAAAAAATTTGTTTTAAAAAAATTATATTATTAAAAATATGATGATGATGATGATGATGATGATGATGATGATGATGATGATGATGATGATGATGATGATGATGATGATGATGATGATGATGATGATGATGATGATGATGATGATGATGATGATGATGATGATGATGATGATGATGATGATGATGATGATGATGATGATGATGATGATGATGATGATGATGATGATGATGATGATGATGATGATGATGATGATGATGATGATGATGTTTTTGCAACATAATAATATAATATAATTATTTTTTTATTTCTATATGATGATGATGATGATGTATTTTAGATTGGAAGAGATAATGAAACTATAAAAAAATAGACATAATGTTTCAGGTATGATTTAGTTTTTGCAACATAATAATATAATATAATTATTTTTATTACTATAGAAAATAAAAGGGATAAATATATTTTTAAATTTTATGTGATTAAGTTTTTAATTTGTTAAAGGAAATATTTAGAATTTTATTTAGAATTGTAATTTTTTTTACCTTAAAATCATTTAATATTATTATTATTTGATAAATATGGAATTATAAATTGGAATATATTTTCCTAGTTTAGAGAAGTTATATATATGATTATTTAATTTATTTTCTTGTATAAAAATATCATAATGTTGAAAATAAATACAAAAGGAGAAGCTTAAGTAATTGTGTAAAAATTTACACTTATTATCCAAACACATTTATAATTCTTCACATATCGTCTCACATTAAAATATTTGTGAGTAAACTAGTGTTACATATAAGAATATACAAATGATTAACTCTATTTGAGACATAACCTCGAGGGTTAGCTTAATTGGTAGATTCCATGTAGTAAGCACTTCTGCAATTTGGAGTTCATAATTTCATTTCTCTCGATACCTTCATGGTCAGGCTCCATGTCGAGCCGAGGGGAAGAGATGGCGTTGCGGGAATAAGTTTGGAACAATATTCTATGCATGTAGTGAGTCACTAATCTCCAGTAACCATGAACCAATTTTTTTTATTTTTTTTTTGAAACATATGATTTTTAGATAATTGTGAAACCTAACACACCATCACATTTTGGGAATTACATTTAAAGAAAGTGAAAGTGGTGTTGATGATGATTTTCTATATATTCATTTATTGAAAGTTGAAATAATATTCCACTAATTTATGAAAATATTCAAAATTGCAGTCATATTTTACTAATTGTGAAAATAATAAATATTTTAATAACATATGATGGATTAAAAAGTTATATATTTGAAAAAAAAAAAAAAAACTATTAATATGAAACGATTGGAGATTATAAATTAATTGATAAACAATTGTACAAATTAAAAGTAAATGACATCTTGGAAACATGTGTTAAATCATGAAATGTGCACAATTAAGTTAAAAAAAGACATTATATTGAAAAACAACTATATATAATATTTGAGATGTAAAATTATAATACCTACATTTTTATGTGTCAATGAAAAATGTCCAAAAATATAATGTCACCACTATCCAAAAATCATCTTAAATAATTATTTAATTGTTATATTCCATTTTCCAAAAATTTATAATAATAATAATAATAATAATAAAAAAGCAAAATTTATTATCATACTAAAAATATAAAAATCTTATTGTCACACTCCAAACATAATTCTAATTCTATTGTAAGAGATTGACTGAACATACTCCATGATAGAAACACGATAAAAAAACCATTATTTCCAATGGAATTGGTCATGCCTAGTTCAAGGATGGCACTAGTGTCTAAAATGAAAAAGTAATGCAAAGCTGGATTAATCTAATAAAAATAAATTAATAGAATATATAGTCATTTAATGGAATAATCCGACAAATAAGAATGTGGAAGCGTTCAAATAATGATATCATGTGAAATGTATACAGAATAATTTAATCCAACACAAAGGAACGTGGAAACGTTCAACAAAATTCTTGAGCGTGCATTAATTAAGATAGGCGAAATGTATAAAAAATGATTATATTAAAATAATATTAATGATATTATCGTCATTGAAACTAATATATAAGAGAGAGATTTTTTAATAATTAAACAGATTATATTAATGTGTAAAATGAGTGCGATGAATTATTATAATATAATTTGAATAAAGATAAAATGGGTAGTATATTATAATTAAATTAGGAGTAAAAAAGTATAAGTAAAAATTATGATTTAAATATAAAATTTTAAATTTAAATTTTAAATTTGAGATTATTGGTATTTTTATAATAAATTATAAAAAGTTTGAGTGGGTTTAACAGTTAAGAGTATGTATTTGTATGTATTTTTGTTGTATTTTTGTTTAAAAAGTTATAAGTTTATATTTAGAATATGTATGTTTTTATAGATTTTAATAGTCAAATCGCTGTATAGAAATGGGTCTCTTTTTTCACAAACAAAAAGATGTCATACACAATTTTGATGTTTAGCTTAGTAATGACCTCATAATAATAATAATAATAATAATAATTATTATTATTATTATTATTATTAAAATTTTGAGGAATCTATAAAACCTTAAGATGCGGTGGTTTATACCTTTCAAGTCTGTGCACATTTTAAAAATTGGAGAAAGAAAATTTGCATTGCTCAATGGATGGAAAATGGAGACATGTGTTAATGGAAGCATATTAAACTTATAGGAAAGTATAGGGAAAACCAATAAACACAAAAATGTAATGTAAGTGTTGATGTGGGAAAAACATCTCAAGTCAACAACAAGGAGGATCATCTAATGACATGTTCCAATTAGACTTACTCTCATTTGGTATGACAATTTCCTTCAGCTTGTAGATCTAATTGCCACCAATGAAATAAATTGCCCCAAAAAAGAAAATTACTCATTTAAACTCTTCTCAATCCTAAATCCATTCTTATAACAATCTAAATCATAAATGCATTCTTGTTTTGCTATGCATATACAATCTTATTCTAATATTTCTTATTCTTAATCTAACTAAAAAAATAAAATAAAAATAAAAATAAAAAATTATCGCAAGTAAAAAGTTAAATTATTATAAGCATGAAAAACTTCCTATTCCATAGAATAAACTTTATTATCATATTCGATTGCATGAAATGAGACTAAATAGGTTTCTACACTCACTTACATAACCTATTAATAATATTTTATAAATACAAACAAGATATAAAAAGAATAATTACGTGAATGTATAAAATATAAACAACTAACCCAAAAAAAATTACAATCGCATAAACTAATTATAAATCTACTTTTATTTATATTCAATTATAAAAGAATAATTCTTCAAAAAGCCTATAATCCTTTATTTCACTCAATAAAATTATACAATCCAAAATTAAAGATTTTTCTAGCCTTCTTAACCATATATTTTATATATATATATATATAAAATAAGGGGTTCGATATGGGAGCAAATATTATGCTTATTAAATTATAACAAGTGATTCATTAATCCTTTATTTCACTCAATAAAATTATACAAAATTAAAGATTTTTCTAGCCTTCTTAACCATTATAGATATATATATATAAAATGAGGGGTTCGATATGGGAGAAAATATTATGCTTATTAAATTATAACAAGTGATTCATTAATTTAGTAATTATAAATTCAAATGTAATATAACATTTTTCATGGAAAAAATATTTAAAGAGTTAATGATAAGAATTATTAATAATTAATTAAAAAGTTAATAATAATAATTTTGTAAATAATTTCACATCTATAGAAAGAATTATTATAATTAAAATTATTATAATTAAAAAATTATCCATTGAAAATGATTAATAAAATTTTGATTTTTTTTTCAAAAAATACTATGTTTTTCCACTTTCAAAATTGTTTGATAAAAAAATACAAATTTCAAAATGTTTTCGGTGAATCTTATGATCATATTACATTTTTTTTGGTTAAAAAATATGATCCCAACTCATCATGATAAAATTTCACTCTTTATTACCAACAAAATATGATCACAATGATCCAATAACATCTTATTGAAAGCAAGACATGCCCTTCTTTACCGATCCAATTATACTCATGTTGCAAGTAAGACATGCTCTCTTTTTATGATCCAATCGTACTTTTGTTGCAACAAGATGTGCTCCTTTGCTGATCTAATTTTACTTGTTGCATTGAAGACAAAAAAAAGTTCATTCAAGAACACAAGGTAAAAAAAAATCATAATCACAAGATCAAAGCAAGGAACAATAGGCAAAATCAAGGTAGGTATGAATCATGGAAGTATGCACGTCATAAATAAGATAATAGATTCAAACTAATAGATCAAACAAAACTTAGATATGCTCAAGTGGCACATGGAGAAATGAATAAAAATGTTATCAAGCAACCATAAGACTTCAAAATGAAATCAAAGTAAGATTAGATAATATGAATAGGTAGTTATTTCAAAATTTAAAAGGGATACCTCTTTGTTTTACTCAAAAGTGAAAGGAGAATTATTGTGGGCACAACAATTGGGAAACACATTGGATGAAATAATCATCTCTATCTAATATTCCAAACATTTAATGTTAAAAATAAGCTCATATGACAATAAGAACTTATTTTATTTATTTATCAGAAGTATCATGTGTCTTTGAATTTAAAAGATATTACCAGTAAGCACTAATCATCAGGTAACAAACATATATTCTCTTTGATCTGATTTATGTGCTTAATAAATATTTAAATTTCAATCATAGATGATAGTCTCCACGCATGAGTTAGGGCCTTTACTCATACGAGTATAAAAATTGTCTATGTGTCCCCCAACTTTCTTTTAGCTAACATTTCTTCATTGCCTATGGACATCTATAGCCCCAATGAAGTTTCCTTAGTATCATATGAGCATAGCTCTACTGGAAGTGAGTGTTCAAAGCCCTAACATGTTCACTTGTAATTCTCACTATTCACATTGATTTCAACTCCCTTTCCTTTATTATTATTACTCACTCTTTTTATTTATATATATAAGCATTGCATATGCAATTGGGTGTATAGGAAATAGGGTGAAACAAGAGCTACATTGATTTACTTAGCATAATTCTTACTTCCAAAGTCTAGCCCATGGGTCTTTCCTTTGCCAATCATCATAGGTATCAACTGGTGAATGTAAGGTAGATAAAGCTCAGAAGAAAAGTTGTGTAAGAAACCTAAAGTTTAGTGTGTTAATGTTTTAAATGTGAATCCTTTGTGACACAAGTGTTCCAGCACAAACATAGAAATTTCATCCACAATTAATGAACTTTGTTAAATATGATCAAGTGCATTATGATTTTTTTTTCATTTATTGAGCATAATACAAATGATGGCAATGTCATTTTCCTAGTACCTAAGACTCCCTACAAAATTCCTTATGTCTAAATCAAGAAAACTAACAAGGAAAACTGATGAAAAGAGATCTCGGTCATAGGCCAAAACCCCCTTTCTTAAATAATTCCCAAACCTCGGACCTGTGGTTAATACCCCACAAGGCCCTATCGGAAGCTTTCTTTAGGCTATAAGCCTTTTATAACCATGGACTTACATTATTATTCCAGCCATCTCTTTATCGGCGCTTTTCATACTATCAGAAGCCACCACCCATCCACTTTATTAAATATTGGCGTTAAGCTTTTAAAGCCCGTGGCCACACATATAATAATCCATTATAAACGCCCCTTTCCAAAACCCGCGCCCACATATATACGTTAATACACGGGAAAACACCATAAGCCCGCTCCAATTCAAATGCCCGGATTTCAAATCTTATATATCCGCCTTTATAAATATCGGCGGTTCCGTTTATCGGTGCTATAAACAATAGCCTCACCTCCTTTCTTCCGATGCGATGGACCCGACGCCCTTTACGATCCCGCCTATAATGATTTCGGATCCGTCATTTCGGCAGGTTCGTATCGGCAGGTTTGTAATACAAAGGGTCTGCGGACCTGACGATCCTTTAAGCTACCTCTATAATATTTCGGATCCGATTATTGATTGTACAGTCCTAAGCCCTTGAGGACCCGATGCCTTTTAGGTTGCACTATATAACATTTCGGCTCCGGGACATCGAAGCTCTCCCCCTTCGCCGTACCAAAGGCTCTTTTCGGACCCGACGCTCTTTATATCCTGCTTTATAATGGTTTCGGCTCTGGACTGTCGGAGCTGACACTTCGGCAGTCTCAAGGCCTATCCTCCGATGCGATAATAGTGTCAGACCCGATATAATAACTGGCCAATTTAATAAGTTTTCAATTCCGGAACAGTGTTCCGCTTAAGGGAAATTTACGAATTCTCTGTGTAAACAGAGTTATTCGTAGAACTCTGTAAATGCCTTAAGGAGCCTGTATACGCTATAATAAAAAGGAAATGACAGATAAGTCTGATCTTCAGCTCCTTCGCCACGCTCTCCCCTTCTGGCTTAAACTCTTCGCTCTCCGTTAATCTCTGTCCCTCTCGCAGGGGTTTAATGGTTCAATGCACTCCACTTAGATTCTTCTGAATCTCTGCAAGTCCTCTTCCAAGGTAATTTTGTCTTCCACTTGGGTTTAATGCCACTGTGATTCCTTCCAATCGCTTCATTCCCTGTGTCCTACAGAATTCTGTCTGCAACATCTGCAGAGCCTACGAATCCATAACAATTCATTCATCCATGAATTATTCTATAACATAATTGACACAAACAGGAAACAACTCAACAGATATATTAAAATAAAAGCAGGGTTACATCCGAGACTCCTCGGTCTCGCTCACACACATGCACAGGCACGCAGGCCTAATATTCAATGCCTCCCTTTCTCACAGGCCTGATTCTCAACACTAATGGCCTCCTCTTTCACAGGCCCGATTATCAATTCTAGTGGCCTCCCTGTTGCCCGTAGGCTTACATACATATTTATAATAATCATTGGATCGGATCCTTGAGGTCCGATCAAAAGCCTAAGCTTCTACATGCATGCATCCATGACAAAAACCTCTTGAGGCTTTATTCTATCTTTAGTCTGTTTTAAAACAGAAAAGCCTCCTTATCCCTTAACGGCCCACATTCATTGCTTTTATGCCTAAAAGCTCTCCCTAGTTTCTATGTTCTCATTTATTTATTTTTTTGAGAACATCTAATTAATCACACTTAAGTATTACTTTTACTTAGAAATTAGTAAACTAATTCCTAAAATGTATGACCCCCTATGTCTACTATTTACAATGATTTCCCTTGGGTTGAATGCTCCTGCGTCAAAAACATACAAAATGAAAACATGGAAATCTTAACTATACAAGCATTCTAAACTAACAACTATGGCTGAAAAGTAAAAAAAATGATCTGAAATGCAAAGGAAAAGAAACCCAAAACATCAATAAATCAAACAAATGATCCCAATGTTATACATTAAAAAACAAGATTAGAATCTTAGCATGAAGAATAAATTGAAATGATCTTAGAATCAAATTCAAATTAGAACAAGGATGCATAGCTTGTGTTCCCTGTCGGTTAGTTTAATTATTGAACTTTGAAAGGTATGAACCAACTCCTAAATTTGAACAAGGGCTACAAACTAATTAATAGATGAACATTAGAAAATGTATTTTTAATTTAAAAGTAAAATTAAATAATTATGAAAATATTGTTGACACCTAATATTTGGGATTAGGTAAATCCATGCAGAATAGTGTAAATAGAAAATAAGGAAAATTGGAATATGAAGAGATGCTAGGAGATGAAGCCCATGAGTCTCTCCCTCCATGTATATATCTATGATAGTCTTAATGAAAAATCACAATTCATTTTGAGGAGTTACCTCCTGGTCTGACATGGTATCAAAGCATAGGTCCCAACCTCTATTTTTTTCTTCCTTTTTGCCCTTGTAACTCCCTCATGCCTACATTATCAACACTGACACCTCTGATATGTCGTTCAAATCTCTCTGCTTACCCCTCTCTCTGCTTTCTGTGCCATTGTGTTATTCTCTCTATTTTTTGCACCACTGTGTTATTCTCACTATTTTCTATGCGTGTTATTCTCATTATTTTCATGCAACACCTTGCACTGCTGGAATAGTAGCATAAGGAGAAGATTCATATTTGTTTGTGAAAGCGTGGTGTGGCTGGTGTTGGTGTTCAGATATGAATCATGCAATTCACCCAATTCCACATTAATTTTCAACCAAGGGCTCTACATGTTATTTCAAGGCTATCATGCAAAGTATATGCAGACCATAGTTTCCCTACTCAGTACTGAACATTCAATTATAAACTTAGCAATGTGTAAGAGCAAACAATAATTTTAACAACAAATAAGAGTAACAACAAGTAATGACTGTAACAACAATAAGAGTAATAACAAATTAGACTCACAGCAACACACTGATAACCATTCACAATAATAAATAAATTAACTGAAATAAACCTATACATACATCTATCCAACAACACCTGGTCATGAGAGTGGGCCCAACTCCCTGATCAGGGCTGTGGCAAATCAAGAAGTCACAAAATGCTTGGAAGATCATAATTTCATTAATAAAAAAGGTAAGACAACGTATGTTGTTACAGACTCAAAGTTAATGTAATTCTCTGCTATCTGAACTACCGACTTTCACAGCCCCGTAACTCTACCTATACAATTTGTTAACACTAACAGCTTCTAGAATTACAATATATTTCTGCCTACAATTACATAGTTGTTTATTAAGAAAAACATAATGTAATGATAACAGTGTGTTGATTGAAAGGTTGATCCACCATTGCAGCTGATGTCTCAAGATAGTGCTGCCAAGTGGATGGTCACCATTGTTGAACCACGGTCTTGATCATACTTCCTCCAAATCTGCAAGAATAATCGAATTAGCAAGGCACTTAGTCAACAATCACCTATGACTATGCTTCATTGATTAATGATTCATAATGACATGACAAGAGGTATAACTGTGTGGTTTAGAATGTAAATTGACCAACATTGGTGTAATATGGATACAAGAAACAAGGTAAAAATGTGGGTAAAAATAGGAAAATTCAGCCACCAACATTTGCCCCCAACTAGTCTTTCTACTTGTCCTCATGTAGCCCATTGCCTACAAAGATCTGGGTTGGAGTTGCGATGACCAACATGAATCTATGCGAGACCATGTTATACAGCCATTTCTATCCCCGGAGGCTTATATCCATCTGTCTGGAGAAATTCCTTCCATCAATCCCCGCCTACCTCATAAGCTGGAGTACTTTGATCGGATGGAATCCAGATAATGGGGAACCACAACCTCAAACCCATCCATCGAACCCCATGAAGTTGCATGCATGCAATATACCGAGGTACTCTATTTAAAGCCTGAGAAAAAATGGGGGCCCCAAAAGGTTCACATATCATAATGGTTGATGATGATAGGGTTCATTGTTTTGGTAGTTGTCCTGGGCGTCCTCTTGATAAGTAAAAAATTGATTTGTGCATATGTCAATGCACCATTTCTGGGATTCCAACATCTATCCTTTTCGTCCTTCGATCCCTAAGAAGGTTTGGTGTCTGTTATAGACATTCACAGACTAACAATTCTCCATCTGAAGGACAAGTGGCCTGTTTGCTTGATTCTCTTCGAACGTGTCGAAGGCCTTCTTCCACTTAACTTGATTAACTGTGTAGGAGGTAAAGTCTCTCAAGTGAATATCTCCCACATATGGCACGGTTTTGAATGATTGATCATCATCCATAAGGTAATCATGCATATAGAGTTCACACATCAAGTGTTGATTCAGGATATTGTGGCTTCTCAAGATGCGAAAAAACTGTATCGGGTCGTTTATCACATGGCTGATTTCCTAGCTGACGCTTTCTAAACAAAAGAATAGATACTTTTCATGGAGGAACAAAGCATAGTTGTGTGCAGGGGGTCAGCAAGCCATTACCTTCTGTGACAGAGAAATTTTTTTTTCCTTATCGACCTTTAGTAACTGCACATGCCCTTCTAGTTCCTCGATTTTCTTTTGCTGCTTCTCCTGCTTTCATTTCTCTTTCTCTATTTTCTCCATGTAATCAATAACTACTTTTGTGGCTTTCTAATGAACTCCCTTCACTTCTTCCCAATGGGCTCCTAAGGGAATGGTCCCTAGTTAAAGGTGAGCTACAACAACTTGCTACTTCTAAATTTCTGCAGTCATGAAAATTTCCCTGCCTCGATCACATGCAAAAATGATTCGGCCTGTGGAGCCGCAGAGGTTGTGGGCCTGTCTTCGATATGAACTACTGTTAGAATGGTTTCAGCCTCAGGTTTCATAGCATTCTTCTTATGCCTCCTTACTTTCCTTCATAAGCGCAGTACCTGCCTCCTTAGCATGACAATTTCCATTTTTAGCTGCATGTTTTCCCTAAACTGTGACTAGTACCTTTATTTAAGAGGGGGCCTTCCTTTTGCACATTTCTCAATGAATTCTTGTTTGAAAGCAACATCCTCAACTGGTCTCATAGCTGGTGTAGGGTTTGGTGGATTGACGTCAACAAATTCATCAACCAGTTCTTGCCTTACCCTGACCCCCTCTATTTATTCCTTGACTCAGGGAATAGTCCCAACTTCTTCTCCTTCAGGTCTCAGAATCTCCATATCTTCTCTTGCTGGCTCTATATCCACTGCAGGTCCTTATGGGGTAGTGTCTTCGGCACCCTTTTCTTGTGACTTCTCCGCTTCCCGACCATTTTCTCCTTCAGGTCTTGAACCCTCCACACCTTCCTTTGGTGGCTCTGTAACCACTACAGATCTCTGTTGAGTAATGTTAACAAAAAAGTTCTCCTTTAATGGCCTTATGGAGACAATATCGGTAGTGTCGATCACCAATCCCTCAATTTGTGCAATTTTTTCACCAGTCGATATTGGTTCTTATGTAATAATTTCGGCAATGGTGCCTTTAACTTCCCCGCCAAATTTTAATATCAAGGGAGAGGCTTTTTCCTTCACCAGGCGCCTAGGGGAATGAAACTTCCTTGCCCCTCTTGGTAAGGACGCAAGAAGTAGAGAATGAAAAATTCTTTCTTTAGTGTCCATTCTCTCAATGCCTGCTACCTCAGGTCCTCCTTCCCTTGTGCTCATTTTCTGGTTTGTGCTCCCTTTTTCATTTTCTTCCGGTGCTTCTTCTAGTTTTTCCTCCTGCTCAATAGTCGACACTAGTTCTTGTGGAGCAATGTCGAATTTGGCCCCTATTTCTCTCAAGGGTTCCTTAATCAATTGAGCAGGTGATGTTGGTTCTTTTGTATCAGCACCACCTGTCATCCAAGGGTGGTGATTCTTTCCTCAAATTGGTAGTCATCGTTGGTTCCTATGGTACAACGTCAATTGCATTCCCTTCTATCTCCATTTCTTCTACTCCCATTGTGCCAACAGGCGATGCTGGCTCTTGTGGGGCAGCATCATCTGCAACCTCTTCTACCTACATCACTTCTACTCCCATTGGGCCAGTAGGGGACACTGGTTCTTGTGAAGAAGTGTCGTTTTCGACCTCTTGTTCTTCTACCATCAATTCTTTCTCGTCCTCCTTTGCAGGCATCATATCCCCAAGTTCTTCTTTTACTAACTCAGTGAATAGTGGCCAAGCCACAGAAGTTCGAGATAGAGCATGCAACACTAATAATATGACCAACCCATGATTTAAAAGGATCGTTAATGCTTTTCGAGACCAACAAGCAGACTGTGCCATTAGCTAAAGACTATTCCATAGAAAATATGACATATCCAAAGAATGAATCCATGCATGCTGAAACCAAAGGCATGTAAGAAGCTTGAAATGATACTTAAACAAGGTAGAAAAATGGCCTTCATAGGTAATGTACCACATGAAAAAATATGCAATCTTGGCCCATGGGTGTGGCAAAAACTTTCAATCATACCCCCCACCCCTCTGTATTGTCGTCTCTGTAGCTTGCAAGAACAATTTTGAGAACTCTGGCAAAGGATATTTCCTTGAAAAGCATTTCTGCCCTCCTTGCGAAAATCCACTGATAGTCGAAATTGCTTCCTCTATGATGGAAATATCCAATCCACGAACATTGGAATTATTTCCATCCAAATTCAACCTAAATTCGACTGGGATGGCTTCATCAAATCCCTAAAGCCTCTCAAAATACATATGCAATCCTGCATCTAAAAAGACATGCCATGTGTTTGGAGTGCTTTGTACCTGCATTGTATTCTCTGGTTCCTGCCTAATGGCTTGCTCGCCCATTCTATAGTTTCTCTGTAGCAGAAATTGGAGTAACAACAAGACCGTTGAGGAGGAGTTTCGGTAGGTAAAATTGTAGTGACAGGGTTGTGGTGGTGACGAGGTGCAGTGATAGTGAAATATGGGAAGATAATGGTAAAATATGGAAAGATCCATGACAAATTATGCTAATTATGAGTGATAATTATGGTAATCATTTCACATCATTGCAAAGGACCATCCATTAACACAATCATACTAATTTCAAGTCCTGATGCATATGGATAACCGTGCGAAGTATGGTGGGGGTCGTGGAGTGTACACACTTAGCACAGGGTTCAATGGTGATATGACAAGTCATTACTACAATTTAATTATGGAATATTCATATTTATTATAATATCTCCCCCCAATTAAGCGATGACCATCCATGGTCATATTGAGCCATGTCAAATGAATTATCGATCAAATCCACAAAGTCGATTGGGGACATACCTGGCGACTTACCTTGATGGAGTAATAGTAGCGGAGGAGTAACAACATCGGAGGGAGTAACAACACCCGAGGAGTAACAACATTGGGGGAGTAACAGGGCCCAGGGAGTAACAACACCGCCTAAGCACTTAGTCGGAATCGCCACAGAGTAACAACATCAAAGGAGTAACAACACTAGAGGAGTAACAACATTGGAGGAGTAACAACACCAGAGTACTTAGACAAAATCACCATCGCCATGGAGTAACAGCGCCAGAGGAGTAACAAAACTAGAGTAATTAGACAAAATCACCATGGAGTAACAACATCGGAGGAGTAACAACACCGGTGAAGTACTTAGACAAAATCACCACGATTAGAGTAACAACACTAGTGAAGTACTTAGACAAAATTGCCATTATCATAGTAGCAACCCTGGAGGAGTAACAACACCACTAAGGTACCTGCAGGAAAAATAATGTTATAGTAGTAACAAAATTTCGTTATATTATATATATTATTGTTTGTTTGTTTAACTTTTTTTTTAGATCAGAGGTCTAGAGGAAGAGTTCTTTGTACTAATAATTTCAAAACCAAATTTATCAGAGAAATGCTTAATAAAGGAGTCTTTAGAAGTTGGATGGTGATACAGTCTGAGGCAATGTACATTTACAAGAAGGGGGGTATGTGCCTCGTTAATTGTTATAAGTCTAAAAATCTCGTTATCAAACACAGTATCAACTTCATATGGTCCCATCCATCTAGAGAAAATTTTTCCCTTAAAATCCCTAAACCGATAGCCATAGAGAAATTCCTAATCTCCCTTTTGAAACACATTTTTCTTGATAGATTTGTCATGCCATTTAGTTCTTTGTTGTTGAATTGTAGGAGTATTCTAGACAACTACCAAACAAGTTTCATCCAACTCATTTAACTATTCAAGTCGGTGTTTTTGGGCTTCTGAAAGATTCAAACCTACTTCAAGCACTGTCCTAAGCCTCTTAATTTCAAATTCCACCAAAAAAAAAGGGGATTTCCCATAAACAAGCTCGTATGGTGAAAATCCTGTTGTGTTTCACCATGTTGTTCTATACACCCATAGTGCCTTAGGAAGTTTTAAACCCAATTTCGGTGATGGTTTTCTATAGCCTTTGTAAGAATATTTTCCAATACCTTATTTGTGATCTCGACTTGGCCATTCACCTAAGGGTGATATGGAGATGTTACACTATGCGTGATCCCATATTTCCTCATAAGTCCTGCTATGAGATGTGTGTAAACTGCGCCCCTCCATCTGAAACTATCTCTCTAGGAGCTCCATATCGAGCAAAAATTTCTTCAAATAAGAAGTCCGAGACAACCTATTTTTTTGATTTCACAACAACCTTGGCCTTTACCCGCTTTGTCACATAATCCGTGAAAACCAAAATGTGAACTTTCTAATGTGAAGGCAGATTGAATGGTTCAACGAAATCAATAGCTCATTTTTCAAAGGGGTCAAGAACTAGTTGAGGTTGTAGCAGCATCTCATCTACCCAACTGGGTTGACCCATCCGTTGGAAACTATCACATCCTCAAACATATATCATTGCATCACAAAAAATAGAGGGCTAATAGTACACCAATTGCAACACCTTATGACATATTCGCTTATCTACAAAATTTCCCCCATAGGAGCCATCATGAGCAACTTTCAAGACATCATATATTTCATCCTCACTTATGCAACGCCAAATTTTTTGGTCGGGTCCTGTGTAAAAGAGATATCCTTCTATCCATGAATAACGGACACTATGATGGATAATATTTCGCTTTTCTTTATAAAGGTAAGTGTTGAGGCACTTTTCTTATAGCAAGATAGTTAGTAATATTTTCATACCATGAAGTGTGAGTGGAAATTACAAAAAAATGTTCATCTGGAAAACTATCCTCTAAAAGGGTGCCTTCATCACTAGTATCCATCCTAGAAAGGAAATCTGCAACTACATTATCTTTCCCTAGCTTATATACAATGGTAATATCAAATTCTTGAATTAAGAACAACCATCTTGTAATACGACCAGGGGTTATTGGTTTATTCATCATATAGTTGTATGATCAATGTACACGAAAGTAGGATACCTTGTAATGTAATGACGAAACTTATTAATAGCATAAATAACAACCAAGAACTCCTTTTCAATTATCGTATAGTTCAGTTCAACAATAGTCAAGTTCTTGCTGACATAATAGATCACATATGGTTTCGTATCCTCTTCTTTCCCTAGGACTGCCCCTACTGTTGTTTGAGAAGCATTTGTAGAGATGTGAAATGGGAGCTTCCAATCAGGACCTCGTAATATCATAGCTTTAAAAACTAGTTCCTTGATTTCCTTAAAGGTTGCTTCACATTCATCTGTCCACACAAACTTTTCATCTTTAGGTAATAATTGAAAAAGTGGGAATGTTGTCTTAGAAAAATTCTCTATAAAATGCATGTAATAACCAGCATAACCAATGAAGCTACATACCTATGTCAGTGTCTTAGGTGTAGAAAAATTCAATATTACCTCTACCTTAGCAGGATCGACCTAAATTCTTGTAACTGAAAGCAGGTTCCCCAAAATTATTCCTTCCTCCATTTTCATATGAAATTTTATTGTACTAAGATAAAAATGTGTCTGTATACATATTTTAAGTACTTTCTTTAATTTTTCTAGACCTTCTTCAAACGAATCCCCATATGGGGTGAAGTCATCCATGTAGATTTCAACACAATCATTGATTAGATTAGGAAAAATTCCTACTATTACCGTTTGAAAGGTAGCGGGTGCATTACATAAACCAAATGGGAGGACTCAATAGGAAAAAGTCCCCCAAGGGAATGTGAAGGTGGTTTTATCCTGATCCTTAGGAGCTATTTGTATCTGGTTGTATCCACTGAATCCATCTAGAAAGGAGAAAAACTTCTTTCTAGCTAATGTATCAAGGACCTAGTCAATAAAGGGTAGGGGAAAATGATCTTTTAAAGTCGCTTTATTTAATTCCATGTAATCCAAACAAATCTGCCACTTGTCATTTTTCTTAGGAACAATGACCAACGAGGAAACCCATTGACTGTCCGATACTAGATAAATGAAACCCATGTCTAATAGCTTACATAATTCATATCGGACAATGTTTTTTAAGGCAGGATTAATTCTTCTCTATGGCTACCTAACACGTCGACATTCTTCTTTATTGTATATGTGATGAGTGCATAAAGAAGCAGGGATGCCTTTCATATCTACATACTCCCAAGCAAAGGCTTCTTTATGTTCTTGAAGGACCTTCAGTAACCATTCAGTTTGGGAGGGGGAAAGGCCAAGATTAATATTGAAAGTTTTCCCTGGTTCAGTTTCTATAGAAACACTGTCATAGGGTAAAATTGTAGGAATATTTCCAACTTCTGTTTCTGGTTCCATATTTTCCTAAGTGCTGCAAACCATGACAAATTCGAATAGCTAGTGGGTTGGGTCAGAAATAGAGTTGGGACTGCTGAGAAAGGTGTTAATGGCATCATCCTTTGTTTCATCCTTGAAACAAAGAGCCTCACCGATGGTAAGGATAGGTACAACTTATTCATTCTCAGATTCATGCTCTTTCATAGGTAGAGATTTTTGCATCAAGGTAAATCTTGGTTTATCTGACGAACTTGGTTCAGTAGCGGGGTAGAGGATAAGATTCTTTGTAACTTCAACATTGGATATTACCATATTTCTAGACTGAGACCTAATGTAAGCATCTGCGGTTGCAAATCAAGGACTTCATAAAATCAAAGGATGTCCACCGACTGGGGATTGAGTATGTAAAACCAAAATATCGACAGGGTATTGCCATGCGTCTACTGAAATAGTTATATCTTCCAGCTTCGCTACTGGTCTAATAGTATACTGATCTACCAATTCTAGGAAGGTGGAAGTTGGTTTAAGGTTCCATAGACCCAAGGTGCTCACAGTTGCAGAGGTTATAATGTTAATTACTACCCCAAAATCTACTAGTACATTTGGGATATCAACCCCATTAATATGAACTGTCAGAATTGGGTCCCCTGGATCTCCATATTTAACAAGTATAGGCTTCCCCAACATTATGTCTAATAATTTCCCATAATGTGAATACTGAGTGGATCCTTTGGTTTTCTACCAAGTTTCTTAGAGAAATATTCTTTAATTGTTTTGGCATAAATCCATATGTCTTTGATATCCTAAAGTAATGGAATTTTGACAAATAAATTCTGTAGTTCCCCTAAAAAGTCAAATTCAGGATTAAGACTTTGTTTGCTCAATGATAATCTCTCAGGATAAGGTGGACCAGTCTGACATCCTCTAGTAACAATAGTTTTTGAATGGTTTTGTTGTTTCACAGGCATTTGTATTGACTCACCACCAGTTGTTCTAGTAGAATCTCTAGGTTCTGGTTCTGAGACTTCATCATCAACATATTCAACAATTATTGGTGAAGTCTGAGTATTCACCACTTGACCAGATCGGAGATTCAATTAGTTACATTCCTCAATGGCAATACTATATGCAGGGAGGTTGAGTGTATCAACCTGCTAAGCCCCTCTATTCTTTGGATTTGGATTTGATTGAACAAGAAGTTGCAGACGAAGAGGAGGATAACTAGTAGATGCATTAGAATGAATTTGTAGTTGTTGTTGTGGCATAGGTTGGGAGAATTTCCCTGAAGGAGGAGGAGAAGGTCCATGCCAATTCTGGGACCATGAAGGGTTTGGACCAGATTAAGGGTACCATGGTTGATAGGGCATTGGATATTGATAAAATTGTGGCCATGAAGGTCATGAAAAAGTTACAGAATGAGTTCCAAAATTTGAATTATTAAAATAATGAGAAGGGTCTTGAGGCATACCTTGATTCATGTTTTGTGGTTGCATTTTCCATGGTCTCTTTGATCCCATAAAATACAACTAATCTATTTCTTCATTTGTTCCTTGAAAAATTTCCTTCAGCCCAGGAAGAGATGGACAAGTGCTAGTGGAATGACTCTGTTCACATATCGCACAAGTCTCAAAGGAATTCAATGGGAATTCCTTCAGCGGATGCTTCTTCCTGCATTGAGGATAGAAAATGGACATAGACTTCTCTGCTTCTATCTATTTGTTTTTCGCCTATAACACCTCCAGTTGTGATGACAGTGTGCTCAAGATGTCGGTTCTCAAATTGTCTAGCAAGTTCCCAATATATGCTTTTGTAACTCCACCATTGGATGTCTTGAGAGTTCGTATCCCCTGCTTATGCCTCACAACCCCTCGTGAACACTTGATGCATAATTCACAGAAGGAATCAAATTGCTCATTTGATATGTCTCCTTTCCCTACTACATTTAATAGTTCCAAATATTCCTCCCTCAGTGCCCGAAGAAAGATTATTTTCAAAATATTATTATCCAGATCACGATGGCCTGATCTTTGCAAACTATATTGAAAACACTCCACAAAGTCCTACATGTTCTCATCCTCTTTCTACATAATCTTAAAGATTTCTTCCTTCACATCTCGGGATTTGTAGTAGTCTTGATATTTCTTGAGGAAAATCATCTTCATATCGTACTATGTAGCAACAGATTTTCCCCCTAAACCCATAAACCATCTCAAAGTTGTGCCCTTGAAAGTAGTAGGGAATATCTTCAATTTCTGAGCATCAGAAATATAATCATATCCCTGACAAAAAACATCGAATTCAAAAAGGAATGTGTCCAGATCCTTAGAAGAAAGACCATGGAAATTAGGTAATTATGTCAAAGGAATAGGCTTCATATGAGCATCACTTATGATATCTCTAATTGGGAATTCGATCGAAGAAGTTGCAAGAGGCATGGATATCTTCCAATATTCACTTGGAATCTCAATAGGTTCTGGCTCTGGTTGTTCTATAACAGGTGATTGGGGTTATTTGACAACACTCCCTCGATCAAATGGTGTAGATAATTATCTCAAATCTTCTTCCTCTGAATTTGTAGTGTGCAGTTCCTTAGATCCTCTACTTGCTACTTCTTCTTCCCTAAATTTCACTTATGTTATTGGGGAGGGTTCTGGTTGTGAAACTGGTTGCCTTCCAGATCTCATATGAGATCTCACCCTAACAGTAGCTCGCGACAATGCTCTTGACTTAGATATTGAAATGATATCTTGGATGTAGGTATTTCTGCCAAGATCTCTCCCTCTTCTTTTCGAGGGTCTTCCTGTGCCCCCTTTATTTTTATCTCTGTTCATACAATCAGGAAATAAAAGGAAAACATTGAAGAAAATCAAAAGCTCAGGACCTAGAGCAGGGTGTGAAATTCTCTCCCTAGGATGAGAGACTGGCCCCTAAAAATAAAGCAAAGAAATAAAATAAATCAATCACAAAATTAAGCTTAGGAATTGAAATAGGGTGACATAACAACTTCCCTTCCTAGGACGAGAGAGTGGTCCCTTTGAAACCTATTTAAAAACCTCTGCTTAACCTGCAAATCTCCATATTTTAAAATTACCCCTCACAACTGAAACCCAAAAAACTCCAAATTTTGCAATAGCTTCAATGGAAAATATTAGTGTTCCTCTTCTTGTCCTCCAAAGTGTTTCAGAGCAGATGATAGTTTCGAATGATTGAAATGAAAGTGAAAAGGCACTTTTGAAACCTTCATACACTTCTAGGATCTTCTTTTAAAGTAATGATGACCCACTTCTAGATGTGAAATATGGATAAGTTATGTTTTTGAAATAATGGTAGCATGACATGACTGACCATAACTAATCCCTATAACTAACATGACTCAGCATAAAAGAAACTCACGATGACCAAATATTTCATGACATGACAAATTATCCCTTATGACTACCCTTTTTATGATGATCTCTCATGAAACTAAATTTCTCCTTGACCAAACAAGCCTCTTTCAATCTTAGAACCTTTTCATGAGACTTAATCCTAAACCGTATTCATAAAAGACCTCATATTCCCAAAAGAGCCCATATTGACAAAAGACCCTTTTAAACCATTGTTGGTACTATTTTATTGCCGTTCTTTTCTTCTAAAAATCCATCATTTATCTATCATTTTCTTCCATAATCCCCTCATAGTCCATTGAAATTGATTAATGAAGCATTATAATTGTTATTTTACATTAAATTTAATTTATGGATTTTTATGTTAAAAATTGGAAATTTTCAACAAAATTACGAGATGTCATGACTTTCTGTAATTGGTTTATGTTGTGACACGTGGCATGGCAGGAAAATTGGAACAGAAGATAAGGACGTGATCTAGGATGTACATACATGGTGGAAAATCTATTTAGCATCGAATTTGGAGCTCCTGAATACATGGTCAATGCTGGTCAAACCCAAGCTTTTTGGTTGTAAAAACAACAAAAATCTAAAGTTACCTAAACCGATTTCGTTTTGTTTTAGAAATCAGTTAGGATTAGGAAAAACGAAAATAGACTTTTTTATTGTAAAAGCAGAAACATATGAAGTGATAATGAATGTACATTTGGTTGTAAATTTTAATAAATAAGAGGAACACTGGTAAGGAAAGGAGATTAGACAAGAGCAGACTTGAGACTGTAAGCATATTCCAGAACTCTGTTTTGAATTTAATCGATTCTCAGAACTTGATCAAAAGGTAGAATTTCATATGGTGTTTATGACTTAGCGTTCTTATCATTTGAAGTTTTCTAATTGTGCCATCAAAACGTGGAAGGGCCTACATGAAGATTGGTACACTTTCGTTTCTGTTTCATAGGATTTAGTCTTTAGATTTGAACAACATTTGATGTTATTTCATTGCTTGTGAGTTGATCAGTTTGATTAGAAGTTCTTGCGATTGTTATTTTATGATTCGTAGTAGTACCTTGGAAATTCAATTGCAAAATTATTTAATCAGACTTTGTAAAAGGTTTAATTGAACATTGAATTTCAAGATATTTCTATGGACTCTATTTTCACGAATTTGATCTTTGGTATGCTTAGTATGCATTTGATCTTTGGTATGCTTAATGTGTTGTCTTGAAAGAGTTTTTGTGAATTATGTCCTTGTAAGAGGATTGAGAACTCAGACGAGTAACACTCTGTTTTTAGAACAGTTAATTAAATTAGATGATATAAGTGTTTAAATTGTGAAAGGAAACATATTTCAATCTCTTGTAAAAGAGTGTTGTAGCCTGTCACAATAGACACTTATTTATATATATGAGATCCTTTTAGGTCTATAAACTTTAGACACATGCCTCTAAGTTTACCTACCTTGGTTGACATTAAATTTAGTCTAATCTAGACCCCTGGATTGGTCACTACAACCATAATACTCATGAAATCAAGACTGATATTTACAAATTGACCTCAAATACATAGAAAGACTAAATGACTAAGATCCCTATAATATAGGACCCTAACATTGGCTCCAATGGGTACTACATCCTCCCTATGAGGTGCCAAGAACATTGCAGACCATGTGATTGACCTTTATCATTCCTGCAACTTGTTCCTGCTCTGAAACCACTGTAACTAAAACCAAACTGGAAACATTTTCCAATCCTCAATTGAACAAAATACATTCTTCAAACTGAAACCTAAACTATACACTGAAAACTGAAAACTCTGCTGCAAACTAAAACTGAAAATAATTCTCATGGTGTTTAGCTTATTCATCACGCCTACCCACTCTAACTGATCCACAAGCTACTTGATCTAGTGAATTCAAATAGCTAGTGTAACCATGCAAGCACTTTATCCACTAGTTGAGTTGTTTGCATGTGCTTGTTCACAAGAAAAATAGAAAACCTATGGAATGACAACTCTAGTGAAAACAAATTCAACTTTGACAGAATTTAAGAACTAATGCCCACTTGCTGACTCCAAGTACGCTGCAAAAGTATCCTCAAACAAATGAACACTGAAGTTCATCCCATCTGAAATATTGCAATTATTCTCTAGGTGGTCTACATACCATGAATACAAACATTTATTTGCATCCTTACTTTCATGAAACTTCATATTATAGTTGTCATGATAGGGCTGCAAACCTTCATTTGACTTTTGCAATGGAACCCCTACTGGACAAAATAATGATGTTGGTTGTCGAACTAAGTCTTCATCACTGTTGTTTTTAGGCTCAAAGCTAGCTAAAGGAGGAGAAATTTCACTGCAGAAAGAATCCAAATAACTAGCTATTGGATTATTGAAAACCTGAGAAGACTGCTGCAATTTATTGTATATTGGTTCTGAGGAGACTATATGATCTTTCAACGGCTCACCGTCCTTTGCTTCAGTGACAAGTTTAAATTTCTTCTTCAGGAAGACAAATGAAACAAAAATTAAGAGTAGAGAGTTTCCATCAGCAACCTCGTTGTTTTCCTTATGTTCACTGTCAAAACTATAATATTGTTGACCTTTAACATTATGAAATTTCTCCTTCAGTAATTTAAATGAAGCAAAACATAAGGGAAAAGATTCTTCACCTAATTGGTATTTTCTTCATGTTTTTCATTGTTGTCATAACTTACATAGGTAGGTTGACTAATTTCTATAATTTTCTGTAACTGAAGATTCTCTTGTTGATAATATGCCACTGCTTTCTCTTCATGATTGTCTTCAAGTGAATATATAAAACAATTATTTTCTAGCTCATGGTGACATGAATCAACAACAAAACTATTTGGGTCAACAACCTCTCCTTCTTCTATATAATTTGCTTGGAGAGGATGTCTTATCTACTGCTAATTTCCTATGTTCTTTTGTTCTCCAACAACAACTTTGTCTCCCAAAGTCATCCTTTCCATCATCTATTCTATTGTTTTCACCAAAGTATCTAGATTGATATCTAATGATGTTGATGGCTCCTCCTTTACACCTCCCCTCCTTTCAGCCTTCATCTTGGACTTTTTGGCTAGCAGGTTTTCTTCCACACTAACAACATTTTTTTGCATATCCTCCAAAGTGGATGGATTCCTCTCCTTGAGTTGGTAAGAGAGATCAAAATCAAAGCCATTAGGGTAATGAAGCATAGCGAACCCTGGGGGAAGGTTTTATAGAAACAGGTATGGAAAGGTAAAATTTATTAAATCTCGCTGAGAACTCTTGGATTGTCTCACATGGATACCTCTTTAGACTCTCATGTTTGGCCATAATCTGGAAAGGGTTTTTCTTAACCTTCCATATATCAAAGAAAGTGTGCTCAAACTATTGGAAATTGGCAATAATATAATTCTAAACCATCTCTTAGCTTCTCCTTACATTGAGAAAAAGCTCTCATACATACATCACCTTGTTCAATTTCGAAAAGGTCAAGGAAATGTTCAAAACCCTAGATGTGTTTTTCAGTTTAAATATTGTCAAATCCTCCATCAAACATAGGCATATACTTATAGTGCTTTGCTGGAAATTCATGGAGGATAAGAGGTAATTTGAGGGGTTTATATCTCTCTTGAAACTTGGAAGATATAGGATTCGGTATTGTTAGAGACTAGATTGACCTCAGGCTGAAGGGAGGCAATCCTAGGATAACCACAAACCACGCTTAACCTGGTAGCTAGCCCTACCAGGTTGGGAGAGGGCTCTCTCCTTATAAATCTCGGTTAAAATGACTGCAATTACAACTTGAGATGACTGAAATGAAATTAGATTTTAGGCTAGGTATAGTTTGATTTGTAGGGTTCTGATGCTGGATCAAATGGAGCAGGCGAGTTGGATCCAGGAAATCAAATAAGGGATACAGACATGTTCTATGGGGCGAGGAAGATAAATTTTTATGTACTAGAAATGGATTGAGATGGTAGTTTAAGACAACTGAGGAGTTGAGGAGGGAATAACGAAACTATGAGACCTCTTCAAATAGTTGAAAACATTGAAAACCAATGCATTCCCAAGACAAAGCATAGCGTTGTATTTTGCCTATTCACCTTGATTCATTTAGTTTTAGAAGAGAAAGACAGATTTGGATACATATAAAACATAAGAAAAACTCATTACAAAGAAGAAACAATACATAAACTCACTGTCACAAGAATCCCACAAAAATAGTTGTAAAACCTGGTTTTATTCCTTGCCAAGCTACAGATACAAATGTTCAATGAGTGCTACCACTTCCACAAAGTCCAACCTTTACAATTGACTAAGAAAGTACATAATATAGGCATCAAACCATTCATGCTAGCTATCAGGGGTCAAATCCATGAAGAAAGGAGTGGTTTCAACTAATTCTAAACAAGGAGCAGGAATATAGGCAATGGAACAACTTGCCTCTAAAACCATGGAAACTGATTCACTCAACTCAAAACCACCTTTGACTTGATGTATTTATCCTATCAAGTGTTTTACATCCATAATTACATCAAGTTACATCATTTACCATGCCAAATTCATTAGGAGAGCTAGAAAAAGTCAACTGTAAAGAAAACTAGGAAAATTTTGACTTTTCTAGCAAAAACTGGCAAAATTCATTTAATGCGCAATGCCAGAAATTTAATGCGTAGTGCCACTTCAGAGGTCATTTTGAAGGTCTTCCACTAATCCAAATCAGGCCCAAGATGGATTGTTGGAAAGCCCTGCCTGTCTAGTTTCTGTAACATTTTGAATCTTCTAATTTTGAGGTCATTTTCCCCCCAAAAGTTGATTCTCCAAAGACTGCTTCCTGTGGATCAAAAAAGTGGCAGAGAGGGCATTTTTGGGTGTTTTTTTCCCTTTTGGTGGCCAAGATCTCATCCAAGACTTCTCAAATTTTTTGGGTTTTCATATTTTTCCATGCTGATTCCAAAAATGCAAACCATTTTGCAAAAGGAGGTCCCCATCAAAAGCACAGTGCCAATGGCGTTGCGCACCTATTGGAAATCCCTATGCAAAACATTTAATGCATGGCGCCACTGATTCTATGTGTAGCGCCACTTTCAGACTGAGTTTTGGAGGCCTTCTCGGTGTCTAAATTGAGCATGTGATATCTTGTTGGAAATCTTATCAAGTCTACTTTCCAGAACATCTTGATTTTTCCAATTTGGAGTTTATTTGCCTTGTTAAAAGTTCAATCTCCCAAGACTGGCCAGAATGTGCTAAATGAGGTTGCCTAAATGAAGAGTACTGTTGCAGTCAACTTTTTAAGGTCTTCCTCAACTCCAAATTGAGCTCATGATAGCTCATTGAAAAGCTCTTTGTGTCTAGTTATCTTTTTACTCATAAAGCAATCCATTTGGCCAATATAGCTAGGAGAAATATTGATTTTCCCAAGGTCACTCCAAAGGTGCATTAACTCTTCTGAGGCACTTGTATTTTTGACATTTCTCTAAAACCATGACACTCGTGTAAAAAGTGAAGGAGGTGCTTCTTCCATGACCTATTTTGGACAAAAAATTCTCTTACTTTTGTCAAATTAATCTTCTATTTCTCAGAAACATCATTTGAGTAAAACCTACCCCGATGTGTGGAATAGGGGTTTTGTAGAAATGAAGGGAAATGAAGGGAATAAGGGGCTGATAAATTCTTGAGAAGATTTGGGAAAATAGGGAGGGATGTTAGGAAGGAAGGGAAAGTGGAATTTCAGAGATTGAGTGAGGGGAAGGGGTCCAAAAGGGCAAAACACAGGCCTAGCCTAGAAAATTGTCAAATTGTAGCAAGAAGCTAGGGTTTGTGGGAAAATGATGAATTTGAAGGATATCAGTTATGGGAAATGCCTAATAAGGTATATTAATGATAGGGGAAGGTGTATGAGCATCAGGATACAAGTTTTGTTGATGATTTTACCATCCAAGAGAAATTACCTTCAAAACCCTAGGAGAGGGAAATGAGCCTTACCTAGGTACAACTGAAGCATGTACAAGACGTAAAATGACCCATTGGAACCTGAAATTATGATGACGAATTTTTTAATGATGGTACACTTGCCCGAATGGTGATATGGACCAAAACTTGAAAAACTTTGAAATGAGTGAAAACAAATTCTAGACCTAATACCTAGTGACCAAATTTTACTTGAAGACTCACTGAAATGACAAAATTTGACCTTGACACCTTAAAATCACTTTGTACAAGCATGTTTGATCACTAGAGGAAAGCTTCAAAGACTTACACTAATAGGTACAGGGGGTATGATAGTGGCTTGGGTCACATGAGGTTAATAAAATTGATCATAATCATTATTGGAATCCTTTTCAACATCAAAAGTGCAAGGAAAAGAAGATGTCTTTACAATTTTAAAATAGGGAGGATCAAGTGAATACTTATGGTCATCATTAGAAAATGACAAGTAAAGGAAACTTCTTTTAACATGTTCCAGAAAGGACAGGAGGTTCTGACGAAAAGGAATAAGTTTTTTGCAAAAAATTGAAGCTTTGATACTTGGTCCCTCTGAAATATCCCTCTATTTATCTATCAACTTAGCTTTGAATATGAATGTAACATTGATTGGAATCACCAGGTGAATGGTACAAGCTCCTTATGTCTGATTGTTGTCCACCATCAACAATTATATCTAAAACTTTGATGATATTTCCTAGTTAAGATGAAACCTTTCGCCCTCGGCAATGAAACCAAAATTTTAGCCCTCTGTAATTTCCTTTAGGCTAAAAAAGGATTACAAAGGTAACCACATACCACTTTTAAGCTAGAATCTAGTCCTTCTAGCCTCAGAGAGGGATCGCTCACTAGTGTTTTCTCAATCAAATAGATTACCAAATGATTTCTAATCTTAGGCTAGTTATGCAGATCATTAAAGTGAAAAAGTTTTTAAAGCTATGGCTATAGTGTGTAAGAGAGATCTATTGGGCATGGAGACAAAATAATGTTCAATAACCAATCACAATCAAAAAATCAGTTTGAACTAGGGCGAGGTAGGCAGACTCTTGGATCTACAAAATTTGTTGGAGTGTGGCTAGGATGAAATGAGAGTAAGGATCCATTAAATATAAAGCATGCATATATGAATTCTATATCTAACTTCAGAAGAAAACACTGAAATTGTTTGACAAGCATGAGCATGGTACTGATGTAAATTCTACAACATAATTTTCTTTCAAACAATTAAGAAGCAAAGTACATGTGAAAACTAGAAGGGAAGACAAATCACAAAGAGAGGCACATCACCATTATGTCTGACACAAGAATCCTGGAACAAAATTTTCTATGTATTGATGTATTGATCACTGTTTTAAAATTTTCTCCACTGCTTACGAAGTTTTCAAAAGATACACTCTATTCACTCATGAATCCAACACTTTCTACATTCATAGTCATGATTGATATACAATATGTTCTTCCTAAGTCAAAGGGGGTCGAAATCCACCTATTCCCCCAATAGATAAAACTAATTACATGAGAATAGAAAAACAAAAACCACTTTCCTAGGTACTAGGAAACTACCTTTGACCTATTTATTACAACTTGCTTACACATCAAATACATTGAACTTGTAAAAAAAGTCATATTAAAAGTCTTAAAATAGTAAATAATATCTTATGTGGTCATAAAGCTCCTTTTTTGCCAACGTTGGAGAAAAAAAGTTGTTCAAAAAAGGAAACTTTCTCTGTATGCAACAAATCTGCTGCAAATCTCCAATTGCGCAGCAATCCAAAGTTGTGTATACCGCTGGTACATATTATAAAGCATGAAACTAATCGGTTGTCTTGAAATGTCCCTGAGAAGGTTATGAACTCATGTAATAGCTTTGAAATTGAAAACATGCCTCTCAACCACTATCTCCCTTTTGTTATCAAATTCACAACAAACCTGTGTAGCACCTCCCTTGCCTCCTTTGCAAAACGACTGTATTTTTTGAATATATCCTAAACAGTAAGCTGGATTGCGTTTATTTTTTATAGAAATTTAATATCATTATCACCCGTCTCTATAAAACAAAATTAGCCAAATCTTATTCACATATTTCGCGAAAATTCAAAAATGGGTGTAGATGACGGTGGCTCGTTTCTCAAAAAATGTGAATCATTTTGACCTCAAATTAAGTGAGTGGGTTTATCTTACCCCCATTGATCTCCTATAAAAATTTCATGGAAAACGGGTATATGGTTTAAGAGATATGGTGAAAATACGTTTTCATAGTGCACTTGCACAGCGAGTTGTGTTTGCATGGCTTTAATCACATGCTTGAAATTTGGCTAAGAAAAAATGGATGATTGTTGATTTTTACACCCTTGTAAACCTCTTTCAAGTTCCCACACACAAAAAATAATGCCAAAATTTTGATTTTTAATTAAACCCTAATGCTTCTGATAGTTGCGCAGCAAGAAGCGGAGCAACTCATTCATTACCATGCTTCCACCCATCTTTTGGACTTATGAACGTGTTGGGCAGGTGGAATAAAACCCATACAACATTGGAAACTTGTTTAAAAACCTTTTCTTAAGCTGAAAACCTCCATCTTTGAAAATTACCCCTCACAGCAGAAGCGCAACAAACTCCAACTTTTGCAGCATCTTCAATGGAAAATAACAACGTTCCTCTTCTCATCCTCCAAAATGTTTCACAGAAGATGATAGTTTTGAATGATTTAAATGAAGTGAAATGGCACTTTTAAAACTTTCATACATTTCTATGATCTTCTTTTAAAGTAATGATGATCCACTTTTAGATGTGAAATACAGATAAGTGGTGTTTTTGAAATAATGGTAGCATGACATGACTGACCATAACTAATCCCTATAACTGACATGACTTAGCATAAAGAAATCATTATGAAAAATTATTTCATGACATGACCAATTATCCCTTATTATTACCCTTTTTATGATGATCTCTCATGATACTAAACTTTCCCTTGGCTAAATAGGCCTCTTTCAACCTTAGAAACTTTTCATGAGACTTAATCCTAAACCTTATTCACAAAAGACCTCATATTCACAAAAGACCCCATATTCACAAAAGACCCTTTTAAACCATAATACTCATGAAATCAAGACTAACATTTACAAATTGACCTCAAGTACATAGAAATATTGAAATGACTAAGATCCCTAAAATATAGTACCCTAACATTGGCTCCAATGGGGATGGCATCCTTCTTGCAAGGTGCCAAGAACACTGCAGACCATGTGTCTAACCATCGTCATTCCTACAACCTATTCCTACTACAAAACCACTGTAACTGAAACCAAACTGGGAACCTCTTCCAATCCTCAACTGAACCAAATCCATTCTTCAAACTGAAACCTAAACTATACCTTGAAAACTGAAAACTCTGCTACAAACTAAAACTGAAAAGAATAATCATTGTACTAACATTATTCATCACACCTACCCACCCTAACTGATCCACAATCTACTTGATTTAGTGAATTCAAACAACTAGTGTAACCACACAAGAACTTTATCCACTAGTTGAGTTCTTTGCATGTGCTTGTTCACGAGAACAATAGAAAACCTACTAAATGACAACTACAGTAAAAAATTGCAAACAAATTCAACTTTGACAAGATTTAAGAACTTTGGCCCACTTGCTGACTCCAAGAACACTGTGAAAGGACCCTCAAACTAAGGAACACTGAAGTTTAGCTCATCCGACAAATTGCAATTTTTCTCTAGGTTGTCTACATAAATCGAATACAAACATGTATATGCATCCTTGATTTCATGAAACTTCATCTTATAGCTGTGATGATAGGGTTGAAAACCTTCATTTTACTTTTGTAATGGAACCCATGCTAGATAAACAATGATGCTCGTTGTCCAACTAAGTCTTCCTTACCCCTGTTTTGAGGCTCACAACTAGCTAAAGGAGGAGAACTTTGACTGCAAAAACCATCCTAATAACTTGTTATTGGATAATTGAAAACCTGAGAAGACTACTGCAATTTATTGTGTATTGGTTCCGAGGAGACTATATGATCTTTCATAGGCTCACCATCCTTTGCTTCAGTGACATTTTTAAAATTTTTCTTCAAGAACTCAAATGAAACAAAACTTAATGGTAGAGAGTCTCCATCAATAACCTCATTTTTCTCCTTATGTTCAATGTCAAAACTATAATATTGTTTAACTTTAACATTATGAAAGTTCTCCTTAAGTAATTTAAATGAATCAAAACAAAAGGGCAGAGTTTCTTCACTTAATTCAGTATTTTGTTCATATTCTTCATTGTTTTTATAACTGACACAGGCATGCTAACTACTTTGTGTAAGCTGTTGTAACTGAACATTATCTTGCTGAGAACATGCCACTAGTTTCTCTTCATGATAGTCTTCAAGTGAATATATAAGACAATCAGTTTCTAGCTCATGGTGACATGAATCAGCAACAAAACTATTTGGGCCAACAACCCCCCTTCTTCTACAAAATTTGGTTGGAAAGGATGTCTTATCTGTTGTTGATTTCCTAGGTTCTTTTGTTCTTCAGCAAAAAAATTCTCCTAAAGTCATTATTTCCATCATATTTTCTATTGTTTTCACCAAAGTATCCAAATTGAAATTTGATGATGCTGATGGCTCCTCCTTTCAGCCTTCATCTTGGACTTTTTGGCCAGCAAGTTTGCTTCCACACTAATAACATTTTTCTACATATCCTCCAAAGTGGATGGATTCCTCTCCCTGAGGTGATAAGAGGGATGAAAATCAAAGTCATCAGGGTAATGAAGCATATCCAACCCTGGGGGAAGGTTTTATAACAACAAGTATGGAATTGTAAACTTTATTAAATCTGGCTGAGAAATCTTCGACTCACTCACATGGGTACCTCTTTAAACTCTCATTTCCGGCCAGAGTCTGGAAAGGGTTTTTCTTAACCTCCCATCTATCAAGGAAAGTGTGCTCAAACTATTGGAAATTGGCAATACTCCCAACTGGAAGACTTCTAAACCATCTCTTAGCTTCTCCTTGCAATGATTGAGCAAAATCTCTCATACATACATCATCTTGTTCAATTTTGAAAAGGTCAAGGAAATGTTCAAAACCATAGATGTTTTTTTAGCTAAAATATTGTCAAATCCTCCATCAAACATAAGCAAATGCTTATAGTGCTTTGATGGAAATTCATGGAGGATAGGATGTAATTTAAGGGGTTTATATCTCTCTTGAAACTTGGAAGATATAGGATTCAGTACAGGGGGTATGACAGCGGCTTGGGTCACATGAGGTTCATAAAACTGATCATAGTCATCATTAGAATCTTTTTCAACATCAAAAGTGAAAGGAAAAGAAGATTTCTTTACAATTTTAAAAGAGGGAGGATCAAGTGCATACTGATGGTGATCATTAGAATATTACAAGTAAAGGAATTTTGGTTTAACATGTTCAGGAAAGAACAAGAGGTATCTGACGAAAAGAATAAGATTTCTTACAAAAAAACGAAAGATTTGATAACTCGTCTTTCTGAAATATCCCTCCATTTCTCTGTCAACCAAGCTTTGAATATGAATTCAACATTGATTGGAATCTCTGGGTGAATGGTACAACCTCCTTGTGTCTGAAAAATGTCCACCATCAATAATTAGATATGAAACTTTGATGATCTTTCCTGGAGAAGATGAAACATTTCATCCCCATCAATGGAACCAAAATGTTAGCACTTCGTAATTTCCTTTGGGTTGAAAAAGGATTACCAAGGTAATCACATACCACTTTTAGGCTAGAATCTAGCCCTTCTAGCCTTGGAGAGTACTCTCTCACTGAGGTTTTCTCAATTAATTAGATGATTGAATGAGTTCTAATTTGAGGCTAGTTATGCAAATCATTAAAGTGACTTTTTTTAAAGTTGTGGCTACAGGGTGAAAGAGAGATTATTGGGCATGGAGTCAAAATAATGTTTAGTAACCAATCACAATCAATAGAACAACTTGAACTAGGGCGAGGTAGGTAGACTCCTGGATCTAAAAAAAAATTGTAGTGCGGATGAGATGAAATGAGAGTAAGGATCCATTAAATATAGATCTTGTATATATGAATTATATATCTAACTTCAGAATTAAACACTTAAATTGTTTGATAAGCATGAGCAGGGTATCGATGTAAACTATGCAATATAATTTTCTTTCAAACAATTAAGAAGCAAAGTACATGTGAAAACTAGAAGGGAAGACAAATAAAAAAGAGAGGTGCATCACCATTATGTATGACACAAGAATCCTGGAAAAAAATTGTTTCTGTATTGGTGTATTGATCACTATTTTAAAACTTTCTCCATTGCTTATGAAGTTTTCAAAAGATACACGCTATTCACTGCTAAATCTAACAATTTCTACATTCAGATTCATGCATTATATACAATATGCTCTTCCTATGTAAAAGGGGGTTAAAATCCACCTATTCCCTCAATAGATAAAACTAATTATATGAGAATAGGAAAAAAAAACCACTTTCCTAGATATCGGGAAACCACCTTTGACCTATTTATTACAACTTGCTTATACATAAAATACATTGAACTTGAACAAAAAATCATATTAAAAGTATTCAAATGGTAAATAATATATGATGTGGTCATAAAAATCATCTTTTTGCAACACTGGAGTAAAAAAAACTGTTCAAAAAAGGAATATGTCTCTGTACGCAACAAATCTGTTGTGAATCTCCAATTGCGCAGCAATGCAAGTTGTGCATACCTCCAGTCCATCTCTGAAAGGATGAAACTAATGGGTTGTCCTGAAATTTCCCTGAGAAGGTTATGAACTCATGAAACAACTTCGAAACTGAAAACATGCCTCTGAACTACTATCTCCCTTTTCTTATCAAATTTGCAGCAAACTTGCGCAACACCTCATGTGCCTCCTTTGCGCAGTGACTGTATTTTTTAAATATATTCTAAATGGTAAGCTAGATTGAACTGATTTTTTATAGAAAGTTAATATCATTATAACCATTCTCCACAAAGAATTTGAGCCAAATCATACTCACGGATTTCGAGAAAATCCAAAAAATGGTTGTAGATGATGGTGTCTCGTTTCTCAAAAACCATGAATCATTTTGACCTAGAATTAAGTGATTGTATTTATCTTACCCCCATGAATCTCCTATAAAAATTTCATGGAAAACGAGCAATGGGTTAAAGAGATATGGTGAACATACGTTTGTGCAGCACACTTGCGCAACGAATTGTCTTTGCATGGCTTTAATCACATGCTTGAACCTTGGCTAAGAAAAAATGGATGATTGATTATGTTTCCACCATTTTAAACGTCTTTTAAGTTCCCACACACAAAAATAATGCAAAACTTTTTATTTTTAATTAAACCCTAATGCTTCTGATGGTTGCACAACAACTCATTGGTTACCATGCTTCTATCCATCTTTTGGACTTCTAAATATATTAGGAAGGTGGATGACAACCCATACAACATTGTAAGACTATCTAAAAAGCTTTTCTTAAGCTACAAACCTCCAACTTTGAAAATTACCCTTCACAACAGAAAAGCAACAAACTCCAACGTTTGCAACAACTTCATTGGAAAATAACAATGTTCCTCTTCTTGTTCTCCAAAGTGTTTCAAAGAATATGATAGTTTTGAATGATTGAAATGAATGTGAAAAGGCACTTTTGAAACCTTCATACACTTCTAGGATCTTATTTTAAAATAACAATGTCCCACTTCTAGATGTGAAATATGGATAAGTGGTGTTTTTGAAATAATGGTAGCATGACATGATTGACCATAACTAATCCCTATAACTGACATGAATCAGCATAACAAACTCATGATGACCAAATATTTCATGACATGACCAATTACCCCTTATGATTACCCTTTTTATGATGATCTCTCATGACACTAAACTTTGCCTTGACCAAATAGGCCTCTTTCAATCTTAGAACCTTTTCATGAGACTTAATCCTAAACCTTATTCACAAAAGACCCCATATTCACAAAATACCCTTTTAAACCATAATACTCATGAAATCAAGACTAATATTTACAAATTGACATCAAGTACATAGAAAGACTGAAATGACTAAGATCCCTATAATATAGGACTCTAACACAAGGAAAAGAAGTGAGTTGATGGGTGCCTCGGGAGAACCAGAGTATAAAAACCCTAAGACCCTTCCTCTCGATAACCCCTCAAATGGAATACTTGGAATGGCCTGCAACCCAATAATAACTATAATATAATTCGAATTGACGAGAAGAAGAAAAACATTTAAGTTGACCTTGAAATAAAATAAAAAGGGTTAAAATTATATAAATTACCTAAGAGGAAATTGACAATGGTTGAGAATCCTCAACCTGTGACAGAATCAATTTATGTCAGTAAAAGAGGTTTATTATTGACTATATATATTACTTTAATAAGAAAATAGTTTTTCCCCTGAGGCTCAAGGAGAAATTGAGAAAAAGATATGTTTTAATTTTGTACCTAGAACATTATAAAACTCCCAATATTCAAAAGTAATGATAGGAAAGGCCAAGCTTTGGCTTGTGAAGAGAAAATGAAAGAATATTGGTAATAAAGAGGGCTTTCCTTTAGTAAACATAAAAACCCTCGAATATACTACGCAAAATTTTAGACATAAATCAAGAGGAAAAATATAGGAGCCTGGTGAAAATTACTTGAGAGATTTCCAAAGAAGGAGGATAATGATTCATTCTGAGAGGAAAAGAAGAGTACCCATGGATGCAAGCTTAGTAATAGAGGTACATACCCTTGTACTGTTTAAAGAATGAGAGACAAGTCCCTTGTGAAAACCTTATATCTGCATAGTCACATAGAAATTTGTTAGTTACCAACCCAATAAGTTTATAGAAGTAAAATTATAAGAAGAAAAGAGGATATTAACATGAGTTCATAATTCATGAAAGAAATTTGTAGATTGGTCATACCTATAGTGAAGGTGACCATGTTGAAACCTTGAAACTCTCCAAGTTTATATAACAATATCCTTAAAGAGTATACAACCATAATATGGCAAGAATTGGTTGTAAAACTCCCAAGGGGTTGTTGAATCAAGGAAGATGAAAACCCTCAAAGCATCATCCTCTTGTAGAGCGTGGAGTGATTAAAGTCTCACATTGTAAATGGAGACACATATAGAGTGGGGGGGAGGGTAATTATCTAAACTGCAAAACAAGAGAATTTCCACTATTAGATCCCTCAATCTAATCTTGACCATCCCTTCTCTAGCATATCACACGGCCAAGTGAGGTGGCACACTCAAGCCAAGCCACATAGTGATGGGACACATGAATACCAAGGTTTCTTGGGCCCATGAACTATGTTTATGTGGCAGTACAAAGGTTTGAAACACTCATAAAATTACAAAATGGAAACACAATTATAAGGAATGTTAACACCAGGGATAGATAGGTGTATCCATAGCAGAATCTTAACAGCCTAACGATGACAACACATTGGTAAACTTGTGGATCTTACAATTATCAAGTTACAATATCAAATTATGAGAAAGGCATGTTAGCATAGGTTATATATATATGCATTATCACATAAGATTTGGATGTTAAGTACCTTAGATGGAACCCCCATTTCTATTAATTTGTAATCAAGGGTTAATAGGGTTAATAGCCCAAGGGGCCTAGTAAGCTAGGTAAGACAAATAGTGACTTAGGGAAGCTATGTTATATATATACAAAAATTATGTTATTCATACCAAAAGTTACTTCTTATTCATTAGCGACAACATAATAATGTAAGGATGAAATCAAATGTTTTTCTTAACAAGTGAAAATGTAGTTGTGGGAACATAAACTCGTTTAAATGCTACCTTTGTTACCCTTGTTCTTAACAACATAATGTGATTGATGAACTAGTAAAAGAATATAGTTAATTTTATTTTTTTGGTATAAATTATGTGTATTATTTAATGGATTTTGTAGATACATGACATATATGCATTAACAACCATCACACTAGAGGTTATGCATTGAATAGAATGTTAGGACCATCTCTTGCGCTTTTAAAATCTCTATTGGCAGTGATTTAGTACAAAAAGGTCAATGGTGGCATTAATGACAAGAATTTAGACTCATTTTTATATTTGAGTTAAGCAATAAAGTTAGGATATGTGTTTTTTGACTCATTATCATGTTAAATATGAAAGCTTTCAAAGTAAAGTTTAAAGTCCATTATTTGTTTGGAAAGATGAAAAAGGGCCTAACAAAAAAAAAAAGAAACTTAAAGTAAGCTTGTTATTAAGAGCAGTTCTAAAAATTGAGTTGGACTTGCCTATCAAGTTTTAAGGGAACAATACAACTTGCAAGACATTATTCTAGTTTCAAAACTTCAGGGGTAATGATATATAAAAATGGTTAATTTTTTAAATATAGTTTTTTGTAAATGTTAAATTAAAAAAGCAAGAAATTTCTTAAATTATGTTTATTTATTTATTTTTATTTTTTTCAAAATATAGAATTGAATATACTAAAACTATGGGATTGAATATACAATAATAAAAAATACATAAAATTCTAGTAAATTCAAAATAGTTTAGAATAAGTGAACAAATTTATTTTTCAAATTAACTTCTTTATTTAAATATTGATTTATTCATAATTATTTAATACATGCATGTTTAATATATATTTTTCTTTCATTAAATAAAAAATATTATTTTATTATTTTTAAATTAATTATAAATAACATCTTTTTATTATTTTTAAAATAATTATAACTAATTGTTTTTATATAAAATATTGCAAAATTTTAATAAAAAATTTAGATTTTTTTAAAAATCTATTTCATATTAAAAAATGTAAAAATAAAAAATAAAAACACTACTGATCCACTCAAAAAAATGTCCATTCCATTTTAAAATATAACTTTAATATTTAAATAAAATAAATATTATAAAAATGAAAGAGTAGCTAATAGAATTAAAGGTCTGCAAATTTGGGGAAATAATCTGCCCCTAACCCATCAACAATTTGTTGATGACATTATGCTATTCGGGGAACCAACGGTAAGAGAAATCAAAAATTTAAAGAGGATCCTTGATCTGTTTACAGCTGCCTCGGGACTAGAAATCAATAAAGAGAAATCCTGTGTTTTCATCTTCAACACTATAGATCAAGTCAAATCTCACCTTATCAGAATTCTGGGATTCAAAAGGGGGGAATTACCTACCAAATACTTGGGTAATATTCTTGACCTCACTTCTAAAAAGTTGAAAAACTGGCAGGGAGTGCTGGACAAACTTAACAACAAGATTGCCAATTGGACGTTCAGAGTTCTGAATATTGCGGGAAGAGTTACCCTTGCCAAGTCGGTTCTTCAGGCTATACCTATCTATCCGCTCTCGATTATGGCTGCCCCTACTGGGGTTTGTGCAAAAATCAGAGAAATTATCCGTAAGTTCATATGGAGTGGAGCTGATAAAAAGAAAAAGTGGGCTTTAGTCTCATGGAATCAACTCACTGAAAGAAAAGAACAAGGAGGGTTAGGATTAAGAGACCCAGAAATTCTAAACAAGGTCCTGGGAGCCAAGCTATGGTGGAGATGGCTTAGCGGAGGAAGTGATCTATGGAAAACTATTTGGAGGACTAAATACAGGATGCCCAACTCTCCGGCTGATATCTTAAAAATACAAGAAATGCCCCGAGGCTCCAATATATGGGAACTTGCCTCTCAAAACAGAGATTTGATTGGCAAGCACACCTTCTGGGAAATCAGAGGAGGGTCAGAGGCAAACTTCTGGGAGGATAGCTGGCAACAACGAGAAAGGCTTAACAACATTCAAGTCCTTCTCCAAATCCGTGACAAAACTGCAAGGAATAGACAGAAAGTAAAGGATTACTGGAAAGAAAATGATACTCTGGAAGGTTGGAGAGTCTGGGAGGAACTGACAAGATGGGATCAGGGTTTTTCCCCTGATATTCAAGACGCTTACCGAAAAGAAATGGGTTCAAGGAAACTCAGAGTTAGACAGGGGCAAGATATTCTTCGGTGGGGAAATTCAATGAAGGGGACTTTCTCTACCAAAGAGGCCTATTTTCTAATGGGGTCTCAGAATAGAGAAGCCAGAAATTTGGAATGGAAGACCATATGGGAATCCAAATGGTGGCCTAAGGTGTCTATTTTTGTCTGGCTAGCCACAAAGAATAAAATTTTGACATGGGATCGCATTCGCAAGAAGGGGTTCATTGGTCCCTCACAATGCCATCTATGCAACAATGACGAGGAGGATAGAGATCATCTGCTGATTCGGTGTCCATATACTGAACGACTATGGATATCAACTAAGCAATTGTTCAACAAACCAGGGTTTAACATAAGAGAATTTAAGGACACAATCTTTCAATGGAATAAGGAAACGTTCCACTGCCGGGTTGTCCAGAGGGCTTGGAACCTGATATCTACTTTCATTCTCTGGACGGTTTGGAAAGAACGGAATAGGAGGATATTCCAGAATGGGGCTAAACCTTCAGAAGTTGTTTGGACACAGGTGGTGGAGTATACAAGAGAGACCATTCTTGTTGAAAAATGGGAAACGGATGACTGGAAGACGACTCCGGCAGAACAAGATATTCTGAACAAACTCAATTTAAAACTGGAAATGGTCCATTACAAAGGCGCGGTCAGCAATGGTATGAGAACCCAGAGCCCAGAGAAATTCTCGTACCCGAGGGAGCAATTTATGAAGCTTAATTTTGACGGGGCCTCGAAGGGCAACCCGGGAGATGCTGGATTTGGAGGGATCTTCAGGGACAGTAACCACCAAGTCAGGTGGATCTATGCTGAATGGGGGGGACAAATGACTAATAATGAGGCTGAGCTTTGGGCCCTGCACCAAGGTCTACGAATTGCCATTCGGAATGGCTACACCAAACTAGAAATTACAGGGGATTCGCAGTTGGCTGTGGACATGATAAGGAGACTCAACTACGGACAGGGATGGGAGAAAGTAACCAAAAGTTGGAGGACCGCAGGCATCGTCCAGGAAATAGCCAGCTTGATTAAACGCATTGATTACAGCATCATCAGTCATGTGCGGCGAAAAGGGAATCAGGCTGCAGACTGGTTGGCGAATCGAGGCTGCAATGGTCGCGGTAGTTCAATTGATAGTCAGTGGAGAGCCATTGAAAATAATCAAGAGTGGAAGGAGCTGGCAGACCTCATCAAGATGGATCATGCTCATGCCACGGAGGATAATGCTCGGTCCAGCGGATCGGACTAATAGGGATTCGTGGAGAGTCAGAGGAATGATTATGATAAAATCAGGTTTTATCAAAACCATCATGCCAGATAGCAGGACGCAGGATTTAGCCCGGGGTGACAGGACTACGGTGGCAGGTGAAACGGTTGGGAATCAGTTCACCCAACGCGAGATTATTATAGCGTGCTCGATGACTGGAGGTGGAGACGGCTCTTCAGAATTCACACCAGAAGAAATGAGTAATGACAAGACGGCAAGGAGTAGTGGCTCTCCGGGGAGTGACCGGCGGTATTTGTTAACCGGTATCCCTTGCGCCCCCGCGTCAAATGAACCTCTTTATAATCGAAACGGGGTGATGGTGAAAGATTTACGAGAGGTCTCTACTCTGGCAAGAGGGGCGGATTACATTGAGAAACATAAAACTGCAGAGAATAGTCCGGGAGACCAGGGATTGAAGAGTGACGATTCCCTGGGAATCATGGAGACCAGGCAGAGACAGCGTCAGGCGATGGAGCAACAGGGCGGTGGGGAGGATACCAGTGACAGAAAGGGCAAGAATCTCATGCCGGAGGAGCCTTCCTTCTCTGTTTGGGAGGTTCAGGACGATTCGGATGAAGACATTATCCCGGATAGGATGATGGAAAATGGACGTCAGCATGAACACCTGGTTGAGGAAGAAACGGAGCCGGAGAATGCGAAACCAGCGGGCGCCGAGGAAATGACGTTTAGACGGTATGGGCTGAGGAAACGCGGACAGGGTGATGACAAAGGGGAGGATAGGGCCAGCAAGAGAGCCCGCGGTCGTAAGGGCCAGGGAAAGGAGGTTGGGGAAACTTCCAAGCGGGGCTCGGGAAGAAGTAGGAAGATGAAGGAGACAGTGACGGACCGGGTGCGCAAAGCCGAACAGGCCTTCCTTCATTATTCAAACCAAGCGGTTCGTAAGGTTATGCAGAAGCTTGAGGATGAAGCCACTCAAGACCAGTCTGATGAGGAAGTTGAAGACTGGACTTTCCTGTTGCACGACCCGGGTCAAACCAGAGGCCGAATGTCTCTTTACAAACAGTCCCTTCATCTCTACTGGGTGATGAAGGGAATCCTGGCCAAAGCGCTGCTTCAGGTGGCGAAGGAGATGGTGAACTCATCCAAAGGAAGCCCTGACATCCGCTTGGAGCTTAGTTTTCTGAGAGTGGCCATGCTGAAACAAGAGGAAGCTATGATGAGGATGGAGGAGAACCTGCACATCATCCAGAACATGCTAATCAGGGACCAGCCGGATCAAGCGGAAGAGGCGCTGCAGCAACCTGCAAAGGACCATGTCTAAATCAAGATATGTTTGGAACTAGTTATAATTTTTGTAGTTTTAGCTCTGTTTCTGTCAAAAACAGGAGAATGCATACCCATCATGACAGTAGCTTTTGTAATAGTCGTGGCAAGATGCAGGATTGCATCGTTTATTTAGCAAACTCCATTAGACTTTGGACTTATTTTTTTTGGGCTGCCATCAAGTATTACAGATGGCATTATGACCTGGTTTCCCCTAGAGGGCAGGCATTTACTGTTTTCTGAACTGTTGTAATGTCTTTTTGATCGAAGTAATAGAATGAGCACCACCTTAGCCTACAAAAAAAAAAAAAAATATTATAAAAATAAATAAAATTTTAGTAGTAATAAAAAAGATTTATCAAAAAATCTAATTCATGAATACAAGATATTTTCCATCAAAATTTATTCCATCTTTATTTGGATAAGATTTTTATATAAACATGTGTGAAATTTAATATATTTTCTCATAATTTTTATTATTTTGAAAATTTAATGATAATTATTAAAATGGTGTGAATTTTAGTGGATAAAAGTGATTTCCATTTCAAACTAACTAATAAGAAAAATCTTAAACATAAAACCACATTGTGAAACTTGTTGAAATATGGCAACAAGAATATTCCAATTTAATTTGTTCTTGAATTAAATTGTGAATTAAAATCAAATTTAGTCTTAACAACTACTTGGAAATAATTAATTAATTTATTTTAAATTAATTAATTGGAGAAATTCAAGTTAGAAGTCTTTTTGAAGTCATGCAAGAGTTATTCCTTAAATTAAGGAGATAAGATTGAGTTATATTTGAGTTGTAATTAGTTAACTCACTTTACTGAATTAAGTTTAGTTAAATTAGTTTCAAACTATTTGAGGAACTAATAGTGAGTTAACAGTCAGTTGATGCATTAATGCACTCAACTAGTGCTAGTCCAGTTAATGAAGATTCCCTCATTAATGTTCAAGGACAGTGTACTTTTGCATGTGTTTTCTCATGGAGAAAACTCATGCATGCAATCAAGGATTCATCCTTGAGAATTGCGTAGTTTTGAAGGCTTGTTTTTTCACTTGGTAATAGGCTAATCAAAATAGGAGCTTGGAGGGTAGAGAGGAAGGCTGCAGATAAGCCAAGGTTGCCTGTGAGCATCTGTGAGGATTGTACTGAGACCTAGTTAGCTGTGAGAGCTAAGGCTTTGTATAATTCCCATGTATTTCCACCATGTATGATAATACAATAGTGTGGGGTCTTTATTTGAGACTTTCCTCAAAGTATTTTCATGTGTATAGTGTTTCATGTGTATAGTGCCATTGATTCTTCTTCTTCTAGTTATATTGTTTAGCTCGATCTTTAAGCTTCCGCAAATTGATAGTAAAAGTAGGTTATAGTATTCTGATTTGATTTATATTGCATTATCTGGTTAACCTATTACAAATTTTCTACAAAACTTATTTAAATGAAAGATGAAAATTTGATACTTTACAAAGTATAAGAAGAAGAAAAAACAAATTATTATAAGGCTAAAACTAACCTGACCTTTTATTTCATGAAATAAGAACTAACAAATTTTCTATTGATAAAAGAAATATTTACATAGTCCTGATATGTCTAAAAGTCAAAACAAAGTATTATAGTAACATGGATTCTGTAAAATCATCATCCACATTGCATCAAATACGAACTACATCAAAAAGATGGTCCCAGAAACTCCTATAAGAAATGTGCCACATGAGATATTAAAAAGGAAACTATAAATAAAGTGTCTATCTTATATCATGTAATATCAGCATTAAAAATAACAAGTATATGCTAGTGTAAAATTCAAGAGACAGAGAGATATAGCCTACTTTGTAAAGCATCCTAAAAGTAAAACTTGAAATGTATTTCACCCATAATGTAAAGTAATTTCTTTGAAGGAGGTCTTTAGTTCCTTTATCTGGTGCATCCAGTCGCAAAGTAATGGAGGAGCCAAAACTTAACATTCATTGACCCAATTTATTGTTATTTTTTTTAGTAGAAATACAAATAGTGTGTCAAGATAGAACCATCAGACACAAAATAATAGACTCCAAAGAGGAATAACTTCTGCTCAGATGTTTGGAACTGCTCTTTTTTAATGGAAATACAAACAGTGTGTCAAGATACATCAGACACAAAATAATAGACTCCAAAGAGGAATAACTTCTACTCAGATGTTTGTCCTTGATCAGTTCCAGCTAATTTGTATATTATGATTATCACAGAGGACAATTTGAGCTCCACAACTGCATACATATAATTTGGCAGTTTTATGGAAGAAACTTGTAAGGAGTTTTTAAAAAGGGTGCGAAATTTTAGAAGAAGTATGGTACATAAGTCAAATATATACATCATGGTTGCGTCATCAAATTTAAAACATATTCATGTCTCATGTGACTAGAACCCGGGTGAGGAGGTTATCATTAAACCCTCTCAACCACCCAGGATATCTTCCATTGACCAAACCTGCAGTGAGTCTGTTTATGCCAATCATAAATTTAAACCTTCTGTCCATGTAGTTCATGAATTTAATTCATGAATTTAAACATTCTGTCATGCAATTTACCTACGACCATATACTTGAAAAAAAACACATATGTAAAAATTAGTTCAATCAATATTATAAGGCAAATTATCGAAAAATAAAGGTATTTCTACAATTCCAAACTCCCCAGAAAATGATTGAAGGAATGGTCTTGTAAGAGACAGACCGCCTAGCCATCTAATTTCCACTCCTCATGTGGGATTAGAGGTTTTATAAGTAAAGTGACCTCTATGAATGACACAATTACTGCATTTAAAGGACAGAGGATTTCTCGAAGGCAGACTGTCTCGTTCATAAAAAATTAAGCATCGCTTTACCAATCAGTATACACAAAATGCCTGGTAATCCAGAGAAATCTAACTACTTTTTTTTAATGAAAGTACGAAGGTTTTTTTTTTCTGGTTGAAAAATAAATGTAGGGAAAAAATTGGCAAGCACACTGTAAAGTGTTTCACTGTATGGATCATTCCTGCTACTATGGATAACTACCCCGTGTTTCAAAGTTGAGAAGGTTCGCAACTATCAATGTATATTTGGTAGTACATGTAACTTGAAATATTCTTTAAAAATATTTTCAGGATATATATATATATATATAGATATATATAAAAGGATGAAGGGTTAATAAATATTATTAAATGCATTTTTAGGATAAAAACAACTAAAACAGGGTTAAGCTAAAGGCTCCGGAAATATCATCATATAGCATGAAAGAACTGACATCTAAATTATCTAATTGCACACTAATGAAAGCAAAGTCAATTAAGGGTTGATTCATTTTCTAATATTTAATAAATATTATTAAATGCGTTTTCAGGATAAAAAACAACTAAAACAGGGTTAAGCTAAAGGCTCCGGAAATATCATCATATAGCATGAAAGCACTGACATCTAAACTATCTTGAATAGTAAAGAAATCTCACAAAGTAAAAGGATAAACAATTGAAATTGAAAACTAAGTTTCAGCAGAAGAAGTAAGTCTCAATAACACCACTTGATGCAAAAATTACACTAAGAAGCTCAAGCATAACCAGACTTAAAGACCTATTCTGAAGTGCACCTATCAGTGTTAATAAGAAATGTGACAAGCTACAAAAACATGTAAAAGGTTAGAATGATTAAGATCATAAACAAAACATGAGAAATATACAATTCGAATGAGAGAAAATATACATGAAAACTATACAAAAACAAAAAAAGGACCTCAACTACACAGGGGCCCTCTGCACAGCTTTGGACTAGCATGTTGTTACTTCAAAACACGCTCAAATAGCCATGTGAAAAACATAGTTTTGTATTATGAAACAGAGTAATATGTCTCTTGGTTACAAAACAACAAAATAACACTATAACAACAATATTAAGAATGTCCTATCTACATTGCAAACGCTTATATTTATAGAGAAAATGGATAACTATATCTTAGAGGAATTTCTTCAACGATAGACACGTGAACAAGTCAAAATCCGAGGATTCAGCCTCTCAGTTGCCATGAGCAATAAATCTATGCGAGGTGGATGTTGGATTGCGTTATGTAGATGGCATGTAGGTGGCAAAAACGGATCCATGAATTCAGGAACAGCTTCGGGCTTATTTTACGTGCAGGAACAGAGTTCTAGTTGGCATAGAACTCTCCGTTGACCTCCCTTTGACCGGGACCTTTCCTTCCGAATCTGGCTAAGTAAATAGGACATCATCCATGTGTGAGCAATTCCTGAGCTTCCCATGTGTCTCATTCCTCCTACTGACACTTGTAACCTACAAAACAATGGAAATGGCTGCAGAATTGCTAGTTAGCTGCGGAAAGTGGCTACATTCCGTAGTTGTTAAACAAAACCTAGATCAAATAGCACACACAATGATATAATTTGAAAATCACTCAAATACACTCTTGAAATCAACATGTAACAACTTTTGATAGCTTAGGATGCACTGACATGGGAAAATATAAGAGAAAGGGTTTAAGAAAATGCTTGGATGAGAGGTAGTTTTGGGGCTCAACGATATGCGTTATGACATAAGATTTGGATGTTAAGTACCTTAGATGGAACCCCATTTTTATTAATTTGTAATCAAAAGTTAATAGCCCAAGGCGCCTAGTAAGCTAGGTAAGACAAATAGTGACTTAGGGAAGCTTTGTTCTATATATACAAAAATTATGTTATTCATAGCAAAAGTTATTTCTTATTCATTAGCGACAACATAATAATGTAAGGATGAAATCAAATGTTTTTCTTAACAATTGAAAATGTAATTGTGGGAACATAAACTCATTTAAATGCTACCTTTGTTACCCTTGTTCTTAACAACATAATGAGATTGATGAACTAGTAAAAGAATATAGTTAATTTTAGTTTTTTGGTATAAATTACGTGTATTATTTAATGGATTTTGTAGGTACATGACATATACGCATTAAAAAACATCACACTAGAGGTTATGCATTGAATACAAAGTTAGGACCATCTCTTGCGCTTTTAAAATTTCTATTGGCATTATTTAGTACAAAAAGGTCAATGGTGGCATTAATGACAAGAATTTAGACTCATTTTTATATTTGAGTTAAGCAATAAAGTTAGGATATGTGTTTTTGGACTCATTATCATGTTAATATGAAAGCTTTCATATTAAAGTTTAAAGTCCATTGTTTGCTTGGAAAGATGAAAAAGGGCCTAAAAAATAAAATAAAATAAAATTTAAAGTAAGCTTGTTTTAAGAGCAGTTCTAAAAATTGAGTTGGATCTATCTATCAAGTTTTAAGGGAACAATACAACTTGCAAGATATTATTCTAGTTTCAAAACTTCAGGTGTAATGATATATCAAAATGGTTAATTTTTTAAAAACAATTTTTTGTAAATATTAAATTAAAAAAAGCTAAAAATTTCTTAAATTATATTTATTTATTTTTAAGTCATCATCCACATTACATCAAATGCGAACTACATCAAAAAAAAATGGTCCGAGAAACTCCTATAGAAAATGTGCCACATGAGATATTAAAAAAGAAACTATAAATAGAGTGTCTATCTTATATAATGTAATATTAGCATTAAAAATAATAAGTATATGCTAGTGTAAAATTCAAGAGACAGAAAGCTATAGCCTACTTTGTAAAGCATCGTGAAAGTAAAACTTGAAATGTATTTCACCCATAATGTAATGTAATTTCTTTGAAGTAGGCCTTTAGTTCTTTTATCTGGTGCATCCAGTCGCAAAGTAATGGAGGAGCTAAAACTTAGCATTCATTGACCTAATTTATTGTTATTTTTTTGTGGTGGAAATACAAACAGTGTGTCAAGATAGAACCATCAAACACAAAATAATAGACTCCAAAGAGGAATAACTTCTGCTTAGATGTTTGTCCCTGAGCAGTTCCAGCTAATTTATTATGATCATCAGAGAGGGCAATTTGAGTTCCACAACTGCATTCATATAATTTGCAGTTCTATGGAAGAAATCTGTAGGGAGTTTTTAAAAGGGTGCGAAATTTTAGAAAAGGTGTGGTATATAAGTTAAATATATACATTAGGGTGGCATTATCAAATTTATAATATATTTATGTTTTATGTGACTAAAACGGAGTAGAGAGGTTATCATTAAACCCTCTCAACTATCAGAAATATCTTCCGTTCACTGGACCTGGACCAAACTTGCAGTGAGTTTGTCT